>JAMJEY010000024.1:1200000-1525554 GCA_024713865.1 Morchella sp. 2016-72
GAGGCGGGGGGTCGAAAGGAAGGAATTTCATATCGGAGAGACAGTGGGAAGACTCTACCAGGACGTTATTCAATTAAGACAATTATTCTGATCATGACAGCCTTTCCTTTGAGATCTGAGTGATCCATGGTGGCCAGCATATCCCGCGGTAATGCCATACCTGACAATTTGATAGAGAGGTATTAGAAACGTGCTGATATAAATCAACCAGCTCTCAGTATTCATAGCCAGCCAGACGCAATAAATAGTAGGCATTTCTATAACTCCATTGCGGGGCCTGCAATGTTCGGTGCTGCTACATAACAACCCCCCATGATGGTACCGTAGGCTCCACAGGGTATCCTATACTTACCCCCAGCCCTCGACCTAAACACAGATGTACAGAGCCAGAAAGATTCCGAAAACCTGAGACCCCTGATTCAGTTTGTTCCGATATTGATACTATCGCGAGCGTAGCGGGGCGAACAAACGCTGTAATAGTGAGGAGGTATGTTTTTAATCAATCCCTTTTTCTTTCCCTCCCCATCTCAACCCACATACCTAGTAGCACGAGTGGGCACGTAGAACAAATCATTGCTTCAAGATATATACTTTTTAAATGGGAAGAGAATAGATAGATGGAAATGCCAGCGCAAGTGTACATCATACAGGTGTCATCATAACAACCAGCTCCCTACTACCCGTCCAGATCCTCCACACCTCCCTCCTCTTCTTCGGCCAAGATCAAGTCTGCCCTCTTCCACGCCCATTCCCTCGCCATCAGGAGATACTCCGCCATCCTGCCCTCTAGGACCTTGATGAACGCCAAGAGAGCCTCACGGCCGTCAGGCTGCATGATAAAACTCCCGTCACGCGTCTGAAACGTCGGGCTATAGTCAGGGTCCGCAAGCAGGATCTTGTTCGCGACCACGACGGAGTACACCTGGTTGTAGTCGCGCATGAGGCGGTTGATGTGGGCGGTGTGCGCGGCGATGATGTCGGCGCTGGGTGTGCTCGCGATGGTAGGGGTGGTTGGGGCGCTCATTGGCACTGATTATGGTTGTTAGTGGGAGGTGGAGGAGCTGGTGCGGGTAGGAACTTACAGTGGGGATGAAGGATGTAATTGGACGACGCGTTGAGTACGTTATGACCAAACAGTGAGAGATAGATGAAAGAGCCTTAGATGTAGGCTGAGGTGCGTACGTATACGTGTACACTATCCCATGCCTAGAAAGAAATTAGGCCTAGTCTTTCCCGGGATCTATAAAGGTGTGCGATGAGGCTCATGGTGTGTATGTGTCCTCTGCAAGGCAGATGCCGCACAAAGCCACTGTGATGGTATATTGTCTATAAGGGCGTTCCAGGTGTCGGCCTGTGCATTTGTTCCTCACTGTGATGTAGAGAATGGTTGTATAGTACGTACTGATTTATATTGGGATTTGGACTTCCTTAACAGTTAATATTACTAAAAGAGTAGTAAATTGATTATTCGGTCTATGGGTAAAGCCCCTATTTTTAGAGATAGATTAAACAAAGAAAATAGACCCAAATAAAGAAAATTATCATCAGACAAACAAACCAAAGAAACCACATCTCGGGTCGGGAATATGAATCTAAAGAAGGAACCTATCTTCCGATACGCAAAGAAGCATAAACAAAGATGATGGGTAAACAAAGATGATGGGTCAGCTTTCTTTATCTGGAAAGCGATATCCAGCACCTACTACCACCGGTGTCCAATGGAATCGATACACAAGTGGCCTGTGGTTCTGTCTTTTTTTAGAGGTTCGTATTGTTCTTGGCATATCTGACTCTAGTGATCCGCCCTGTTACCCCCACCCATCGAGTGATAATGTGTGATACAGCACATGTATGTAGGGTGTTGGAAACCAAAGAGATACACATTTTGACAAGCAGCGCCGAAATGCCTTAACACATAATGATTTCTGTATGGAGGTTTCCATTATGTATTCCCTCTACTATTGCTTAGAGATGTTTAGTCTCTCACTAAATGCTTGCGATATAGGGAAGAGGTCACTTCAAGGCAGTAGAAAAGAATTGATCAACAGACCCATTCCCTCAGTTCCTGGTCACAAAAAGAATCCAAATGCTCATACCAACCAGGCAGTACCCTTACTTGCATGTGATCCGCTGGTGATTGATGGGCCATCGAGTGTGCACCACGTTCCGACATCCCCCCCCCCCCATCAGTTAGGTTACGACCGAGTGGTTATAGTTAATTTGTTTTCTCTATTATATTGGCTACCGGAGCAAGATTACACTACAGATACAGGTACCGGTGGACTATCCTACCCTAACAAATCACTAGAGCTGTCTCACTACGAAGTGGGCAGTAAGAATTGTATGTTCTTCTCCAGGACGTACATTGGTCGGCCAGGACTTTGCAAATAGAAAGGACACCATCGAAGCTGCACATGGGGGATAATAATAACCATCAGAGAAATGGAAAGAACATAAAAATTAATAAGGTTAAGAAAGGATATGTCGAATGCAATGAGAGGGGGAGGTTGAGAAGGGGGAGGGGAGCAAAGGGAAATTTAGCCCGGAAAGAGCCTCGCGAGGAAGGAAGAGAGGCTGTGAAAAAGAAAATCAGCTGCACAGTTGAGTGGACAAGGAGTGAGAGAGGCACGGGTACTGGGGGAAACGTGTGGGTGGCAGGGGGGGGGGGGGTACGAGGAGGGCCTCGGTGGACCCCCACCATAAACCCTACTAGTTGGATCAGAAATCCGGTATGGGCGCCTGATCTTTGTACCCACCGGCCGTTTTGAAAAGGTTAGCCCGGGGAATTCCGTGATAGGAGAATATTGTTTCCAAGGCTTGAGATCGAAGATAGGGGCACAAAGGCAACAATTACCGGCACCCGAAATGCCCTCAACTGGGAAGTTCCCTCAAGTGCGTGCCTTCAGCCAATACATGAGATTTCCGAATACTTCCTACCTCCAGATGGAGAAACGTTTTTGGGGGTTTGGTGGGTGGTGTTTGGTTGATAGAGCTAGCGAATGGGGCGTATGATATAATGATGACCTACTCCGAGTTATTGAAGCTGCTCGTAGAACTGATGAGAGAAGCATTTTTCTAAGATCTGTAGGATGGTTAAACGGAGTGCCTCTTTCCCAGCAACCATCCTTTAACAACCACATGTACAGAACCTATACTTCACGCGCCGCCATCTTTCTCGTTCTCCCCCTCCCCCTCCCCACCCTTCCCCTCCCTCTCTTCATCCTCCTCCTCCTCCTCCCCCTCCTCCCCCCCCTCCTCCTCTTCTGCTTCTTCTTCAATCAGTGCCCGAAGAAGCGCCTCCTGTTCCTTCACATAATTATGCACCATGGCGGCAATCGCAAGACTCTCCTCCATCATAGTCCCCATGCGCTCAAGATCCTCATAAAGGCACATCCGTTCCAACACGTCCGGCAGGGTACGACCCCTGAGCGGCTTTGCAAGTTCAAGCCTGACGAACATCGAACGGGCATAGTTCCTGTTGTACGAGGCCATGAAGTGCCTTATTGCGTTCTTGCACTCTAGGATGTCGCCTTCGACCTCTGCTACGGTGGGATACATGTCCATTGGGTCCGTCCTGTATATGTTAGGTATGCCAAACGTAATGATACTAGGGGGGCTTGCGTACATTGTGCAATGATAGGGCGCTACTTTATGAGTGGGGAAGGTATATGAAGTATGCGTGTGATGTGAAAAATCTTTGGTTGCCCGATACCGAGTGTCGGGGACAGTGGTGCTCTTGGGGTGCGGGGATCAAAGGGTTTAGGTTCCAGGAGGTAGCCAGGAGTAACAATCGCGTATGAAGGGAAAGGTTATTTTGAAATCCACCGCTTTCCCCTATATTCTTGGCTTGCACTAAGATATTTCCACGAGACCGGAAGTGGGGCAGTCAGCGAGTTGGTGCTCTTGCTCACAACACATACCACGCTACTCTCCCAGCCTTACCCGGATCTTTTTCTGTCTTCTGCACCAGTAATCACCTAGCGTAGAAGCTACAAACGTCGCACAGAGACACCAGGATCGGGTACCTTCCCTTCAAGGGCCAGCTCGGCAGTGCCAAGGCTTGAACCTTGGCGACTAACGAAAGCCCGGATCAGGAAGCTGCGGGGTTAGGGTTGACTCCGCTATAGACCGCACGTAGTTTTGCGGGGAGAAAGACGAATTTGTACCTATTTTACAGGTAGGGCCTGAGGGAGCTGTGAGGTGTTGTCCTGAGCACCGAAAGTTGGCAGCAGCTTGGAATGGAAATAAAACACCATTTTGGAACTACAGTGGGCCTCGTGGCTGTGGGATACCAATTATACCGAAAAGGTATTCAGCTAGTAGAGGGCGCTGGTTACCGGGTGTATGATTGCCATTCGCCGTTTGCCAGGAGTGGGTGGACGGCGGCGGGGAATAGTCGGGAGGAATACAGGTATGGGCGGTGGCAAGGCGAGGAGAACTGGCCTGGGTATGGGGTTTAACTAGGAATGTAGGAATGATATTTGCTAAGGTAAGGTCTTGCTTTTTTTCTTGAAATTGAGTTTGAAGCTTGAGGTGGGCTTTGTTGGCCGGGCGAAAACGGTGCGTGGATCAGGTACAGGTTTACAATGCATGAAGGGCTGACCTTCTTGGTTGAGAGAAAAAGGCGGAGAGGGGGTTTGCCGTTACGAAACCGAGCGATAAGCCCCAACTCCTGGGTCTTCTAGTTGGATAACCTCATACGTTTGGGACGCCCACAGGAGTTCAATGCTACTAACATTGTAGCGACGGGTTGGTTTCCCGCCTGCGTGGAAGGGAGGGCAGCGTCGCCAAGCTAGCGTCATTCCGCAGCCAAGAACGTAAAAATCACGGCTGCTGTCACCGGGGGTTGTTGCCTGAGCGGTATAGAGTTCACTCTCTGATCGACACCGCTCAGGTTCAACCCCCCCACTAACCCCCTCGTAAATTCTAGGAAAGCCGCCCCGGGTGGGGGCGTAAGTCTTTTGTTGTTCTTTCTTTTTTGGCCTCGTAGGGTAAATATTTACATGGTACCTATATACATAACCCTTCTTGCGCCCCATCCCCCCCCCCCGCACTACCCCCCCTCTGCACTTGGGGGTAGGATAGAGGTAGCGATGCGATTGAGGAAGAAATAGCAATATAGTAACGTCACGGCATCCTTGTCTGCTTGTGAGTTAATACTTCCGGGACCTAGGTTAGGACTGAGCCTGGTACTCAGGATAAGCGTATTCATTTAATTTTACCTGCTGTATAGCTTCACGTAAGATCACAGTTCTCGCTGAGTTAAATACTCCCATTACCGAAATTCTTTTCCCATGATAGACCCCAATTATTATTCTTCAGGCTATATAATCTCGAGGATACAAGCCAGAACTGCCCAATTATTGCACCGCACCCACCTCGCTCTGTGCTCTCTCGTCCCTCTCCACTAGCTCCATTTGTAAATCCCTGATGATTTCATACAAACGGGCCCTATTCGCAAGACCCACATCCATCATACCCAATATGGGCCCGATGGGAGCGACGGTGCCTTGACGACTTCCTCGCTGCAGTTGGTAGTGTCTAGTGACTGTGGTTGTGTTTCCGCCGGCCCCGAAAACGGCCATGTGCCCTTGACAGAGGTAGTACTGGATGAGGTTTTCCTGGAGGTAGCCTTGGAGGCGGGTGAGCTCGGTGGTGATCTCGGCGCTTGTAAGGCGCTTGAAGCCGGGGATAAAGCGAGAGGCCATGGTATTTCTTTCGTTTAGGGGGGGGTGTTGATGGAGATATGCTGTCGAAGTACGGGAGTAGAAACGTTGTCGTTCATTGGGTTGTCTTAGTCTGAGCGTAAACAGCGAAACAATGCGGTTGGGCCGGTTAAAAATAGAAAGTAAAGGACGCGAAATTAAAGACACGGCTTTTCTACTCCGAACGGTGTTCCCCGGTTACGCCTTGGATTGCTTCCTAGTCTCTTCTAAACCATTGTACGCAAATGCATATTCTTTTCGAAACATGTATCTCACAAAGGTTTGATCCAATCTAATCCAGCATGGACCTTCTTTTACAGCTGCTTGATTGAAAATCCCACCAATTCTTGCTCTTATTTTTCCACGGCTAACACGAGGGAAGCTTCTGCCACTCATCCCGCCTTCAGGTACTGCCTCTACATCCATTTGCATTACGACCTACCCATTATAGCGGACGGACGGGTTAAAGGGGTGATGCCACGGTGCAACGGTCCCACACCTGCCATAAGATATGATCAATCAAAACTTAACCTATCCTACACATTCTCGTCCGTGGCAGGGAGGGAAAATTGGCTTTTGGAAGTCGTGGTGTAGCACTATGCATACCATAGCTCTCCTTGATCCCTTGCATCAAACCCATTCTACCAGCCTTGAGATTCCAAAAACCATGAATCCCAAAAGGAAAGAAATCTACCCAACTATACAGCAAAAGAAAAAACAGGGAAAGACACCAAAGAGCGCTTTATTTTACTATTCTTTTCCATGGCCTTGTTTCTAACCTTTGGCAGCATCTACTTCCCCGCGGCTCCAGCATCCGCAGATCCCGACCCAGCGCTGTTACCAGGCTCAGCCATCTCCTTTTCAGCAAGCTGGAGATCCTTGCACTCCTTCTCGAGCTCGGAGGCCACCCAGAGATCATAATCCAACTCCATCTCCAGCCACATCAGCGCACGCTTGAGCCTCGGGAGGTCACCACGCTCTTTATCGGCAAGCCAGGTGCCAATTTCGATGACGAGGGCGCGGGTCCTGTGGTAGCGCTCCATGTGGTCTTGGATACCACGCTTGCAGGTAGCAATTGCATTTGCGGTGCTCATCTTGTCTGTCATCATATATCAGTCAGAGCGGGAGCGGGGGCGGGGGGCCCTGGGAAGATCTACCGTCGAGTTTAATTTGATGTCTCTTGTAGCGTGTGGGGAAATGTGGGGTTGTAGTTTCTTTGGGCACAGATTGTTAGAGGAATGGCGGTGAGGGAGCGGCGGGTCATGGAGGTAGTAGAGGTGGACCTAGAGCCACCTTCGTCCGTGTGTGTGCGGAAGGTGGTGCCGTCCATTGTGTGGGACTGTTTATCTAGGTCATAAACTCGGGAAACAGGATTTGCATACGCGTATGTATGGCGTGCCATTAGTGAAGCTGAAACAAGGGCAGGTGGACTAGAGTGGCTTTTCGTTGTGAGTGACGCCTTGGGCCGGTATCAATTTGAGTGATACTTTACATGCTATAAAGGAGGAGAATTTGAAATATTATTACATTAACAAACAGCTCTTTCATATATTAATCCATCGAGGCAAGGGGGGCCTCACTTGGTGGCTTTCCATACTAACTCGCGGTTCTGATTAATTCTAACTACCTATAATTTCATAAGTATAAACCTCTCTACTTGTGGCTTTTTGCCAGGGGCATGAATCTATCCATCTATATGCATACAGAATACTAGGGATACACTATAAATTACATTACTAGTTTGAACATGGACCATTTACCTCGATTAGTGGTGTGGACCGGTATAGGGTACTGTCTTGTAATTCTTTATCACCGAATGAGCACGTTGTGAATGAAGCACCTAACAAGTATTTTTATAGCCGGAAGGATCAACGCAACTGATGAATCAAGAAAGAGAGAAAGAAAAGTACCCTAACAACCCCGGATAAGAGTAGCGTCGTATTTTTTCAAGATATGTAATAGCATATTTCTATATTTGCTACCCTCTTCTACCTCTTATAGAACTACCATATTATCAACTATATAACCCTGAATCCAGCGTGTGAACTCCCAAAATTAAAAGACACCTCTACACCATTACGCCGACTTCCCTCTAAAACGTATATGGAGGATCACAGACCCACCCCTCCCCCCCCACCAACGCGTCCCTCCATCCAATGGTACCACCAGTTGATCCAGCAATGGGATCGTTCAGCATCTGACCCCTCTTGGTTCCCTGCTTGGGCAGCAAGGATCTGACCTGATAGATGAGACCAAAGTAACCAGCGTTCCACACAACATGTCTCCACATTGTGCTCTCAACACCATTGTACAAGGCTAAAACCCCCGGCCTTGATGGTTTTCTGGATCACATCGATCATGCCAGTATCTTTTCCCACCGATGCCTTGTCTTGAAGACGGGTCTTGACAAGCTCGAAGGGCGCGGCGGCGAAGGACTCGGTTGCGCCAGCGCTAGCAGCCGTGAGGACCGACAAAGGCTGGTTCATCTCAGGAACTCCAAAGAGCTTTTTCTAAACCTCACCCCATGCAGCACACGCCAGATTGAAGAATTTCCATAGATCTGACGTAGTTCAAAGACGGTTGGCTTTTGGTGGCCTTCCCTGTATGAGGGCCCGCATGGCTCTGAAGAGCGGCGGCGGGACAGTGTATTGATGGGGGTGGGGGTGGATTGATGTTGCTTGTCCGTGTGCCTGATAAAGCCTGCTCAAGTTAGAAGTTTATTTAACGCTCGCGAAAAAAAAAAACCAAAGGCCTCCAGAAACAAACGAACCATGACATAGCGAGGTAAAGTACATCTTACTAAGTTGAGGATCCAGTTAAATAGAGGGCCTGCCTATTAGTACTTGTGCTCTTCCTAATTTGAAGGGACTGTTACCTGCCCCACAAACCCATAACACCCGTATCGAAATCTTGCGTCTACACAACCGTCAAAAAAAGAACAGCCCTCGTGTCGTAAGATCCCACAACTAATCCCTGTCATTGGAGAAAACGATGAACGTAGTCCCCCGAGTTACCTCGACTAAACCCGCACACCCGTCGTGCATGGCCGCGACATGCTCCTGCAACCTGGCCTTCCTCAGCACCCACACAACGGTATTCCCTCTCCCTACTACCACCATCACCTAGGCAATGGGATCGATGATAGTGCCTCTCCGTCTCACGACAAGGCACGCCCGCTACAGAGGAAGAGACCCTTCGCTATCGACGGGGCCATGCCGCAGGCCCGGATAACCCTTTCCATCCTCAATCAGACTTTGGCACCGATAATACGTGTGGTAGGATCGTATAATGGCGTGGATCTTGGTATGTATCTTGATCTTCGATGAAAGACACGGCGGGAGCGAGGGGTCGGACTTTGCTGTATTCTAGAAACGGTTAGAAGAACTGTAGAAATGTGGAGTCTGGGTGGCTTTACCTGCGCTCTGATTCAAAGATCATTGAATGACAGGAATTATGGAATTTCATTCGATTGTGGGGATGTGGTTGTAGGTTGTTTGGGGTGGGGGGAAAACAAGAAAAGAAAAAAGAAAGAAAAAAAAGATTCACACGAGCCAGAAATGAGAAAGAACATATGAAAGACCGATCGTATTAAAACACCACTGCGAAATTAAACCTTTCAAACGGAACCAGAAGAGGCCACAACCACAAACCATCCCCCTCACCCCCCTGCCCCACCACCCATCCCTCCCTGCAGACCTTCCTGCATCAGCTTCGCCGCCTCTTCCGCCTCCCATTTCTCCACAGCAACAAGCAAAAGGTCTTTATAAGCATTCTCCAGATCCCTCGCACGGCTGAGGCACCTTTCCATATCGTCTTCGAAATACATGACACAGCTAATGAGCCATTCCCTGGTTGTGAGCTTCCCGCGCAGGTTAGTAGGCGGCTGGCGGGACTCGATGTCACCAAAGTAGAGCTTGGTAAGAGCCACACAGGAGAGTGACTGTCTGTAGTGGTAGGTTCTGAGGAGGGCGCGAATCTGGGACTTGTGCCAGGCGACCTGCGCTGCGAGGGCGGGGTCAAGGATCATCTTAGTACCTGCGGGGGCGGGGGCGGACTTCATTTTCTAAGGGGGGTTAGGTTAGGTTGGTGGGCGTGGATATGGAAGAGGAATTTGGACTGTTGCGCACCTATTTCTGAGGGTGCTATCCGTAGTCGGCAAACGGCGTTTGAAATAGCTGGTACAACCGGGGGTTCGTGGTGGAGTTTGTTTGTGCTATGATAGCGATCCAAGGGAATTTTCGAGTAAACACACCGAAAGGTGAGTTACCGGTTCACTACCTAACCGTAATAGTTCTTCCAACAGGGTAATGTCTCTCCCAACCCTAGCGCAGCCCAAGGGACTCAGGGGCGATCTGGGATGATTATTTTCGGGGAGCGCGCTGAAACTGTACCCGGACTTTCTACTTATGGTGTTGGCTGATCCCTTTTGGGTTGGGCTCGATCATGCACAGTAACGTAACTCCGTCTTTACGGTGATGTATAGGAAATCGAAATACATGCCACAACAAAGCTATCACACTGTGTTGTGGGACATTTGCTTCTGACTTAATATCGTAGTCAATGGATAAAAAAACGAGAACACAACGCATGAGGTTTTAAAAAATGAGAAAGTACCAGCACGCTCAAAGGAAGCGACAGCTAACAAGAGAATTCCTTTACCATAAAGTGTGGAAAGTTTAGATCACGGCGCCGGTGAACGGAAACAGCAGCACAGTGGACTGGGAAAGAAGAGTGTGTGGCGACTATTCTGTACAGCGGTGGGTAATAAGTCATCGGACGGAACACCACCAGAATGCGCGTTTGCAGGCAAAATTGTGGCTAGGGCATCCGATGACTTATTACCCACCGCTGTACAAGAAATATCTCGAACTCCTTGTTGAACCCACCACAGAAAACTTTGCTAGGCCGCCAAAACCTGTGCGGATATCAACCAGCTAGCCCGTACCATCTTCTCCAAATGACCTGAATAGGGGCCTTCAGTTGATCCCTATTTTCCATTTTCAAAGTGAAAAGGAGGCTCATGCAGCCAAGGGTCTGCCCTTAGCACATTGAACTATTCACAAACGCAGCAACAGACTGGGAAATACTCGGGGACGGAATATTTAGCATTGAGTATTTAAAGTGACATGTTAGCTGCAGGAGCGGGCGCGATCTTAGCTGCATTCGTTTCCCTTTCACTTTGAAAGTGGAATTCGGGTCAACTTAAAGACTCAAATAGAAAGCGAAAACCACAGAGATTATTGCCACAAAATGTCCCCCCCCCCTATACCTAACACATATTACCCAAAAGATATATCTCGCTTGTGTCTACTCAAACAACCCAATATCTCGCCACCTCGCTAAAAAAAAAAAATCGTGCGGAGAGTGACACAATGGACTCCCTCCTTTTTTGCGCCAGCATACCAGCTGATTTTCTAGTGTGAATTATCATTGACCACTGGCAAAGATCCCAGTCGGATCATTTGTCAGGTAGGGCTTGGGCTGGGTAGGTACACGTCTATCATACATGCATGTAGCCACACCGCACAGCCACACAACCACCTACCCCCGTCAGCTACACCCAGCACCTGGGAATGGTACCAGAGTAGAAGATTGGGAGGAGAGGATTTGAGGATTCTGAAGGAGTGTGGGATATTACTAATCCCGGAATTAATATGGATAGAAGAAAGGGTGAGACGGCGCATATGCCCAATCTTATGCTCTGGGTACCGGAGATGGGTTCCATATCTTCCCCCCCCCCCTTTGGATAAGGGTCTGAAGATCTGGGTATGGAGTGGTTAGAAGAGTGGGTAGGTGGAACCGCTCATCCAGAGGAACTCCTGTCTATGTTTCTTTGTTTTTGTTATCTTCTTTTCTTGTCTTTTCCTTTTCCTAGTACGTACTTCTTTTCATTATCTTTTCCTGCCCGGCAACGCCGGGGCGTTTCCTTTCGTCACCATAGAAATAACTCGAGAAAATAGGGTGGCCTCTCAGAAGAAAAGAAAGAAACATGAAGGCAGAAACGAAGTAAAAACAAGGAGCTCATGTATCTTAGCCCAGACGTTTTATCAGTACATTTTTTCAGGGAGTCACACTTGGCGCAAAGGTATCTAAAAACAATGAAGGGAAGAATCAATGACTCCACAATCCCATTAAAACTAAAACTTATGACTAATCAATATGGGGGCTGTTTCGGTTGGGAATTACTCTTGGTGTAACCAACACACAGGAATACTCCACCTCAGCTACCCATTTGTAATCATTCACTTTGACTTCCTCGGCTAAGGTTCTTGCTGAGCAAACAGCCTACCACCTTTGATTAACGCGCTAGGTTAATAAGCACAATACAGAAAACGTCAAGTGCACAAATACCACACTCGTTGCAGCGCTACTACACACATTTGTGGCATGAGTCAGCATTGACAGGCAACTCCACCGTCGAGTGATAGTTTATGAAGCACAGATACCATTATCGCGGTGAAAAAGCCCACTTCTTGACACCAGGAAGAGAGAGTTTAACCATGTAATATGTGAATATGAGAATAAGACTTAGCAGACAAAATATCATTTATCCACCTAAGAGATTACCTACATCATGACAAATGCCCCACGAGTGCCACAACGCCACACTGAGATAGGAAAATGGATATCTATCAAATCTGGGCCATCACGCTAATCATTATGGAACGAATTTCAATTACGAGATAATAAGATAATATTATTTTGATAAACCACTACCAATTTCTCGGCAATAATATAAATATAATCAAACCAAAAGTTCGACATCGCCTAGCTCATCTCGAGCCACATATACATGAATAATAATAATAATGAAAAAGTACGTGATAACAACCACGAAACTCCAAATCAATCACACCTTATCACATCTTGGGCAGCGGCCCCCAAAACGGGTTCTGAATGTCTCATTCCACCTCCTATATGCGAGCTGACGCTCATTCCTCATTCCGGTCAAATCAAAGCTCCTAGCTCTGCCAAGGGCATGGATCTCCTCTTCAGCTGACATTTCCCTAAGTGGTGCCAAAACGAAGACAGCGCGAAGATCATCTTGCAAACAGCATTTCAGCTCCGCCATGATTGCCTTCTCGATGATCTTCATACCGGGAATAAGGACTTCGATCATATCATCTACTCTCTCGATATGAGTGAAGAGGATGGAGCGCACGGTGGCAACTTCAGGGGCGATGTTTGGGTTGCGATCATCGTTGATGGGATGTTCGTGGGGTAGATGGATGACAAAACCAGTCCTGACCAGGTACTCGAGATCTCGGCGACGCGAGGCTCGTAGGGAGCGGTATTGGGCGAGGTCTTCGGACATCGTTGAGTGAAGAGTCTCGATGCGAGGGGCTCTGACGCCAAGACAGTTGCTAGTCATATATAGTTAGTAAGCGGTATCAGTAGAAAGGGTTAGAAAGTGGAGGAGGGCTTACTAATGGCGCAAGTTCTCAGTTTGACGGTTGATAAATTCAGTGACTTCAGGAGGAGAGTCGCATTCATAAGCTGGGGCGCTGTATGGGGTTAGTGTAATCAACGAAGTATGGTAGTGGGGATGCTTACACTTCATGAACGCCAACGGTATTGTACCCAGCAAGGTTGGCAGCAAACTCCGCTTCAGTCCATTTGACGAGCCTCTGAGTATCGACAAGATAACTACTACCCTGCATGAATTGGGATAGAGTAACATAACCGTAATTCCCAACACCATTGTTATTGGCATTATTGTTTTGGGTGTTTGAGGTATTCATTTTTATAAGAATGAGATTGGTTTGAGGAAATTAGATTAGATTTTGGGGTTTGGGAGTGAAAGATTTTATGGGTTATAGGATCAGAGGTTCAGCGTATGGGTCTGGGTGTCACGAAAAAATTTTGGTGAGCAAAAGTGCTGGGGAGGTAGGGGGGTATTTAAAGGAATTTCACTGAGAGAGAATTGTGGCAAAGATACAAGAAAGAACGCTGCGCGCCGAATGTGCTGCTCGGAGAATAAAACCGTCTGCCCTAAAAGGTCTCGGTCGGACCTGAATGCGGCGCACTATCGCCACTGGAGGATTCAAATTAGGAGTAGACCAGTGGAAATATGGTTAGGAGGGTACCATGGCGTAGGGTAATGAGGTATTGCATCATATCGTAAAGGTTTCACTCTGTGAAAGCAGAATGGTATGGCGGGAGCGCTTGTCGAAAGACTAGAAGGCCATAAAGACAATTAGCGACGCAATAGGTATAAAGGTACGTTAAACAAGTGTAGCGCAAAATTATGAACTCCCTTCTGACGAGCCTAGAGCTATGTAGCCCTAGGCTCTAGATCCTAAAGGTTATAATAAGTAAGGCAGGTATCAGTTTAGCTAATGTCTCAACCATTCCTCCCCGGGGTAACACTACCGTGATACTTACAGATCACCACCGCTAGTCGACCATTAGTCTGCTGGAACCTAACAGGAGCAGGCGTAGGATGAGTCCCACGAGCCAGAAAAAAACATCACTCTTCATTGGCATTATTTTTGAACGATCATCCGCTATTCAAAAAAAAAAAAAAAACCCAGGTTTTCTGTAGCTTTCTGGCGGGGTTTGGGTTTGCTAGTAGTGCATCCCTCGAATGTCGGAATGCATTAACTTGGTGTGTTATGTCGATTACCCAGGGATAATTTGTGAGTAGTGAGGTCACCGTAATAGGCAAGCTAGCTAGCTTGTCACTAAGGAGGCAACGCCAAGAGGACGTCGCGTGGGCCAGGCCACATGCATCGTGAAGCCGAAATGCATTATTGAATCCAACGGTTAGCTGCCGGAATTTCGTTACCGGTACCTAGTGGCTCCCAACGGGAGCGGATAAGTCCAGAAATAAACGAGATCCTAGCCGTTATGGTACTGGTAGGTTATTTAACTTGATGCTTGATTCAGTTAAATGTCGAAATAATCGGACGAATATACGCCTAGAAACTTTGAATTCAGGTTCAGAACCTTTTTCATCCGAAGGGGATTTGATGCGATGCTAATAATGCAGATAGCCGTACAGCCTTGTATAATAGTCACTACTATATTTTGTAGAGCACCATGCCATTATTGGCTATTGACTTTGTTGCAGCCAAGTGGAAATAGGAAGGAGGAGCATGGGAGTATGTCCGAGAGGCCAGAAGGAAAGCCAGCGATAAAATGACTGACACTTCACTTGTGATGCTGGAGGACGGAAAATGGTGGATTGTATGTCTATGTTAATTTCTTTAGAGGTTTGATAATTTTATTTGTATTTTTATTCATATATTTATTTCATTTTTTGTTTATTTTATTGGAGATAGCGGTAGACAGAGACGAATTCTAAAAAACAGTACGTTCTTTCGGTAGCCGAAAGGCTGCATGTAACCAACGAATTAAACAAAAAAAAGAGAACTTCGTTGTGGTCAGGGATGTCTGAATCCGAGTGAGACTTGGTGACGCTTGGCATCGAATGTGGCCACTCACCAGCTACCGCGTGGAGTTGTAGCACCAACACTTGCACAGTCGCTAGCTTGAATTTGCACCCCTAGATCAAACCCAATCTTTCGCCAAGCATGTTACTAGAGGGGTTGGGGATTAACGCCTTAGTATGTTGCAGCTCTATGTACCATGGGGGTAAGGTGAAAGACCACCACACACACACCCCCGCGACAACAAGTCCGTAGCGGAGATCATACATAAAAATCCGGGAAGAACAGGTGTTATCATGCACCCCAATAAAGCCCCCGGTGCCCACACATGACGCTATTCAGAAAGCATTCTTTTTCCAAACTCCGTCGTTCTTCCGTTTTTACAATTACACCAGGGAGGGTGCTAGGGTACAAGTCTTTGTTGAAGGCAGTGATACAGACGGCTTGGGTGGCCACTTGTTTTTTTACGTAGGGACACAGGGAACCCCGCCCGACCGCTAGGTACCCATCGCACTCGCTTCAGTAATGACATCAGGCGTTCCCGACCGGCCGCAGCTCTATTTTTGTGCATTTCTACGCCTGCCGCGGGGGATGCGGCTGGCCTACTGTGCGGGTAGCCAAAAGCACACTGGGGCTGCAAGGATTATAGTAGCTAAGCCGATCGCCTAGATACTCCTGTTGTAGCCCTCGACTAATTAACGCTTATAGTGACCTCCAGACCTTTGGTCTTGCGAACCCCACGTTTGCCTTCACTTCTGGGGCTGTTATGGGTCAGGACCTTGTTTCCAGATGTTTCCAGATGTTTCCAGGTAAATATCCGGTTGACTTTCACTCCACCACTGGTGTAAACGGACCCCTAGTCTTACCAAAGTCGTTGGAATCTTTAAAGCAATGGGATATCATTATAAGCGACCATTAGCAACAAAGTTCGTTGTAGTTTCGGCCATATCGGGGTGTGAAAGCAGCCCTCTGTTGCAAGAGGGGTTGAGGAGGGGGGGCTGGGCCCCCTCCAGCTACATGGGGTTGGTGCGATCAGGTGAAACCGTAACATCGCCAGACCATTCTCTCCGTCGGGGCGCTGCCGCTGGGTTAGGTGTTCCTTTGCGCCCCACCTCACCTGGGTAACAAGTCCTGAACTAAGTCGAGTAGTAAACCTAACCGCAATTTGGCTAGTAGTTGATCACCCACAAATTCGAACCTGCGTAACAAAGGACTGCGGCGTAACCTACTTGTAGGCTAGATTTCGTCGTGGTGTGGGAGCGCCCATCTCAACCCTTCACTCATGGGCCAAAATTAGGAAAAAGGATTGTAGCCCCTATGGGTGTAGAACTCAAGTAGGTGCCCAAATCTAGGATGAGGTAATTGCATCAACTACCGTCGATAACAACAAGTAATATAATTAATAGTTGATGAGAAGATAACGAGGGATTTGAGAACTGGTTCAGCGTGGTGTATGTGTGGAGGTAGCGCACATAGCCCCCCTCCCCTCTATGCTGACAAGCGAAAGATCCTCGTCACAGGAGGTCACTCGGTTTGGCACTTGGCGTTTCTTGGCATTACATTGCTAGGCCGGTTGGCGAGCAGATTAGGTACATGTACTTACCAGGCTGATAAGATTTTTATTATTTATTACTTCATATATGCGTAGCCTTCCGGCTATGGCAACCATCACCCCTCCCCCAGGGGTGACGCGTCCGCCACAGAACCCGCCAATTAACCCAAAAAACAAAAATACAAAAACAAAACAAAGCAAAAATCAAAACACAAAACTCCGCTTTCACACCCCCTCCTTCTTATCCGAAGGCTGATAAGATCATCTATTGCTACAAAACGCAATTCATTATTGAGAGGGTACCACTATTGAGTATCATCTAGTCCGACACCGGGGTGGGCGTCGAGCACATAGTGACCCCCTCCGCAGCCCCCAACTCACCTGGTCGTATTTATGGTTATTCGTTACTCAGTGGCTAGCTTCATGCTCCTGAGAGATTGCAGATGCGATATTTCATCCATTGCATACCTCCGGCTTCTGAATAGTACCTAAGTCCGTCCGGAGATTCCATTTCAGCTCTCGTGCTGATCGGACTTTGTCGAGTACACCTTGTGGAGCCCCTCAAGCCTTTCTACCAACGCGCCGTTGGAGTTAGGACAGCGGCCCCAGCCCCGCTTTAGGATTTAGCGAAATGTTGAAGAATTTGAGTAGCATTCCCTCTTTGGGGCCGAAATTTAAAAGTCCCCGTTTAACAGGAGTGTTTGATAACCCTGAAGAATATGAAGATCAGTGTAGATACGATGGGAAAATTAACGATATCTCATTTCCGGCGCTGGGTCTTTGCGTGCCGACACCATTGTTCCATGCAGTCTGCTGGAATGCGGTGTTACATAAACCCTCTCCGCACTTTGGTGCAGGGAGCTATTGGATAGACCGTACAGGCGCATATTTGTCCTGCGTTCATCTGGCTCACCGTGGATCAACGCTTTGGCTATCAAAACTCCCTTGCTCCTCTCAGCCGGGCTGGTATTGGTTCAAGGAAGAAGGTATCAAAGGCTTCAAAGACCAAGCCAGGCTTTTATCCGGAGTCTAATCTGCGGACGAGCTTTTGAGCACTCAACTATACCCACCAGATTTTCTCCGGCGGAGGGCATTTAACTATGCATTTCTATATGCGTACTGGGTGTGGTTGGGGTACTTCAAAATACCCAAAAGGAGAGGAAGTTATGTATTATGACAACCATCCTTCACCACTTAACCTCAGCAAATATCACCGGAAATAGTCGAAAGACATCTGAAGGGTGTTTTTGGACACTTGATCCACTCCAGCCTCAAAATCTGAAATATTTAAACTGTTGTCATGGTTGATTGCTTACCCGGTGATATATTGCTTTCCCGGTGAAACACGTTAAAAGCAAATGAGAGCTTTCAGCTGGTCGATTTTGCCTTCCATATGCGATCAAGCTGGCCAGTATTCCTTTTCCAATTCATCAGTTAAGAACAAATGGTTTAACGGGGGGGCGCTATCTTTGGTCATAGACTATCACTCGTAGCCTGAACCAGTAGCGACTATTCCACCGAACCTTGTAACTACTCCCGGACTCACTTCTTCCACGGGTGTAAAGCCACACATAATCCATGTGCTACAAGCACCGCCGCCGCCATGAGATTCATACTACAGGACGCATGAACTCTGAGCCCCTCGGCCTTGGGGTGCAGGTTAGCGGACGGTCGTGGAACCTGGGTATAGCAGTTGTTGCTCTTGAGGGAACTTGAACCCGTCACCCTTATCATTGCTTTCCCGCTTGTAAAGCTCTCAAATGAGTGTCTGCTGTAGGTCAACTATAGTTATAACCTAAGGGGCAATGGGGATACAGGGCAGCACAAATTCGCAGAAATCCAACGAAAGTGTGCTAAAACCCTTGTAAGCCTCAATCCTTTACTAGGCAGAGGGGCTATCGATGATCGGAAGTTGATCTAGTGAGGACAAATGGTTGTTACAACTATTTCAAAATGTTGGACAGGATTTGAATGAGGTCGTGCTTGTATGTGACGCTATTTTTGCTAAAAGAGCAGAAAGAAAGTTGGAATATGTTCGGCAAAGGTTATCTCAAGGAAGGAACTTGGGAGCAAAAATGATAGGATGCTCTCTTTGGTTGGCGAAAGATAACTGATTGGAGATCAAGAACACAAAGAAAAGACTATTACGAATGATATTAATAAAATTAAGCCCTGGGAAGTATTATAAGTATCCGAGATCAGGAGAGACCTGATTTTGTAGAAGTTGGGCGACTTACCTATAGCTCATGCTGTAGAGTTTTGGAATTCAGCCTTTCACATGCCTTAGAGCTGGTAATTTAAATCGCTAGGCTCAGATTTCACCACATTCTCAACCGGTGAGGAGATATCACTACCTTCAGACCGCCGGTCAAACCCAGTAACTGAGTCCATTGGCCCCTCTAATCGAAAGCTTACTCCACAACCTTCCTGCGGAAAGCGCCCACTTCTTTCTGCCTCCCCGGAACACTTGTCCGAAAACAATCTCTCTATAAAGACTAGTTCATTCTTGAACGGCCCAACCCCAGGCTTTGCTAGCTGCCTCCCCCCAACAATCTCCGTTTGCTTCCTCCTCTCCCTCCGTGCCTCCTGTCTCTCCCTCAATGCCTGCCTCGCCAGCCATGCATGAGCCAGGTCGCTCTCGCTCTGCTTGATCTGCTGTGTGAGCTCATGAACCCGATCGACGTCATAGGCGAAAAGTGCGGCGGTGTACTGGGCGTCTGTGCCCGTTATGGTCTGCTGGATACGGTACTGGTGTTTCTCCTTGACGCGTTGTAGCTGGTGCATGCTCTCAGTCAGGAAGCATTCGAGTGAGAGAAGTGAGGCCTCGGTGCCATAGCCCTCGTCCTCAGTGGATGCAAAGAAGGCGTTGGCTGTGTTGCAGGAGACTGGAGACTTGGGAGTAGGGGGTGGGTGGAACATGACGATGTTAGGCGGGGATGCGGGGGGTGGTGGGGTGTAATGCATAAAGAAGAGGTACGGACCCGGTTTGTTCGCTGAGGGAGTTCGGTTTCGTGATGTACTGGCTGGCTCCGCCCTTTTTCGAGTCAGGGGTTGAGAGACTCTAATGTCTTCTGTTTGTGTATTGTAAGGGGCTATTGGTCTCGTCAAGGCAAAGCGGTAGGGCTGTTGGTTGGCACTTTGAGGTCATGGCACTAGGGAAGTTTGGTTAGGGTAATCTGTCACAATGAACATAGTGCAAGAACTACGCCTCCACCCCAACAATAGAAACACATTATAGGTCGATACTGAGGTATTAACTAAGGCAGGTTCAACAACGACAATTCTCTATCCCGGCAGTTCTAGCGCTAAAGGTCCAAGGGAGTTGACATAGCAAACTACCACAACCTAGAATACCCTGGCCCAACCAGGAGTACCTATAGAAAAACGGTTGGTATAACAATTTGATTTGTAGTGCGTACCCCCCACCACCTCCGAGTGCCTAAGACTGGCCCCTAACAATGGCCTAGAGTGACCTATAAAGCCCAACAGGTCTGGGGAAATATGTCTGGGGTACGTTGGCCCAACATATGATGTTCCGGCGGCCCCCCGTCCGGTGTTTATAGGGGAACAACCTCACATAATATCCCGGATTCGGCCGACAGAGATTGTATAGAGGTGCCCTGGCATCCAGCTTGATGAACTTCTCAACTGGCGTTGGCCGTGAGCATGGGTGATGGCGCCTGGGTGGGAGAGAGGAGCCAAAACAGCAACGGATACCCACACCGGGTTTTAAAAACGAGCAGAAAGTCCGGCCCCCCAAGTTGAAAGAAGGTATAGTTTGCGAGGGGCCAAGTGCCGTACGGGTGAAGGAGTTGGGGAAGCCAGCAAGACAAAAACAGGCTTCTTTCAACAATAAGGGATTTCGGTTACTTTCCCAAGACATTTCCTTCTTTTTCCGTGTTCCCACCCCCCCCCCACACCACCAGCCATAGGGGTAGGGCCACAGCCGTAAAATGTGCACACTTTTGAGCGCAGCTTAGCGAATGCTCTTATCCAATCCTGCCTAGGATGTAAAACTAAATCAATAGGGGGTAGAGCAACTAGGTACATTCCACACTCTATCTCACGATTTTTCACGGATGGAGCCCACACCTGCGAGAACGGATGTACGATAACCACCACGGAAACCAGCATATGAAGAATGGAGTACTGATTAATTGTTAAAGAGCTCCAGAAGAGCGAAAAGGGACACTTAACAGGCCAAGCTCCCGCCTTCTGCCAACGAAAACATAAAACATGCGAAAATGGGAAATACTAGGAAAAGGAATGAAAACAGAACGAATACAAAACCTGCGGACATCATAGAGGTAAATACGAGGTTAACTGGAGATAGAGAAAACAAGGTACCTATGCTCTGAGGCAACAAATATTGAGACATTGGTACTTCATACACGCATACAGCCAGTAGGCTATGGCTAACGAATATCAAGAGAACCCTCTAATGGCGGAATTCAACACCGGTGGTAGGCGTGTACTCAACCGACCTGGAGCTCCGAAACCAATCACGGATTTCTGAGAGGTCGTCTGCCAGCATCTCCAGCTGTTCATCCTCTGTCGGGACCACATGAATAGCACAGCTCAAGACAAGAGCCTTCCTATCTTCCGTATTCACCTCCGGGGGACTGATACTGAACTTATCGATGATGAGACGGGCGAGCTCTCTATTCAAGCTAAGCATCGTCCCCCTAGCTGCCGTGTATCTCTGGAAGACATGTAGTGCATTCTTCATAACACCTGTGTTATTAGGGTCGCGTAGAAATCCGTCCATCGCATCGTCAGTGTCCCAGGGATGAACCCCGGGAGGAAGGATCTCACGCGATAGAGTATCGAGAGCAGCGAGCTGACTGGACATGTTGGTGCTGCTCAACAACTTCGCGCAGTTTGTCAGCTCCTCCATTTGGTAGCTCTCAAGCGGCTCTTTTGAGTGCTTGAAGCGAGAAATCCACTCCTGGAGCTTCTCGCTCTTGGCATCCATATTCTGTGAGGTCACCGCAAATACAGTTGTCTCTTCATTGATTTCTTTGCTGCCAGACATGGTTGTAAAAGCCTTTGTATGGCTGGTGCGTGGGTTTTGGAAGTTTGAAGTGGAAGATTGCGAGTGGCTGAGGATATGATGCCCCGGTAACGGATATATCAGCAAGTGTTGGGATTTGAAGGCAATTTAATGTCAGCCTGACGGGAATTCAAAGGCGGAGGTACTATCTTCGAGAAATTCGTTTTCTTTGACCAATAAGATTGGGAGACGGGCGCCATTGGTTACTTCTACGGCGGGAGGTTCCCTACTCGTTACCTTTTCTAATCACCGGTGGGGTCCGAGTGACCTTTGAGATTTTTTTGTCTCACCGGAAACGGCAAATATTCTATTGAATTTGTGGAATATTATATTGACTATTATTCAAGAGATCAACAACCTATGAGATCAATGAAGCAGAAGCATCTCTGGCAATGCAAAACTAGAATGGCTTCAACTCTCCACGAGAATAAAACGTCACCGACCTCCTCTCCGGATCATATCCCACAATCTCAGCTTCATCAAATTTATTACCTGTGGCGTCAAGCTCGGCCCATATCCGCTTTTCCAACGCCGGTTCGTCCAGATCCCCATAGAGCGCGGGCATGATCATGGCCGCATACACGTGGACCAAGTCGCCAAACGCCAGATCGCTTGGCTTAATTAGATTGAACTTAAATTTCAAGAGGTTCGTAAACCGCGTCCCTGATGCCCCGCACCCCATAATAGCACGAATAAAGTCCCGGAATATTTCAATCTCGTTCCTCTCGCGGACAGAGAGGTCGGTGCGGTCACTAAAGTTTTCCGCAGGCCACTCATCCCAGGAGAGATTGTCAGAAATTACGGTGGGCACCAAATTGTAGGCAAGAGAGGTGACTGTGGTCTGCATGCAAGGCATGAAGGTCACTGTGTTGAGGACATCGACGTACTCAAGGACTTCGGAATGTTGGTACTTGTGGGCTACATTCTGGCCGCTTCGAGCTTCGAGGGAAACTATGGATGATTGTAGGAGTTCATTATAAAGGTCTATTTCATGCGTGAAGGCACAGATCTGCGCACCAAGGCGACTGATGTTGCTTTTTGCTGTTTTTGGTCTGGAGTACATGATTTTTTGTAGTGGGCCAGGAGTATGTAGCAGAGTCCGCGTTAAGATATTGGTAGAATACATATAGTGTACGAAGGGCCGGATATAACCTTTTATACGAGAGCTAGCTCTCTTTCTATCACCATATATATTGACGGCCCGTCAAGCTTGGGCTGACATGGCCGGAAACATTAGAAGGTCATAGGGGAGCCATCTGAGTATTATAGGTTAAGATACAGACACTTTCAGCATCACCCATTCTAAGTTATCGCTTTCTCAACTCGTCTAATAAATTAGTAAGGGGATCTCGTTCCACTTTGCATCACCAGTCCCTTAAATCAGGGGGGTGTTGGCGACAAAATATAAACTTTGAGAAGGTGCCTAAGCCTAGGTATGTGTAGAGGACGCCGCTGCGAGCCGTGGTGAAAGCAGCAAATTGAAATTTCCAAGTTGATTGTAGAAGCAGTTACGCCGGTAATGATCTCTTTCACATGGAGATATTCTTTTGGGGTCTGGGTGTGGACAGCACGAGACTTAGTTGATTCACTGACGACTTCACTATACATAGGTCTAATATAGACTCAGTGAACCTACTGTGCCCATATTGTAGTGAGATATGTGCTGGAGAATTGACCTAGTCATAGTTAATAGTTCTCTCCTAGGAACGGAAACAACACAATTAAAACATGCTCCGTCATCATGATAACGAGTGATCTATCATGAAGCAAATCCAGCTCCCGCCTTTTGCCCCCGGTGGCAACTGTAGATGATTCCTCTCTTGTAGCAAGGTGTTAATATTTGTGCAATATTCTCAGGCTTAATTGATACCTCATACATGCATACCCAGTATTCTCGGGCTGCTTGGATGGGATTATGCTTGGTCAAGGCTCTTGAAGCAGATTTAAAGCTTCCGGTCACTGCCCGCCGTGTATTACAATTATTTTGTGATAAACTATTAGTTATAACAAATTGTACTAGTCGCCTACTAAAATATTTCCGGTTAATTCATTATGAAAACCCTAGGACCCCTACCTTCCCGGTAGAAAGTGAAGCCTCCCAGAATGAAGTGCCCTTACACATCTATATATGATCCTTTAGAGATCGAGTTTGAACATTCATTACCAGAGTGGGCTCCCCTGACTCCGTTAATTGTGATAGTGGTCAGTAGATATGAAGAGAATAGGCCCCTCGTGCGTACATAGCCACCAGAGTTCAAAAATCATAGGATATTGTTGGTTGGTAGCTAACCAGAGAGCTAGCGTTATATCGATTGGTACGGTTCTAAGCTTAGATATACAACGTTCATATATTTTCCTTGATAAACCCAGTTCACTACTCTCCGTTCTCCGACTTTATTAGCACAGAAGGTTGATATAATATAGTCAATACCGGTGTGTTACTCGACTAATCATTCATACCTGGGTCATGCCTGGTTGGCGGGCGTTGGCCAAGGGATGCGATTCCGCCCTGGATTGTGGCAGTACCTTGCTGGCAGTTGGCGTGTAGGCAGCCCGCTTTACTTTGCGTGTGCTAACGGCTCCGTCTCGAGCAGGCACGTTTCTCGGTCCCTTCGGAGCCGGTGGCGAGCAAACATGTTGTGGCTCTCAAGGCTAGAGTGGGATATTATACGTGGAAAAATACATTTAAAGGTCGCATAAGCAAATATAAGGTTCTCTACACTGAGACTACAGTATCAAGCGTACGTTCTATGCGGGGGTCGTAGTTAGAACCGCCAGGACGGAGTATGTATTCATTTGCCTATTGAATCAAAGACCAACCCCTATAAGTTCTACAAATAAACTGAAAGCTGCCAATAATAGAAATCCATCTCAACATTTGGAAATAGTAGTACATCACGTTCCATAGCTCAGAGAAAGCCCTGTAGTTTCCACTCCGGAAACCTTGAATCTACGATACAACCTCTTTCGCACAACCCACATCCCGTATAACTTACAAGCATAATGGCTGAAGAAAGAATTGTATGAAGGAAGGAGGAAACTTCAAGAAAAACCGACTCAAGCAGAAACGCTCTTAGATTGTTTTGAAAAAATAGTGACTGGTTTGTGGTGGAAAGTAAGACACCATAGGGTACTGTTTGATGTATCCCAATTAATCGACAAAGCCTCTCCGTGTGCCTTACGTATTTCATCCATCCACTCAAAAAGGTCCTTTTCGTTTTCCTCAGGATCAGCAGGAGTGAGCACGGCGCGCTCCAGAAATTCCAGTGCCGACCAATTGGTACCCTCTAAGTCAGAAGGACCCTCAAAGCCCAGGGAAAACCTGTCCATAAGCTGCTGAACAAAAATGTCCCTATCCTCCTGCATGCGCTTCTTTGCCAAGTTGAAGTAAGTGAAAGCTTGCCTTGCACGTTGCATGGTTGGAAGAATGACATCCGACAAGGCCTCTAACCCAACCGCTTCCAACAAACGTTCGACTTCGGGACTGAGTCCTGAAACGTTTGTATTAACGAGCGCGTCGCCCCAACACACGATCTGCTCCTTAGTGAACTCCTCCAGGCCGCCAGTCTTGGAACCAAGGAGCCGCCCTTGGGCGGCGAGGTGCACGGCACGGTCAACAAAGATATTCGCTAGACAAGCTATGATAGCGGCATTTTGGCTGATGTCCTTTTCATGCTCCATACACATGCCTAGTTCGGGCTTTGGGGGGGGGTCCGGTGGTGCGCCACCTCGACCCCCTAGTACTACCGGAGGCGGGGAAATGACATGAAGAACTTTCAGACCTGTGTGAGTAAAATTTTGGGTAATACGTAGATATTGTGGGGCCAAGATAGGAGGGAGAGTATCAGTCAACGTGTTATATCTGTGTGCCATTGTTGGAGTAAGGATCAGTAGTCTCTGTAAGGGAGCTTTTAGGTACTGTGATTTATAGGTCGAAGATACGTTTAAATGTAGTAGCTAACTGAACAAAACCAAATACGTTAGAAGGAGCAGGTCTCAAGAGTGGTCTGGGGAAGCTGGGGACCGACGTAGATTTTATAAAAACACACCCTGACATTAGAGGACTAAGCGATAAAACACGTTCTACTAGATGTTCTACCTAATAGAACGAGGGTCGACCTATTGATCCCCCCGGCCCCTTATCTAGAAAGGAGTCAACTCACATTATGCTTTCTACCCATTTTTCTATCTGTTATGTAGAAAGATTGCCTTATTAGCGCCAGAACTAGTATAAAGAGGTTCCCCGCTCCTATTATCAGTCGGCTAGATTCCAGAAAATTCAAAGACACCTACAGAAACCTGGTCTATTCAAAAACCCATCACCCTCTATTGCGATAGAAAAGGTTATAGTTGACGGGATGTCCTCCATTAAATCCGTGGGATTCGTATTCTAAGGAACCGGTCTGGTCAATGAGGTAGCACTCAGTTTGCTATCCACATGGAGCCTCATCCGCAGCAGTGTGAATCTGTCTAATTGCAAGAACTAAACGATAGAGGTATTCCCTTTCCTGAGTGGAAGTATTTAGTCTGGAATATCCTTGAAAGCTTGATATGTTACATAATTATAAGTTTATAACCTAAGCCCGTAAATAAGTAAGAGGTCTATTAAGTAGATCAAGAGCGAGATATATTATATGCCATCAACCAACATGAACAGCTAGCTACCCAGGACCGGCCTCCACCCATTTCATGCGATACTCAGCTTAGAGATCCTATGTTATTAGATCTCGCACATCTACAAACTACCAAAGGTAACATGCTGGTATCAGATACCTAACTTTTGTTTATAAAGGGCCGAGGCCTCCGGTGTGCCAATATATCTAACAAGCGGATTCCCCCTCCCCACCCTCCTGCCTGATCCAACCAACCCTCAAAATGCCGCCCACAGCCCCTCCGACAGAAGACTGTCAAGCAATGCTTTGTTGCAACCTTCCGTCGGGTGCCTCTGCACTCCCCCGGACATAATGACTTCGAACACTTTCATAAACCTCCCCCAACGCTAACTCCATCAGATCCAACGGTCCTTCGCACCCCCCCCCCATCCTGTTGCATCGCCCACCTACAGGAGGTCGCCTAATCTGATTTCCCAAGGTTCATAGTAGGTAGAGGCCCAACACCGATTCAACATGTGTCATCGGGCGCAATTCAAGGGGCGATGGTTTATGGTCGGGGTTAACTGTGGGACAGTGGCGCCAAGGCGCCGGAACCCGACGGCAATGGTTAAGTGCTTAGTAATGGGCTGGGTTAAGGTAGCCGCGTAAGCGCCGGAGAGAACGTAACAGCAACCACTATCTACAGGTGTTTAGGATATCTCTATATAGCTTAGTAGCTTTTGTCTTCTTTAGCTCATAATACTCTTATTATTGGTTAATATATCATTTTTCTGTTAGCTCTAACTGGAATCATCCCCAACCTGCACTGCCGACCGCCACCATTCAAACCTATGGCTCTTGGGGTCAGGTACCTCAGGCTGGGCTAAACCAGGGAACCGCGCATCCAGCATTTCTCACGGCGGTCTCCTTTCTTATATTGCGACCCATTCCCGAGCACAATTAATAATCATATACCGGCCGCACCCCTGCTATTATCCCCAGCCGCAACACCTGACAGGGATCAGCGATGACTAGGCATCAAAATGGCAAAGACAATGTGTCAGATATCAAGCCCTGATGGTCTAGTGGTATGATTCCTGCTTTGGGTTCGCCTTAAATGCAGGAGGTCTCCGGTTCAATCCCGGATTAGGGCCCTGATAAATCCTTTTGCATGTTAGGTATTTTTTGGTAGTGGTGGGAGTTAGATGTTGTAAGGAGAAGCTCAATAGATCTGAGGAAAAGAAAGGGGGAAACAACGACAGAGGATGGAGGTAAGAATCAGGAAACACACCTCCGTCTCTTCCAACCTTTTGCGGGCGCAGTTGCTGGGGGAGAGGTCCAGAATGGCATCCCTCTACAATTATCTCCATAAGCGCGATATCTTCAGCATCTGACTTGAGCGCCTTCTGAGGGTTAAACGGACCCTAAACGGCCCTATTCCTCCCCCGTAGGAGGCGGTACTCTATGCCAGTTCCCTTGGGGTCTTTGCGCCTCCCACCGGTTGTAGGTCTCAGTTTTTGGTGTTCTTCACTGCGAGGCGCTGGCTGTCCAATAACCTTTCGAAGAGTTGGAGGTCTCCAGAACTCAATATACATATTGGTCACTTAAATTGTTCTTGTTAACTAGAATGCTAATTGTAACCCTGGGCATCCCCGGGATTAGTGATCACGGGGGATGGATATCATACCTTAAGTAAGCCGCCGATAAGAATATCTATAACCATTAAATCCCTATTTTTTCCGGCTTACAGAAATTCTATATTAGACCCGGACATAGGCTTTGTTAGTATCCCAAGGAGAACCAATCTTCGCTACCATGCATAAGTCCACCTAGGGCCCCTATCCTCCCCCTCAAACACCATTTTCTGTCCCTAGTCACGCTGCGAAGCATTTAAACCTCTTTGCCGGATATCATTGCTTTCTGCCTTCGCCTATTTCCGTCTGTCGATGGCGGACAATCCGCCCCCTTCCGTACCCCCCTTGGGTACGAAAAGTGCAGTTTACCCTCTTTAGCCTACAATGCTCAATAAAGCAGTCCCCTTCTCTATAGAAGGATGAGGGGAGGTGAGTCGGGGATATGGCTCACGGTGTGCTGACACCTTTATCGAGGTTCAACTCCTGCTGCGGGTAATGTGCCGACCGTGGGATATCGCTGTAGGTAGATCCATGTAACCCAAGCTGTGAGTTGTGTGCATGTGCTGCTTGTTATGAGCTGGAGAGGCCTCAAACCCTGTCCTCTCAACAATGAACCCCCCCCCCCCCACGCCTCCACTATCTATAATACCGCCTTTCTCTACCTATCTCATAACTCAGTCAGTGACGGATTGCGTTACCACTTGTAATGGTGGCTGAGGGCGGGGTATCGTACTCTTGCGGGCCCACATTCCCCTCTTGATGCGAAAAATCTCCTTTACTATAGCACGAGGGGTTTCTTCCCATCGTCAGGCCACTGGAACTTCATCTTTTCTTCCGGAACACTCCGGATGGAAGCAATCCATCAATCGACGAAATTACCACGGCAGGAAACGTGGATGTTGTTGTGTTTAGTTAATCGACACTAGCCTACCCCACATCTGTTGCCCGGCCGTTATCAGCAAACCCCACCCCAACGTCCCCTCCCTGAGGAGCCAACGTACCACACCTTCTGTTCTTACTTTCCTACCAAGTCGTTCCATACAGTACCCCCTTCCGTATCTCTATATCCGCGTAGGCACTGCTTCATCCCCGCTCCACCTTTCTGTTGCCGAGGGCTAGGATTAGTGCACCGACGTCTCAGAAACATGCGTTCAAGAAAAATCGATTCCTACCAGTATTGTGGCTGTGATGAGGTGGCCACCCGATTCTGGACCACCAGATCTTTAGGAGCTGCAACGATAAAATTCCGGGGCGTAGAGTTAAGGACTAGTAGGCTGCGGGGAATGCCACCTGGGAGACCTTGGCATTGCTGTCGATTCCAGGTCTTTCGCGGGCGCGATAGCCTTGTTGTTGCGGTAGGAGGTTTACTTGTTACTTTTTTCGTTCCCCGATACTATCAATTATGTACTACTTCCCCCGGGCCTTTCGACACCATTGTGTGTGGATTTCGTCAGGTAAACTTGCTTGCCTGTTCTAGGTACAAAAATAGAGTCCTTATATACTGTAAGAAATAGTAGGGAGTAATAGGAAGTAGAGAGCGTGGGTAGGACTGTGGGTGCGTGGGGGACTGCTTTTCCTTAGTGCCAGCTTAGTGCCAGTCAAACCTAACCCTGAACCCGCAGCCCCTACCATATCCACCACCAAGAGTTGACCTCGCTAGCAACCAAAGAAGAGACACACTACCAGCGCGCTTCCAAACACTACCATAAAATCAATAATGGACACCCTACTTTCCTCTCTCTTTACTAGCCGTCCGGCTTCACCAGTCCCTGTCCCTGCTGCATCGCTAGTCCTTCCTGCGTCGCGCGATGATATGCATGATGCATCTGTTGCCACCCCTGTCACCACCTCTATCACTATTACCAGCGACTCCAGCACTAAATTGCTTGAGGCAAAGGGCAAAAGATGCTGAAATTGACCGAACTCAAGAAAACAATTGAGATGTTGCAAGCCACAGGTAATTAACCCACCCACTCATATAGTTCCTCACTAATGATCAAAGCCTACAAGACTGTTGCTTTTAGGCTTAATAGCAGAGACTATGTCTTGCCCTATACTTCCAATATCTCCAAGGCGGAGACTGTTGCCTTCATGAGGAAACAGTGGGAAGAGGCCCAGGTCATATCTGATCCACCCCTTCAAACTGTCTTTCAGCATTCCCTGCTTCATGGAGACATTATCTCCACTGATTCCGTCGCCGCCGTTAATGTCGTCAAATCGGTTAGGCGCCGCTGTCCCAATGGCAGGTATGCTAAAACTGAGTAAACCTGCTTGAATTCCGGCTGCGTGTGCTGTCCGTACCGCGGAGCGAGTGGCAATCCTAAAGTATAAACCTAAATCGATCCAGCGAGGTGGCGTACCTCATATAGCGTGCGGGAAATCAGAGAGAACCATCCAAACCTGGATACTAATGTGTCCCATTATCACTTTGTTTTTTGAGATTTATCATAATTTAGTTCTCCTTCACCACGCCATCCATGGAAAGGTTGCAGATGGTTGTAGACCAGGACACTCACATTCTATGTACTCGTGTTGCCAGAACTACAGTGCTGTCGATTACCCCCATTTAAGTAAGGTTTATATTCAATATTATAAACGGATTGGTAAAGGATCAAGTAGTGGGACTTTAATCCTAGCAGAGTATCTTAATATAATGTTGTATTGCATGCCAGTTATATCAATGCAGTCATCCGCCTATCATAGGATCTTGTTTTATCTCGCCCCACGGATATCGTTGGAAGTGCCGAGTGACATATCATGATTCGGCCAATAATAGGGTCGAAGTCCATCTTCCACCTGCCTAGACGAGCGCTGCTTTACCTTCTTACCATGTTTACTCTACCCACCATGTCCGGTCTGCCCCTTCTACGTATTAACCCGAATTCTATCTAGTGAACATAAAAATAATATTTGATAATAAACAGAATTGAATTAAATATAGCTGATCATGATGCCTGCTGCTGCTACGATTGGAGAGGGGGCTCGTAGAAACATTCTTTGCTCCCTGTCCCCTCAACCCACAACCTTGGTTCTCGGCGGCAAATCAAGCCGCAAAAACCTAGAGTACCACACCGTCCCGCGTATTATAAAGTATTCATCGCCAGTGGCGCCCTGAGCCCACCGCCGGCACTGGTCAAGGGGCTCTGCAGCTGGAGGTGGAGGGGCGGATCTCTCTAACTGAGTATTGGTGAGATTCTGTATCTATATCCCACTCTATGTAGAGGTCAGTGAGCGATTACCACAAAGGGATCAGGAGTGCAGCGGTTGTCCCCGATGGGGAGCTCTGCTATAGATCAGTGTATAAGGAGTCGCGATGGGGGGAGAAAGGCGTTTCCTCCGAATATATAGCCGGTATCCCTCTTAATAACACCACCCCCACCTTGGAGAATCTCACTCTTCCATTTCTCCCCAACCTCCCTATATAAATCCCTCGTAGCCCTAGTGTTGATTTACGAGGAGTAGTGGGGCTGTTATGACTGGCATAGTGGGTTGATTATACTGTAAACACATGTGAGATCCCATATCGGAGGTGTATGTGATGTCGAAACGGAGCAAAGACCGCCTAGGACGGGTTGGGGAAGCCAGCTACCCTAAGCAGGTAACTATTCATGTGAATAGTGGGGAGATCGGAATTTTACCGTGCCCCGCGATTCATCTATTTCGGATTAGTTTCCTCTTAGCAATATCAGGAACGATCTTACGAGGCCCAGAAGCTACTAGCTTCTCATTTGCTCGGTGAAATCCGTTCAACCGCTTTTTCCTGTTCCTGTGATGTTGTAGATGAAAACGAGTGACTCACTTACCTTTTCGTTTCAGCTACTAGGCTTTTTAGTCCCTTAAAGACTACTAAGACGCTGTACTACGCGTTTAGACATTTAGATAGCAGATAGCATTGCGTATAATTCTCGCACCCGAAGGGTAGAGGGGTTGCACATTGAATAAAGAAAATTGTACCCTAAACCTGCATAGCCGTTAGTAAATCAACAGTTCCTGTCATGCTCTGGGTAGAATTTCATACCTCTGACTGGGCTGTCTAGAAGAGCAAATGGCCGCAGAGTGGGGATTCATATTCCTGTAGAAGGCCTCCACCAAAACATTTCGGTCGCTTGATATGCAGTGAAGCTCCGGAACATAAGTGAAAAACCACCCATTGATAATTTAAGTGTCTGGGGAGTTGAAGGTTGGAAGCCGTGGTGATACTATAATGCCTACACATCCGTTGTTCGGCCAATTATCTCCCACCATATGCAATATGCAATATTTCTGTCCATTTCACCCAGCTTTAACCCTGTAGCCTTGCGGAGCGGTAACAAGGGCGGGTATGATTGAGTCCGAAGAAGGGAGTGGATAAGGAAGGAGGATGAGCCCGAGAGGGGAAGAGGGAGATAGTTATTCTTGCAGGCCGATCCGATGCACATCCAATGAGCATGTATTTTAATGCCGATGCGTTTCTGATGCTTCGGGCGCTACCTGAGATCAGGGTTGATTGCTGACATCGTAGACTAAAAGACCACCAATGCTAAACAGCTATGGACTTTACCCTGGGCGAGGGGCTGGCACTGTGGTATTGCCATCGGAGCCGCTCTTCAGGAGACAGAACAACGATTCCTGGCCCCTAAGGCCGTGCGATCACCGTCCATCTTCAGCAAGAAGAGGGAAACACATGGGATTTGGGGGTGATGAGTAAGAGAGGAGGCAAAGCATGCGTCGATAGGTTAGCGGTCGGTGATAGTTGGTGCATTCAGTCCGGTTTTGCCTGTAGATGGAGCAGGTAGATGTCCCCAGCGTGTAGAAAGCGGTAATATTAGTAAATACTTTCCAGAATTCTCTTTGTCTCCCCTACCACTGCTCCCCCTCCTGGAATACTACATCGCTCCACCGCTCTTCAACCTCTCCTATACATCCTTGAGAGTGTCGATCCGGCACATATCCGCCGACTTAGACTAGCGACATCCTAAGTGTTTACCGGTCGATCTAATTCCTTGCCAGGGGAGTATCTGATCCTAATAACGGTTAACACGCTTCCATCTAGCAGGTGTTCCCGAAACGCTACGCCCGCACCTTGATCATAGGTCAACATACCCCCCTCGAACTGCTCCATAGTAGCCCCCTGCAATAAATATAAATGGTCCTGTCATTTAGTGTACAGTCGTTGAGTTGAAAGCAGGCATCGTTGGACCCCGCGGCTTCGTTCGGCCTCCACACCATAGGGGGCGCTTCTAGCAGCCTGCAAACTCCCGAGCGACAGCTGGTTTGACTTGCTGCGGTCGCGTCCCGCATCCAGGTGAGCTGAATGCAGAAACGAGTATATATATATATGCGGGTGAAATCTTCGTTAATCTCGCCCGGAACATCTGTTCCAGTCCCCGACGGATTAGCGAAGCTGTAGCCAGAATGGATGTATTCGACCCACCAGAAAACATTTCCATTTCCTCCAGCAACACTCTATCGGTGTATCTCCCGTATATCGGGTAGACGGGCGTGGGCCCCTTTCCCTTCAGGCGAGTGGATACCTCCCCCTAAATATCAAGCCGTACATCTCCCGCCGATGCCTATCGTAGGGGGGATGGTTGGGAGAACAATAGCGGCTAAGGCGCGTGATTAGATATCCGCTCAGTTCCTATTAAGCACTGTCCGTCAGCACATTGTTTCCCAAACGAATTCACCTTTCATTTCTCTCGTGGTACGGGGTTGGGGGGGGGGTTTGTGTGGGGAGTATACATGCATTCATCCGACACTCCCCAAGTGAGATAACCCCCTCCTATAAGTAGGGCGTGTTGGTTACCGGTGATTGGAATTAAGGGTCGAGGAGCATTGCGGAGTCTCTGCCGCGCGCGACGATAGGGGGGGGGGTTGTAGCAGTGGGCTTTGTTACCCGGCAATTGCAAGGTGCACATCTATAGTGCAGTAGGCGCAGGTCTGCTTATTGCGGTTGGCAAACAGGACTGTTGTTATGTGTAAACTTCACACTAGCTCCATGGCGCGGGGGTCTCAACTTCGATTGTTCACGCGGGGAGTGCTGTAGGTGTCCTTGCAGGGACGAGGATGGCGATTGTTGGTTTATTCCACTAGTTCCTGGTGAATGGTGGAAGTGGTGAGGGTTAAGCAAGGGCTGGGAGGGGGCTGGCTCTTCTACGGCAGCCTATGTAAGCGCACCAAAGGGCAGGTGCGATTTCGGGGGGGGAAAGGTGTGGACTGGGCTCGGGTCCACAACAACAATGTAAACAACTAGCAAGATAGGCAGATGAGTAAGCAAAAGAAATTTTGATTGCCCGTAAAACAAAAAGACAACCTCCCTTATATTTCTACATAAATTCCATAATACAGATATTCAATCGATAGGCGTTTGGCCAAGTAGATTATGTGATGTTATTTTCCAAACCCTAACCCTCGGCCTCCTTACGAAAACCAAACCATTTATATCCCAAGCCTACAGAACCACTACATGAACTGAACCACCGAGTGAGATTTTGTGATGTGATCAATCAAAGTGTCTGCAACGGAGAGGTTGAGAGAATCAGTCGATGATCATTGTTTAAAGCCCAGTTGTAAATGCCGTAGACGCTGGTTCCACCGCACACATACACAAAACCCACCTGTTCCGAAGACATGTTTCGTCACAAAATATCACTCGCCCCCCCAAAGCACACCCCAACATCCACCCCCGAATCCCCCAGCACGGACATGGCTCCCACACCCATCTAATACAGGTCCCGTCATCTGGGTTTTTACCCAACCACCCGCTATCTCGGGGGCCCACTCTGCCGCGGCGGGAAGTGGACCGCTGGGCAATTGCAACCTCCAAGTTACCCTTTATCGCGGGTGTAAACGTGTATATTTTAAATAGATAGGCGTGGGATATTATACGGTATCTGAGAGGCTCCATCCCTTGAATACCTCTGTCATTTTGTCCATCTTGATTGAATTTCGAAACCACCTTGTGCTATTCTGCCTCGGAGCCTAACCCAATAACCGGGTTATTATTATCCACCGTTATTTATGTGCGTTTAGTACTAGAGAATGGTCGTGGTGTATATTAAATGGTTAGACCAATGCCAATCGCAGCTTGTGCGTTGGTCGGTGGTCCCCGGATGATATAATACTTGGATGTTATATCCCACACAACGCCACCCGAAGAACAACCATTACAACCTCCCATCAACGTCACCACGAGCTAAGAGATTTGAGCTCTCTAATACATCTAGAAAGACATTAATTCATCTCATAAATACGAACGGAGTATCAACAGGGTGGTGGAGGTCCCGGTCCACAAAGCTGAAAATAAAAAAAGTTCCCAGTCCCTGAGGGACTGGTACATCTTTTCTCTCCTAGCACCATGAAATTAGTGTGGGTTGAACGAGCACGCACTCAAGTCACAGCAAGTCAGTAGACAATGGCTACTAACCGCTGGGCCATCCAACCCGGTGCTCACAGTGAGTACGTTCCCATTCTTGAGCTTGGAAACATCCCTGCGAAAGCTTAAAATCATTAGCGCGCTAGTAAACAACAGAACCATGGGATTACGGACCCGGATACAGGCATTAGCATACGGCAGGCTATTATTATGGTTTACTATGATGTGCCACCGGAGGGAGCCCCCTTGATTCAACCACACTGCGCTGCTGATAGATGTTGTCGTGGTTGAAGTTCTGCTATAGCTTGGTGCGTGGTAGCCCTCTGTTGGGCCATGAGATCGGGAAGGGTGAGGGAAGTGGGAAAAACAGGAACTCAAAACAGAAAGAAACACGAGACTCTGGGGGGAGAGTTTAGATGGGAGTGAAAGAGAAAAGACAGAAGGAAGAATAGGTAAAGAACAAGGCAAAGAGGAGGTTTTTGGTTGTTGTAAGTCCAGTTCCTTCAGGGCTCTCAAAGAAACATGAACCCATAATAAGCTAGGTTATGTGCTACCTCGGTATTATACAACGAACTAAGGCAACCCAAAGTCCAAAGAAAAAGAATTCAGCCTATGACCAAGTCTATGGTACTTACAATATCTCCATGTCCACCAATCTCAGGTACGTAAGTTCACAGGATTCACTAAGTTCAAAACATTAAATTTCCCACTGTACACCACCCTTCTCCCGGATAACCTCCGCGAGGTGATACTTCTCATAATGGACATTACACCCTGCCTTCCTAGCATCACCTGAATTCTCCAGCGCCTTATCTTGAACCCATTCCTTTCCACCCTCACTACCCAACCAATCCTCAACAACCTCCCACAATATCTCAATTTCCTGTGTGAAAAACGCCACCCTTGCCACCATGCGGCGCAATTCGTCACGCACTTGGCCCCATATATCATCACCGACGAAGATGAGGTCGGGGAACAGCCGCTGTGCAAACCGAAGAAGGTCTTCAGGAGGCATTGGCCGGGGAGCCTTCCGGATCCTGGCAACGCATTCCGCATGACGGCGGTCTTGGCAGCTAGCCAGACACCGCAGGGAGAGGATGTGCCGTATTAATAGGCTGGGAGCAACATGGGTGGCAGTACTCCAGGGACGCTCACAATCGGCGCGGGTTGGATTTTCAGTCTGGAGCCAGGGGTTGAATTTGGTTGCGGAATCAGTGATAACGTGGGGTATGGTTAAGGGCTGCTCGGGGAGCCTCTTAAGTTCAGCGTAGGTGGGCATAGGGGAGTCAGCCATGATAATCTATGTTTTACAAAAATTGGAGGCATGAAAGTTGGTAAGAAACGAAGTAAGCGGACCTTTGACATTAAAGGCGATAATAAGCACTTCCGGCAACGTGTTGAGTCTCTCAGATATGAATACGTGGAAGGAAAGTAATTCTTTTCTGTCAGGGGCTTCCAGTTTGAGGAGAGGGTGGTGCCTTAACTTACTAGCACTCACCTACTCAACCTAGCAAATCGATGTGGATAAGTGGGAGAAGAGATATACCGCCACAAAGCCAGCGTCTCTAGTTGGATCCTGTTGGCCCAGTATAAGAACGGGTACCTCCGAGGCAACGTGGGTTGACATCTAAGAGAGGCCTGTCCGTTAAAGCCTGCGCTTTCTGAACCGCAGCAGTCATTCCAGCGCCATCGCATCCCTATTGTATTAGCAAAGGCCATACACCCAACACCGTCACTATTGAAACCTACACAAACTCGCTTAATATGGGGACTAATAAACTGGTCCCGAACTTTATATGTTCCCGCGGGGCTAGCATTAGGCCTTATCACCCTACCCATGGATCCCAGGCCACAATGACCCCATGCTCTATTTCCCACATTCTTGCGGAAGTGGGCGGCTCCCGAGGGTGATGGCGGCGGGGCAAAAGGAGGAGGCACGCTGGACGGTGCGGACGGGTACGGGTTTATGTCTTCCCATACTGATATTCCACACTTTGACCTTATTCATTCCTCCCGAAGGATATTAGTATTGTCGTCAAGCCTCTGAATCCACACCAATCCTGATCTGCAGAGTGCGCTGATGGAACCCCCTACAGCTAGATATACATACCAGAAGGACACTTATAAAACAATGTACATGTATAAACACCTAACCAATGTTTTCTACGCCGTCATTTATACCGCACGCGACCCTTTGCATCTCAGGACGAATAGAAATAACTCCAAAGAGATGTATATAGAAACTCGGCTAGCAGCTATTGCAAACTCCAAACGGCATCAATGCCAGATCCTTACACCCATTATGAGTACATCCGTCCTCGCTCCATCGTATCCCTACCGGCGTTTGAAGCTGTGATTTCTTTATATATGCTAGCGGAGATGACAATAGTGTGTCGTTTAGGTAGGCTTCGTCAGCTTGGTTGATATATGCGGGAACTGCCCCACGCCCCACACACCGGACCACCGGAAGCGAAACACGTGACCGAGTGATCGCTCATGACTCAATGTCGAAGCCAATCTAATTTGCAGCAACAAACCTTACCACCCGAAGATTACTTCACTCCTCTCTCTATTATACATTTTTGGGAGCTCTAGCTTCGGCTCGAGCTATATCCCTGAGCCCGAACATATTGAGCCTTCCTTTAACCCGGGCCAGCTCGAGCTTTAAGCCACTAGAATGTATCTAAAGATAGTCATATCGATATATTTCATTTTTAACTGAGTCTCAGAGGATCTATGCATGCTATATTTACAATTTTGCCAATACCAACCCATTACTAACAGGCTAGATCGCCCGAGCCTTTGCTCGAGCTTTTCCGGTACTAGCTCAAGCTGGCTTGGACTCGTGGGAAGGAGAGCTCGAGGTATCCGAGCCTAAAGCTCGAACTAGCTGGCCTGCGCCCAACACTAATACACCCCTGCTAGTACCAGGGCGAATCAAATACTCAGGTTTATGATACAAGGGGGGGGGGGTGGAAAACAGACTCAAATTACTCGTGCCTTCTGGGGACGGTAGTCTGACAAAAGAGTAGAAGGCGGGCGTTCGAGTATACACAACGGGAGAGTGGGAGGAGCAAGAGCATGCCCTACGTGCCCTTGTGTAGTTGTAGTACATCATTCCCAATCTAGATGGAACTATGGTCTTTTTGTGGGTGGCAGACGATTGTATTGCCTAGTATCTTGTTGTGTGGTTAGGTGTATATTGGACAACTATCTAACACGATGGAGGTCACAAACCAACAACACATTCAGTATCTCCCAGCTACAGAGATATACCCCAGATAATACAATAAACATTTGTGTAGAATTAAATAAATTGTGGTATTAAATAACTATAGTAAATAATCCCAATCTCTAAGCATAGTAGTGCCCCCAACAAGGTTTACAGGCGGCTACTATAATTGGACGCTTGTCACCCGCCGTCCCGCTCCCGGCGGAACCCCAGCTTTCCCTCCTCACCCGTACCAAAGCTCTCGTACTAACCGCTTCCGGTGCCTCCGAAGGACCTCTTTCAAGCGGCCCCCCCACACCCACTTATTCATATGGTCGCACCAAATTTGGTCTCTCTTCCCAAACCGATTCTGGGGAGCCAGTCCCGCATATCCTTGTCCAATTGTAGAAGTAACGGCACTCATGCAGGTCGCGAGCGATATCGTATGACTTAACGACAACAGATGCACCCCCACCTTCAGCATACCTAGTCTGGTCCGCATTATACCCAACGATCTCATACTTCCGTACTCCTTCCCAGGACTGGGGAGTACACAGCAACCTCCAGACACAAAAGGCCCCAAACACCAAACAGCGAGTGATACCTCATGATTCCATTTCTCCCCTTCCCAATAACGCCCAATAACGCCCAATCACACCCACACTCGCATTAAACTAATGCATGGACAACACGTATATAGATTGGATAAGGTACCTCCCCCCTACTATGATATGAGGGAACACCCGATCGGGGGACACCCGCCCCTGAGCGCTGTCAGCGCCCCCTAGTGCACCAAAGCGAACCGGGGAGTCTTCAACTCCCTGCCAAAGAGCAGGTATAGGTTGAAGATATCATATCTCACTTAGTTCAAGGTGTTGTGATATGTTTCCAGCGCGAGGGCTACAAGGAGTAGCAACTGTTAGAAGAATAGTTGTTAGAAAGTACCGCCGGATACTCCACAAAACGCCCCGAATAGGACACATACACATCACAACCTAATATGCCAGGCAGAAGTGCACCCACCCTAAAGTTCGCAGATCTTCACCTAAAACACCCAAGCACCCCCCTGTCCTCCCAGCCCATAAAAGGTGTCCCACCAATGCATCCCTTCAACCCCCCCCTGCCTAGCATCAACATCACCATTTCACAACCAAACAAAACCTTCCACCCAAAAACAAAAAAAATAACCAACCAGCACAACCTAACTAAGTCAACACCCGAGCCAAACATCTAGAATGCCTATTGTCTCCATCCCCACCCTCTACCGCCACTTCCGCGCCGGCCGCATCACCGGGCCTGAGTTCCTCTGTATCGTCGGCACCATCCTCATTACTCACCTGCCCCACTTCATCATCCTCTTCATCACCATCTGGGAGATCTACATTGCCTGCGCCATCAGCTCCGACCACACCCACTACACGCCTGCCACGGCCTGCACCAATTTCACCACGTCCGTCATGGATGTTCCTAGGTACCAGGAAATCCAGCTCTACCCTCGCTGGCGTGAGGACGGCGGTTCCACTCCAAGGTACGAAGTGACAACCATCGTCGAGATTGTTACCACCACCTGCGATTATCGCCCGCAGCCGCTCTTGAAAAGGTCTGGTGGGTTCATGGCTGTCCATAGAATTAATAGGCCGGGAAGGATGGCGATCCCGTGGAATGTCGGGTGGGGCCCGCGTGCAATGCGTGCGCCAGTCGAGGTCGATTTTCGGTTCCGGGACCGCTTGGTTCAGGATATGTTGGCAGCGATCTGATCTATGAGTAACGCATGAGGGTGGGGGTTAATCATGATTAGGCTTGGTTGGTTGGTGGAAGCTTTAGTTATCGTTGACTGTGGGATATGAACATAGAGGAGGTAGTCTGTCAGTGTCAAACGACCATTTCGAGGTGTTGTTGAAATTGGATCCGGTATTGTTTTTGTAAAATCTCATTGAGCATACCAATTCCATTAAATTCTGACATAATTTCCTATCTCTGGGATGATAGAGTGTATTCTTGAAAGTCCCCCGAGCTGGTGGTAACTCCCTGTCTCTGAGTTGTGTAAATGTAATTTTGAGCTTCGTGGGGGGTTGTCGTAAGATATTATTTGTGTAAAGTGGCTGGATCGTTTTCATTCTTGTATATGCATTGAAAGCAGCTTTATCCAGCTTTGGCGGGGTGAGTGAATTGGTAGATTCAATCAAGCAACCTGACGCTGAACCACAAAGTGAGGCAGGAGCACCGCTAATGGAAAATGGTTTCGGCCTAGATATAGTCGATATTCATGGCGGAGACCGGCGAGGAACGTACACTCCCCCCGGGGCGAGGAAAGCATCCCAATACAACCGTGAACACTCTTTATGGCGGCAGCAGGAGGATGGCATAGTTAACCTGTGGTCACCACGGGGTTGCATGGTATACTCATCCGGGTGTCATGGCCTCTATCTCGTCTCTCAGGCGAGCACCCACGGTCTCCTCGCCCTCTTTCCTTCCCTTTTCATGACATCCTTTTTCCACTGCTCATCTAACCCGCATCTTAGGGTTAGGGATTGCCGACATGAAAACACCACAAATTTCTGTAACTTTCAAGCTGCAGCCAATAAATCCATGGGGAATGCGAATTATGAAACCTGTAACCTAGACAAGTAGTTAGGGGTATATATACCTGCCTCTTTCCACCTCATCCTCCTCTTCACCATCCTCCCACATAACACGACAAGCAGAAGCTAATAAACATACAACAAAACATCAAACAACTACACAGCCCTGAACTTACCTTGCCAAGAGCTAGGACCAGCGGTGGGCGCTGCCACAAACTCACACGAGGCACCCATAGCGCAGCGCAAATCACAAAGATTAGTCCCCCCACATTCCCCCGCCCTTTCCTTCCCCCTCCTCCTCCCCTCTTATTCCCCCTGCATGCAACCTCTGGAGCGCCGACCCACCGGCTCGCGCGCGCTAGACACTATCGCAGGCGGTGCGCATTACCCATTGGCTTGTCCGATGCTTAGCCTGCAAGTTAGTTCCGCCGGCGGCAGGTGACCCATTGGCTCGCCTGTTCGCCAGGTGGTGGGGTGGTTGCGTGTTTGTTCTCTCGATGTCGATGCTGGAATGGTAAATGGGACTTGTGCTGACGGGGACGGAATATAGGTTTGCGTTTGTGAAAGATTTCTGTGGTTGTCGATGGCGGCTAAGGTGTGAGGGGGAACAGCCAACCGTCGCCCGCACGGCAATCCTTCGGGCGGTGATTGAACACCTATCGTTCTCAGAAATTTGCGCATCCACTTTATTTTCAACGAGCGCCAACAAACGGGCCATCGGGGAATGATCGCTGAATCATGACACTTGCAAGTGCTAGAACATATTGATGTTAATGCATGTGCGTAAAACACTCCGCCCCCACCCCCACCTTGCCATCCCTATGCCATGGAATGATCAGTTATCCATCAATGTCCTGTCTGATTCCCCCCCTGTGGCCATGGTCCACTTGGTGCGTTCAGCCACCGCGGCGGAGACCAGATCTAATAACCTAGGTGCATATCCCCCCTCTATCCACTACCGTAACACCAGAATCCCTTCCGCAAAAGATGAGCGGGGGAAATCCTCCAAACCAATTAAGAGTACGCACGCTACTAGTGCCCTCGCACAATTTAATCACTTCCTCCAATGCGCGTGCTTGAACTTTCGTTTGCGTCATAGTGAATGCTACCTAAGATAGCGGTTATAGCCCCCTCATTCACCTATGTGCCACTTTATCAGATACTGGCTCGTCTACGACCTACACATATATGTTCATACACAGCAGTACTTAGCCAGCTGAGAGCGAGGACCGTTGACCAAGACCGGGAGCTACTTGGAGATTTTCTTTTCGACATCAACTTTTTTTTACTTTTTTCTGCAGGTGTCACAATAAAAGGGCTAAATTTAATGACCGCACCTACCAATAGGTTACCTCCCTTTATGAACCGTTCAACGAGTAGTTCTAGGGTGGCCGTGGTCAACCACCTCTACTCCACCCCAGTTATAAACCCCATAATTGAAAAAAAAGGAAAAGGTAATTCGTGATGGGAACCGTGGAGAATATAGAATGCAAACGTATCAGAGAGCAAGTAGGGAAAAGGTGTTAGCATAGTCGATATTAGTTAGATCTTTTTCCTATGTGCACGAGGAAGCCCAAAGAAATCGCCTCTCAACGCGATTTCAAACCCTCTCCCGAGTGTATGAACTACAATGATCCTCGCGGGGGCATGCTAGCCGGTGCGCTAGCGGAGGGCATCAATTTGTTTAATTAACTAGGAATTCAAGTCCCCACCCCCGGCAACGCCTGTACTGCAAAAAGCGTGAAGTCAAATTTGGCCGGGCTCATAATAACACATGAACTCACACCGGCCTGGATGGGTAAATTTATCATTTCATTTCCTCTCCGAAAATCTTAGGGGGTTTCATGAGCCATTCATCTAACGGGTGGACTGGTTATTTACCTTCGATCTAAGCGCTATATACGAGCCTGAAAATTAGAACCTAGCTACACCCCCCATGCCGCGCTTTACTCCTACTCGCCTTCGCAGGGTGGACAGAAGAGGGTGAAGGGGAGTGGAGACTTCGTTGGTAATGGTGGTGGAGGGAGCTGACGAGGCCATTCCCAGCGGGCGGGGCAGGGGGGAGGAATGGGAAGCACGGGAGCAGGATAGAAAGGGGGGGATGAGACGTATGCACGAGGGTCTTTACCTCAGAAGAAGCCCCCAACCAGTTTGGCGTTGGGACATCCATGCCCGCAGACATTCTTCAGGATATGGTGCACGTGACATCTGGAGCCTATCCTGTTATATGTGGTGCGTTTAATTTGGAAAGGTACCTCCAACTCTGCGTGTAACATGTAAAGCTGTTGACAACCCTATCAATGTACCATGTACCTTTAATTGTTTAAAACGGATTAAATTAAGCCTGGCTACATGTAATAGAAAAACGTTGCCACTCCTGCAAAAAACCAATAGTACCAAACAATGATGTCATATTCCTTACCCTGCGCTGCTTACGATAATACTTTGAACACTGATTCCCATTAATAATTACCTAATCCCTCTAGATACATACCTGTAAATCTTAAAGACACCCTTGCTGGCCTTCTTCGCTTCTCTCACCCTTCACTCCCATCAACAACCTACTCGCTCAGATAGCTCTAGATCCAATGCTTCTAACGCTTCTACCTATTGTTTCCTGGCAGGGAAAGAATCCTCAACGAGTCTGCGAACACAATCCATTTCCTTTTTATTTCTTTTATTTATTCTCCCTTTAATTAAAATTCCTATATCGACTGCTCCCACTCTCGAGCAAGAATCTTTCCCCATCTCATTCCCCCCTATCCTTATCGATGTAAGTTTTCAAATTCCTGTTGTGTAGCCCCTCTGTGCAATCGAAACCACCTATACTGAGCATTTACCCATACCCAAATACAGGGATAGGCTTCTACTCGTACAAAATGGGACGCCAGATATGGGTTCCGCTGCTGCTCCCCGCAATACCTATAGACTCTCAACAGGTCTGCGAGCAAGCTGGTCTGTTTGCGCCTATCGAGAACACTTCTCCGAATTTTTATTGACGAATTAGATCTCCCACACAGTGATTATTTGCCTTCCTTTGGGGTTAAAACCTCGACGAGACTGCAGAGACCATGTTGCATCTTGAGCCTACTCTGCCCTTCATGTGCTGAGCACAATGAGCTCAGGTTAACAATTGTACGTACGGCGCTATACCTTAATCTCCCGTAAGGGGAATCTCAACTAAGTATTATTTAGTTTCAGAGACCCACTCAGGAAACATTTGGAATAGGTACATGATTCAAGTGCCCTGACGGCCGAATTACCTCTAGTAACAATCAACACCAGACCCCATGACCAGAGCGGACCCATGCTACTAGAAGCCTCGGGGTCCCTTTTTGCCCTCCAAGGGGGCATCTTTGGTTCTGCAAGCTCAGTCCCGCACAGGTTTTTATATAGAACCCCCATTGGTTCTGCGAAATGTCCTCGATTGTACAGGGCGCGGAGTGAAGCCCGGTATCCTCGAAGCGCCTTTATCACCTCGAGTCGGTACGGAACGAGAGGGCGTCTCTGCCCTTGCTTGGAGCTTGCTTTGGAATGATTGTTCGCTTGAGGAGGAAGCCGGAAGGGAGTAATGGCAGGGGTATGTATTTTCCTCCCTAAAAGCCCGTACTGAATAAAATAGAACCAAGACCATTCTGAACCAATACAGGCTAACCACTCTGACATTCCTGTAGGATGTGTTATTGTTTCCCAATGCCTAACGCTTCAAGGAGCGGGATACACGGGCTGCCTCCACCGCATATTGAGTAAGCTAGATCCCGTGCCCCTTCCGCTGGCCCAAGGTAATGGATCTGTGAGCTAAAGAAGAGAATATATAGCTCTTTCCGCCATCCTACAATGTCCTCCAATGGTTAGTTGACAGTGGAAATCGCCTGCGGCTGGTGATAAGCCGAGGAATGTCCTCCAATGGTTGGTTGACAGTGGGAATTGCCTGCGGCTAGTGATAAGCCGAGCCATGTCCTCCAATGGCTGGTTGACAGTGGAAATTGCCTGCGGCTAGTAATAAGCCGAGCTATGTGCTCCAGCAGGACCATTCAGCGACGCAGATTGACATGTTCCCAGGCAATTTGGGAAATATTCGGAGGATTTCTCACTAGCTCTCACAGTCGGGTATAGTTGACCCTCACCTTCATTTGACACCTATCTGACATTTACTGGTAGGCGAGCAACTTGTCAACCACCATCCAGCCTAGAGTGCTTTAGGAAGCGGGCTCCTCGGACATTGATGAGGTTCCCAGGAATTCTCAGGGGTCAGAAACATCCCGCACTCACGGCGTCGAATTTCACCCACCTTAGACACTCAAGGGTCTCGTGAGGTAAGCATATGCTGTCCCCTAGCAGCTGATACAGAGCATACTAAGGAGTTGCTCATTAGGTGGTGGCAAGTGTACCAAGGAGAAGGGGCAACTTCAGACATTTGGGGAGGGGAAGATGAAGGAGATGAGTATGACGATCTCGTTGCCGGCAAGAAGATAAAGAGGTTTTATAATCCAACAAGGGCTAGGCGCGAAAAGGTGATGTACACTAGAGACAATAGATCATTGACCAACGTATGCCCCTTGTTTCTCTCGGATCATAGTTAGTTTGATAAGAGGGAGCAGTCGATCTCGATTGAGCTACAGATTACCCAATTACAAATTTTCTTTGGCGGGGCGCTGTGTGTGCGGTGTTAGGGGTACATGTAGTTGAGGTTATTGCCAAGAACCTGTGCGCCTACCGACAACAGCCACCAACGAACTAACCCATATTGAACTACACCCCGAGTGGTACATCACGACGTTACACTAAAACATAGTACTGAGAAATGAAACAAACCCCTATTCTTTATAACCCTTCTTGTTTGGGTACAGCTCCGCTTGTGAGTACAAGTATAGAAGCGGATACAGGGCTATTCATGAGGACGTAGGGAAGGTGAACTGTGGCTTCCAATTCGTACATACTAGTACGAAAACATAAGGTTATGCGAAGATTATTACCATCTACAGGAAGTAGGTCAGTCTTGTGAGGCAATCACCAACGCTCAGTACGCCCACTGGGTACCCCGGCAGTAGTGTTAGGGTTATATCTCTGCTGTAACCCCCGCCTATGGACAGACCTTGCGAGCGGAACCGTCCCATATGTAGCTCGAGCCAAGACTTACAGCCGATGACCGGGAGCCTAACACCTAGTGTTACCATGGAAACACCACCTATCAACACACAAATGATTCTATAGATCACCGGAACAAATTTCATAGGACGAATTGGCCGTCGACACCACCGTATGGTCGTGGAATATTAGTTTTGTAGCCTAAAGTCGTATTATACAACCAAGGTTTGCTGACTTACTCAGCACCACATTACATCACTATTTCTCTTTTTTTTTGGAGTCGTCGGTCTCTCCGACTAGGTTTTCCCCTACCATCACTTTCCTTGTTCTACCCTCGTAACCTTATTACCACCACCCACAACATACATTTTCATAACCCCCATCATCCATATTGCTTTTAAAAAGGGGTAATGGCCTAGATGAGGTGACAGATCCACCATCCCTTCATCTCCCTCGCCTCTTTTCATCCTCTACCTCACTCACACCGACCACATATAATCCTGCGCCTCGAAAACTGGCAATAGCTAGGTCGGGCCTCCATGGGGCATTGCTGCCCTCGACTGTGGTGACATCGACGTATCTGGGCCTGCTGCTGCCCCCGGCCCTGCCATTGTACCGAGGGAGTCGGCCTCAAAATCCCACGATGAGGCTATGGCTTCGCCCCCTCCTTCCGGCGTCACCAATGGGCGGCGGTAGTGCCTTCCTATTGGTCTTGGAGGGGGGGTCGTCGAATGAATTCTGCGTCCTTCTCCGATAGAAGGTAAATCCTTGAACCACTAAACTAGCTTGAATTTTTACTGACCGTTATGACCTATAAAGAGATCACCTTCCTCATAGCATCGATCTATAGCGGTATTGCCCAACTTTACACAGCGGCACATCTCCCCCTGTGTAGCAGCGGCTGTGGGGTCCCTCTTGCACCCTACTAAAAGCCAATGCAGGAAATCTATCGACCCTGCTCTAAACTCTGCTGTGGGGTGGGAGGCAGGACACCATAACAGGCGAGGGTTCCTTGTGTTGTGTCCATAATGGACATCCTACCTGCATCCATTCGACTCCCTCTGGGACACTAGTGGAGAGCAGCGGATTACTACTTACCCTCCGGCCTACAGCCCATATAGCTACGCAAGAAAGCCTCCAAGTCGCGAGGCCTAGAAACCCTTCACAGATTTGTTTGAGGGGTGCGGTTGAGTAGCTGGAGGCGGGAGATAGGGGTTGTTCTGTTGCGGGGTCGGGCCGATGGGCAGACACCACGGAATCATAGTGTCAGTAATATCTACAACCCTAAAAAAACAACGCGAACACCTTCCTAACCCCCTATATAGTACCGTATAACATAATGAGATCTACGCTCTGCGTTTGCCTGTGTTTCTCCTGGGAGCTTTGGTGTGGGTGGGAGGACGGGGTATCGCCAAGGTCAGCAATCATTGAAAGATATGAGGACAGCATTTGCTGCTGGTACGCCTTCTGCTATCACTTGGACTAAAGATTAAGGCTATGGCCTGGAGTAGTAACTAATATAACACCGCTGAGAAGCAGGCGCCTAAAAACGGTCCACCACTAGCTCCAAGGGTACGCCCTTCGAGACTCCCGCCGTGTCTGACGTTAATGCCGCTGCCTTGACAACTGACAAACATCTCCGAAAGCCTGTTCTGCATATATCGGCCACACGCCCAGGGTAGGTAGTCTAGATCCTTTCCCCCTAGATATACCTACTAATCGGGAGTAGGCGAAGTTGACCGACTGAGTGGTCGTGAGGATCCGTCTCCCACTGAGCTCCCCACCTGATTATGTTACCAGATGGCGGCCGTGCCTTAGGAGTGATATGGGTTAGTTTTGACTGCGTACGATTGCACTTTGATTTAATTCAGTTAACTAACAATGCTATATCAGGGCTTCACATCTGCGGCTCTCTCAGGCGCCTCAAGGACCTCTACGGGGAACACCGATTCCTGTCAACCCGACGCTGAAATCGTAGCCCAGTGCGCGGCTTCCTCCCTTCCGCCTCGCACTCCAATACCCAATTCACCCTGGCGAGCAGCGTTCAAACTTACGACCTCTGCGTGGTCTCGCTATTCCGTCCATTGCCAGATGCCTGTGGCACAGTTTCGCTATGACCACCGGCCCAAACACCTCCACATGACCGGTGGTCCGGATACTCGGTGCCACCGCTCCCTCCCGGGTGGCTGGTTAAGCAGCCATCATCCCCCGCTCCGCTAGCGGGCCCCTGTTGGCTCAAAGGGACCCCGTCTGCCCCGGGGCTAGGTTGGTTAGGGTTGAACATCGCGCGGGAAAGAAAATGGGCTTTTGGAATCCCCCTCCGGTCTCTGGGTTGTAGGGCAATGGGTGAAAGAAAGAAGATAGGCTTTTGGAATCCTCCTCCGGCCCCTGGTACGTGGGTGTGATTTGTGGGGCTGGAGGCCTAGATAGGCGAGAAGGTCATGTAGATTGTAAACTGTACTACTAAAAATTTATCTTAGTCCTCTCGTAGCACTGTCTTTGTCCTTGGTGTAGTTTGGCAGTTAGTCGTGGTTCTTGTCGCCATGGGTTCATACAGTTGGCTCGGTATGTGGCACAAGTGTTATAAGCTTCTCTTTTGTTTCACTTCCCCTATTCTTTTCATGTTTCTCACCTTATTTTGTCATTTGAGGCAAACGGCTGCAGCGTGTCATAAAGCACCATCCTCAATCACGATCTCCGACTTCCTCTACCGCATATACCCCCATGTTCGAACACCCTTTAATTTGGTGGACATCTCGTATACATGATTTTTTGCGAATGTACTTGCCCGGCAGAATGGTGCCTGAGCATGCTGATATCCAGGAGCAGATGAAGGAACCACCGGAGATGCTTATAGAGAGTATGAATACTCCCCATCTCCGATCAACAGACTTACCCCTACACGCGTAATACGTTACATTTCACTAGCCGCCAAGACAAACGAGTGATGGATGATGTTGCTGGAACAGTGTGCCGGGAAAGGACTGAGCCAGGGATGCGTTATACAGTGGACGCCAACACCCCATCCACAAGAAACGACTCATATGCCATGCGGTTCCCCTTCTCCTATCTGTCAGCACAATCTATGTATGTAGCCTATAGGCTTTTTGCCAACCTAACATGATTCCCAGAAAGCCCGCCATCACAGCAAAGAAAAACAGAGTCAGAGAAAAAGCACATCCACTTCCGGCTCTATATTTAGATTTCTTATTCGATTCAGATGTTTGCCGCCACTAGCAGATCTGATTTCTCTATCTGCAATCTGCACATGCCGTTCTAACTTTAGTTATCTCCAGCGGGATGTGTTCGTATGGAGCTTTCTGTCAACAACTAAAGAGCTCATGCACGCCTCGTAATTAAGGGCCTGCCCTCCATATATTTGAATAGGATTAGGACTTCCCAACCTAATAAATAGGGAGCCTAGTAACTCAACACATAGCCCTTCTCCCCAAACACCACTCCCAATACCAGTCTTACCAGCTAATAGCTTTCTTCTGCCTTTGAATGTGTTGAACTGAAATTGTATAGCTCCAACCTTCACGCATCTGTCTGGTTGGTTAGGGAGTCGATGAGAATCCCAACTTCAGACATCAATTAAGCTTTATCCTCGTACACCCAAGCAGGCATTGGGGTGACTCAGTGGTGATTTTTTCTTTTTTCATTTTTATTTTTTCTTCATATTCTAAGCTGCATGTGGCCACTACTGGGCCATAGCATTCTAAGCCCACAACCACGCTCCTGGGGGGCCCCCTAAATATAATGAGCTCCAACTGATACACACACCTCGACAACAACCTACCTTGTGTGTATATCAATTGCCTTAGTCCATTCTCCGTCTCTCCAATCTCGACTTCTCCCACCACTTTACGCCGATTAGTTCCCCTACCCCTCTGTCCGCCAACTCTGAAGCTAGTAACAGCCCTTTCACCCCTGGACAGGCCATGTCAGAGTACCCCATGTTCCAGCCAGCTGCAAACGCACCGACAGTCACAGACACCCAACAGTTATACCAGCCTCCCACCCCCTTCTCCCCCTCGCGGTACCGCAACGACCTAATCAACGCCGATATGGAAGAAACCCCACCAACACTCTTTGGCTGCCCAGAAAGGTGGCGTAACATGACCTCCAGCGCCCTTTTCACCAACGCTCCAGCAACACCCCACGGTTCCCCTCCGATATTCAGAAACCTCCTGCCGCATAGCACAGCCGCCGCCACAGTCATGCAACCCTTGTCAGACACCGAGATGCGAGGGCTTTCTATTACACAGTGCACAGCCGATCTAGACTTCAATATGGCCGGCCTTGACGCAGACTTTGCTCGCCTTGAGAACATTGTGCAGCAGAGCCGCCACGAGCTTGCGAAGACGCTGGAGGAGCAGAGGAAACGCAGGCAGGGGATGATGCCTGGTGCGGAAAAGCACATGAGGATCAATAAGGCGTCTAGGAAGCAGGGATGGCTGGAGACGGAATTCGGAATCATGGGGTTGAGTGCGCGGGCTGAAGCACCGTCACGGATGCCGATGGGCCCCAACGGGAGGTACGGATCCGGAGCAATTCGCAAAAAGGGACGGAAGCAAATCCCCTTCTCGGAAAGGAAACCCCCGGGGGGTTCTGGCAACACCAACGTTGCCACCTTCCAATTCGGGAGGGGGAGAGGTTCTCCGCCTGGGAGAAGAAATGGCGCTGCTGGTCAGAGTAGCATCGAAATGTGCGACGAAGCCTTGAGGTCTTTTCAGTTCACCGATACCGACGAGTCCTACCCTCCCCACCTCCCTGATATGACAATATTCGACGAGGAATCCGATATGGCTGATCTGGCTGATGCGAGTCTGTTCTCCGAGAGACACCACGGAATTCTTCCTGGGCGCCTTGCCTTCGCAGGCCCGACTAGTTCTCCTGCAGGTACATTGCGGGGAACCGTCATGGCCGATATGGAGTTATTGACTGGTATTAAGAGCCTACGTCTCAACAACCAGGAAAAAAGCTCGGCCACGATGGAACGCCAAGGGAGGGTTCTCTGCAGAGCCGAGGGACTTGGTGTGGGAAAGCTCTAGGAGTGATACTGGTAGAATCAGAATTTGTTGGTAAGCTATGATCTTTCTTCCATCTGGAACGGCGTATTGGAAAGCGTTTCGCTAATGAAGTCAAGAATAGGGAGTTTTACATGCGGAGTTCACTATGCAATGTCTAACCACGGCCATTATCAGCACTACTATAAAAGTAGATATGATAAGAGAAGGAGATATCTGAGTATACGTGTTTCCATTACAGGTTGTCTGTGTTCTTTGTATAATCAATTCTGAGTTCGGTAGCACTGTAATTTAAATATACTGCTGTAGTGCTCTGAAACTCTTCTTTTCTTGGTCTTTACCACCCTAGTGTCACAAGGCTACTGCAGCAGCCACCTTTGTATGGAAATGTATGAATGGAGTACCCCCCCTCCTCCTATTCTATGGATCGAAATTGATGTTTTTACTAACAGCCATTTCTCAAGCAGACTTCGAGATCTGTAGGCCCTACCCACGTCGAGCTATAAGTATACATTGAATTCGGGCCGCTGGGGGAGAGTCTCGTGCGATTCCGGCTTGGTTTCTTTCTAGCCATCGAGCTCCCCCTCTGGTACAATGGAAAAACGTAGCTTACAGGAATAGATAGTTAAGCCGTCCCATATTGATATATCCTTCAAAACGACATTGGGTATCCAGGTTTTGTGGTGAACCCGCCCCATATAGCTGAGGAAGGATAAATCACAGGAGCCGGCAGGGGCGCCGGCAGGAGGCGGCGCCACACAGAACGCGAACGGCACAGGGCGGGCACGAGATATAGGGCGGGCACTGGTATGGCACATAGGGCGGGCTTGTCAGGCAGGGGGGTGTGGCTGCGCTGAGCGCAGGGCGGTATAGGACTGAACTTGACAGCCCCTAAACCCCAGAATGTACCGGCGTTCAGGGGAAGACTCAGGGGTAGCGTTGGTAGGCGTATGGAAGGTATGTGTTAGCTATGTTTTAGGGGGCCCCGTGGGCCCCCACGATTTCATGTGGTTTCTGTGGACTTCTATGCTGGCTGACCGTCACCGTGCAGTGTTCCCAACGGTCAGGTCCAGATTATAGATGACTTGGCAATTCTTCCAGACTCGACCGGCTATATGTCACGTCCCACCCAACGCCAGACTTTGCCAGGATTATAGATATGGGGCCGGACCATGGATATCTGGAGCCATGAGTGATCACTCGAGTTTGGCTACAATTGATTTTTGCGCGTCCTCTTTAGCGGGCGCTACCGCTGCCCTGCTCGCTATCTCTCCGCTGGAGATCTCTGCGGCCCTGCCCCGGTTTCACGCCTCTCTCCCACCCTCTCTCCCTGTTCCAACTTCCTGACTTTTTATTTCGGTACCTTTATTCGTTTTCCCAGCATTTTTTCCCAACTGGGTACCGTCTCTCCGTTCTCGATATCCGTACCCCCGCTACCCTCCTCTGAGCCCGACCTAACGCTTATTGGGTTATTCCTCGATAAGGAATGTGTGGAGATGCTTGTAACCCAGTCAGGTTCTTTAGGCATATGATAACCGGCCCTCCAATATGTGCATATTTATTTGCTAGCATTCCTATAGCAATTCTTGTATTGACCTTTATTCTGGCATCTTGGCATCAAGCCCGATGGTTTAGTATTTGTAGTCCTGTCATGATTAATGAAGTAAACGCAAGCGAGAATGAGAATGAGATGAGGTGAGGCTATTGTCATCGGACTCTATAAGGTTCTGTTGTATGGTGGATTTCTAATATGATTAGGAAACATAGTAGAGAGGAATATGAAGTGTGGTAACAATAGATTCCTATGAAATTTTCTAGTCTGATGTATGACTCAAAATGAACCAGTGGAGGAGAGTGTTAAATAATGGGTGTATGCTTTTCCTTCAGTTCTCTCTTTTCCCTCTCTTTGTTTCACCTTCCTATTATCTGAATATATAGGAATATACTTCTATTCATAGTTATAGTCACTGTACCTCTAAAATCGCCTTCACAAAGGATGGCTTTATAGTCCTTTCTTATCCTCATCTGAGTCTCTTATGTGACCCATACTTTTCCTATCCTGACTTCATCCCTGACTTTAACCTTGCCCTCTCTGTAGCCTTGTACTTCTGTTAACTCCAACTGTATCTTTCAATCTAGTCTGCGTTATTGTCTTCATCTATCCTCTGTCTAGTTTTGGTTACTCCGTTATATCAGTTTTTTGAGCTGCAAGATCTTGGGTACCGTGTACTGAATTCAGGACATGGTCCCGCATTTGTTATATGAGTATAGGTTTGGTTTAATTCCTCTTCAACCTGATCCTAAATATGAGATAGGTGATTGGAATAGTGGCATAGAGTAATACCATCATTAATATATCATCGTTGAAATTTAGGGGAATACTGCAGGGAATCCCCAATTATTTTAAGAAGAAATAGTATATCAGGAGTCAACAAGTAGGACAATATAGTCTAATGGAACGAGCTCAGCTTCAGGGACGAGGTCAAAAACAGGAACTAATAGCGAGGATAGGGATATGTTCAGCTCGAGATACATTGAAATCAAGGTATCACGGCGTACCACAGACTGCGGTAGGAGGAGGATATTGAGGAACGGTTCTCGGGTGCGGGGTTTCATTCTCTTTGGGTCTTTGGAGTTTTTATGGGTTTCCGTTACACGATGTTATGAGTCATGACTGTACAGGGATTAGGAGGGGTATATATACGTCGCTACGGATCTTTCTTTTGTCCTTTTCTCTCTCTTTCTTTTCCTTAGTGTTCTTCCTGTTATCAACTCTACTCTTTAGTTTCGGCTCGTCTTTAGTTCTAAATATAATACGTCATCAAGATTTTCGCGCAAGACTCTCTCTTGAGTCTTCTATAGTATCTCGCTTCGTCTCTCATCTTCATCTCATCTCACCTCATCTTCATCTCATTCTCGATCCTCATCTCCCCTCATCTCATCTCGCTTCACCCATAGCTCATGACCGTAGTGCGCATCATCTACTGGTATCTTCGTCTCCACAACTTCATCCGAGAGGTCATCTAGACCCTCTGTCTCACGACCCTTCTTCTCGGGTAAGCTCCGTCGTCGTCGCCCCCATTCTCGTCTTCGTTCTCGCCTCGATTGTATACCTCAGCTCTCTTGTTTGTTGTCTCCGTGTTGCTCCGTAACACTAAGAACACGTCTCTTCTGCTGACCCACACAACAATCTCGCCTCGCCTCGCCTCAGTCGCAATCATGACCGACCTCAGCTGGGACGTCCCCATGGGGGACATGCCCAATCCCGTCTTCTTTTCCCCTGGCCCCCTCGACTGTTACTTCCCGGAACGCAAAGGATTCTGCCACCTCGCTCTCGTCCCCCGCACGCACTGGTTCGACCTTGGCTTTCGCCTTGGATCGGATCCTGAAGTTCATCTTCTTCGGTCCTACGCTCTGTCCCACGGTCTCAAGCGCGCCGACGCCCATTGGGCTAAGGCCACCTTCACCCAACCTGCTCCGGGTAAGCTCCACGTTGGAGCCCCCACCATCGACGACTTTTGCCCCGCCCACGACTCGGAAGCCATCATTCGCGGCCTTAGGGACCCCGCCCTGACTCATAACACCATAGGCTGCCCGTTGGAAACCCCCGTCCCTGCTACGCTGGCCGAGAGACTCACTAGTTTCTTGGAAACCTTTGGCTCTGTCGAGGAGGACTTCGGGTATGAGCTCGCCGAAGCCCACAGCCTCATCACCGAAGTCCTCACCGCCCTCACCGCCCTCATCGTCCCTGTTCCCGTCTCCGTCCCCCCAGAAGCTGCCGTATGCACGGCTCACGATGAGGTCATCGAAGGCCTCAATTTGGAACTCGAAGTCGCCGACACCAAGGCAGCCGATCTCTGGCAACGCATGTGCGAAGCCAACGAAGTGTCTGCCGAGGCCGTAGAAAGCCTCAATCAGGAAGTGGCCTCCCTCATAGCCGAGAAGGAGGAGTACCGCTATTGCCTGGCCCTGCACCAGGAAGCCCTCGTCGACGCCGACGCCACAATCGCTGACCTTCGCCGCCACCTCACCCCTGCCGCCGCAACCAAGACCCAAGCTCGCCCCGGTGAAAACCCATGCCCTGATAGACACTGGTGCGTCCGGGTACGCCTTCATTGATCAGGACTTTGTCGTCAAACACAGTCTCAGCATGGTCCCCCTGAAGAAATCACGCTTGCTTGAAGTAATCGACGGCAGGTTGGTAGAATCAGGGAAAATCATCCACATTATCAGGTTGTCACTGGACATGAATGGCCATCAGGAAATCGCTCCGTTTTTCGTCACCAAGCTAGGACATTACCCATTGGTAATGGGTATCCCCTGGATGAGACATCACGACCTGGCTATCAGACCCAAGATGAATAGGATCATCTTCGATTCTGACTTCTGTGTTCGGGATTGTTCCCGGTCTCGTGCTCCAGTTACGGTCAAAGGGATCTCTGTTTCGTTTCCCGATGCCCCGGCAATTCAGGTCGCCGCCATTGGGGCAGTACCCTTCGTAGAACTTGCTCGACGCCAGCAGAATAAACTCTTCTGTGCGTCAATCCGCGCTATCGACGAAGCCCTCGCTGGGAAGCAAACCTTGAACCCTCTGACTCATGTACCTAAGGAGCTCCGGGAATTTACGACATTGTTCAAGGAATCCGATGCCCTCGCTCTGCTGCCTCATCGTCCTCACGACTTGAAAATAGTCCTCCAGGATGGTAAGGTACCTCCGTTCGGCCCCCTCTATGGTATGTCTCGGTTGGAACTACAGGCTCTCAGGGACCACATCACAGAAAACCTGTCGAAAGGGTTTATTCGTTATTCGGAATCCCCTGCTGGCGCACCCGTACTGTTTGTGAAAAAGGCCGATGGATCCTTACGTCTGTGCGTCGACTATCGGAAGTTAAACGAAATCGCAGTTAAGAACCGTCACCCGTTACCTCTGATTCCCGAAACTCCGTCTCGTCTCTCTAAGGCCAAGTATTACACCAAGCTGGACCTTCGTTGGGGATATCACCAGATCAGGATACAGGAGGGCGATGAGTGGAAGACCGCTTTTAGGACCTACTATGGCCACTTCGAATACAATGTGATGCCCTTCGGACTTACCAATGCTCCCGCCGCGTTTCAACACTGGATCAACGATCTTCTGCGCCCGTATCTCGATGACTTCGCCACAGCTTACCTCGATGACGTGTTAATCTACTCCGAGACTTTAGCGGAGCATAAGGAACATGTTCGGGAAATCCTTAGAGTTTTCCAGATTCATGGCGTTCACCTCAAGCCGGAGAAATGCGAGTTCTACGTTCAGCAGACCAAGTATCTAGGGTTCGCCAACTTCTACCGACGGTTTATCTATGCTTACTCCCGAGTTGTATCTCCACTCACGGCTCTAACCAAGAAGAACGTGAAGTTAGAATGGTCCCCAGATGCAGAGAGCGCTTTCCAGAAATTGAAAGACGCCTTTACCTCGGCCCCGATTCTTGCTCACTTCGACTTTGAAAAAGAGGTTGTTGTAGAATGCGATGCCTCTGACTATGTATCCGCCGGCATTATGTCTCAGTACGACGATCATGGGGTTCTCCACCCGGTGGCATTCTTTTCTAAGAAGCACTCCCCGGCCGAATGCAACTACGAGATCTACGATAAGGAACTGCTGGCAGTAGTTAGGAGCTTCGAAGAGTGGCGTGCGAACCGGGAGGGGTCTCGCTTCCCGATCAAGGTTTTGAGCGATCACAGGAATCTGGAGTACTTCATGTCGACCAAGCTGCTAAATCGCCGGCAGACGCGATGGGTTGAGTTTTTATCTCGCTTTAATTTCGTCATTCAATTTCGACCAGGAAAGCAAGGGGGAAAACCAGATGCACTTACACGAAGGTCAAGGGATTTGCCTAAGGAAGGGGACGAGCGGCTCACACATCAGTTGCAGGTGGTATTGAAGCAGGAGAATTTGGGATTAAGCATTAAGCTAAGTTTGTTGGCGGGTTCTTTGACAAATGAACCCGCTGAAGGAATGCCCACCGTGAAAGAGTTATTGATTCAAGCTTACCAAGAAGACAGTTTCCCCGATCAAGTTCTGACAATGCTTCGCAATGGCACCAAGCATTCAAAGAAGATATCTCTCACCGAGTGCACCGAGACAGAGGATGGATTCCTTCTTTATCGATAGGCAATCTACATTCCCGAGTCCAACGATCTTCAGCTTCGTTTGTTGCAGGATCATCACGATAGACCCTCCGCCAGACACCCGGGCCGTGCCAAGACTCTCGAGCTCCTCAGTCGCAATTACTATTGGCCAAATATGAGGAAGTATGTCGATCGCTATGTACTGAACTGTCATGTGTGCTCCCGCAGTAAAGCTTCCCGCAACGCACTTCAAGGGGTCCTTCGACCGCTCGTCGTACCTAAAGGTCCATGGACCGACGTATCAATGGATTTCATCACAGGACTCCCTCTAAGCAAAGGCTTTAATGCGATCTTGGTTGTTGTCGACCGCCTAACGAAGATGCGTCACTTCATACCCTGTACCGAAGAAGCAAAAGCCAGAGACGTCGCTGCCATGTATCTTGAGTCAGTCTGGAAATTGCATGGACTTCCGGAAATCATTGTCTCAGACCGTGGCACGCAGTTTACGGCCGAATTCTGGAAAACATTGTGCTCCCGTCTCGAGATCGCTCCGCGCTATAGCACCGCCTTTCATCCACAAACGGACGGACAAACTGAAAGGATCAATGCCATCATGGAACAGTATCTCCGAGCCTACGTCTCATATCAGCAGGATGACTGGTCTCAGTACCTCCCCATGGCAGAGTTTGCTACCAACAATCATGTCTCTGAAACCACTAAAATATCTCTGTTTCATGCCAACTATGGAAGAAGCCCCCATATGTCTTTTGCCCCACTACAGCACGGCAGGACCATCAATGAGGATCAAGCCAACGGCATGGCCAGGACGATGGCCCAGATTTATGATATGCTTCGCGATGAGATGGCCCGGGCCCAGAAGATTCATGAGGATGCAGCAAATCGCAACAGGACCCCGGCCCCCAGATACGCTATCGGAGATGAAGTCTTTCTCTCGACCAGGAACATCGAAACAAAGCGGCCGTCAAAGAAGTTAGATTGGAAACGTATTGGACCCTACGTCGTCAAGCGAATGGTTAGCCCCTATGCTTATGAACTCGACCTCCCAGCCTCCATGAAAATTCATCCCGTCTTTCACGTCTCGCTTCTGTCCCTCGCGGCCAGCAATCCGGTACCCGGTCAACGACAGTCCCCACCCCCAGCAATAGAAATCGAAGGCGAACAGGAGTGGGAAGTTGAGCAAGTTTTAGATTCTCGGAGACGTCATGGGCGATTGGAATACTTAGTTCGATATCTCGGTTACGATGAACCATCATGGCAACCCCCGGAGGACATAGAGCACTCTCCCGATCTACTTCGGGACTTTCACGACAAACATCCACGTAAGCCTAGGCCTATCAGGAGTTAGGCCTAAAGGAGGGCCTAATCTATCACGGCGTACCACAGACTGCGGTAGGAGGAGGATATTGAGGAACGGTTCTCGGGTGCGGGGTTTCATTCTCTTTGGGTCTTTGGAGTTTTTATGGGTTTCCGTTACACGATGTTATGAGTCATGACTGTACAGGGATTAGGAGGGGTATATATACGTCGCTACGGATCTTTCTTTTGTCCTTTTCTCTCTCTTTCTTTTCCTTAGTGTTCTTCCTGTTATCAACTCTACTCTTTAGTTTCGGCTCGTCTTTAGTTCTAAATATAATACGTCATCAGTACTCTTCGTGCCAAGACTCTCTCTTGAGTCTTCTATAGTATCTCGCTTCGTCTCTCATCTTCATCTCATCTCACCTCATCTTCATCTCATTCTCGATCCTCATCTCCCCTCATCTCATCTCGCTTCACCCATAGCTCATGACCGTAGTGCGCTTCATCTACTGGTATCTTCGTCTCCACAACTTCATCCGAGAGGTCATCTAGACCCTCTGTCTCACGACCCTTCTTCTCGGGTAAGCTCCGTCGTCGTCGCCCCCATTCTCGTCTTCGTTCTCGCCTCGGTTGTGAACCTCAACTCTCTTGTCTGTTGTCTCCGTGTTGCTCCGTAACACAAGGCATGTTCAGCTTCAAGTTCAGGATTGATATAAGAACAGAAGGTCAGAGCCAAAGGCATAGATTGTTAACAGAGAGAAATCGTTGTCTAGAGAGGTGAAGATATGGGAAAGACAGAGAACTATATATACAATTATTTCCTTGTATTGATGTCTCATACTATGGAATCTCATAGAAACCCCTGAACTCCAATCCACCAATATTATTCCCAATACCAATACTTCTGTCCTGTAGTTGCTCCAATATTTCTATAGCTTACATTCTATCATCTAAACTCCTTCCTCATCAGTTACCCTGTTTCCAACATTGACCGATACTATCTAACAACCCTATTCTAGAGACTACCTTGATGAAGGGTGAGGTGTAGAAAACTAAACTATAATAGTTCCAGAGTAGTTTCTTTACTAGTTCGTGAGTTGCTGTAGGTGTTGACGCATGTCCTCCTTTAAAGTACTAACTCTTTATTTTTTCACTTGAAGTATACATCAGCAAGATTGTACTACTCTCAAAAGATTACAGGGGTTTCAGGAGACTCATGAGACTGTCAGGAGACCCAGGAGACTCCTGTCACAAATGATAAAGCTTGCTGATGTACCTTTCTATTTTCTATGTCTTATATGAACTCAGAATCCTTGTCTCTGTTAATTGATTCACGTTTTAAGCTGTTATATGTTTCTTTATACACTACCGTCTATTTTGTTGCCATATTCAGATATGTGGAATAGCTTTGTACCATTTTAATTTTATCTAATGTAGTTGCTATATTAACAATCACTGCTTATTCATAATAGTATTATGTTATTGTTCTATATTCAAAAAATCTATTCTCTTAGTGTGACAGAGTACCGTGAGGCGAAGTAGAAGATGACAATGATGATGCAGAGAGACTCGAGGAACGCAGCCAGGCAACGAGGACACCGACGAAGACAGAGGTTCTACCAGACGGGCACAAGCACAGGCACTAGCGAAGGCAAAGGCAGAGGCAAAGACCAGAACAAGAGTGCGAACGAGAGACAGAGGAAGTGAGGACCAGATGGACCTCAACGAGAACGATGATGATAGCTATGATAGATTCTGAAATCAAGTTTTTGGATCCCAGGGACTATAGCTAGAGGATAGAAGTATATCCCTATGTACCGAGATAACAGGAAGACAAGATAGAGAGAAAAGAATGAAAGAACTAAAGGAAAAGTCTTCTTGCACTATTTAACACCCTCCTTCATCAGCCCACTATGACTTATACCTCAGCCTATAGAAACTCATAGAAAACCTGTAGTGATCACACTCCATAATCCTCCCCACCATCTCTTCTATTTACATTACAAATCTATCACGCCATCGAATCTCCTAGAATCTCATGACGCTACCATTACCCCATCTTCTCTCATCCTCGCTTAACATTGCTCCTTCTGCCACAATCCTGTTTCCACTACCAAACTCTCGGAACGGATGTCAATACGCTGGAACACCTCAGTTTGACGCTTTAGTTTCCTCAACTGTGGGGTAGTAAGACCTTCAGTATCAGATTGGAGGTTGTGGAAAGAGTCGTCTTCCTGTAAAAAGAACTGTTCTAACTGTTCAATAGGGCGAAAAGCAGTGAGACAATTAATGCTGGATTCTTCTTGAACTTCATTTGCTTCTTCCTGATTTCGTTCTTTACAACCAACTAAAAGAAACCATCGAGTATATGTGACTATTATTATATTAGTATGTGTAAAATAAAAAACTAATATATGATGTTAGGTATACCTCAATAAATTCTGGACTATCGATTACAAGTTCGCTTAAAGGATTAAGAAACTCGCCAATGTCAACCTTTTTTTCAATTAGGGCTTTTCTTTGTAGAATTCCAATATTCCTTTCAATATCCAACTTTATAGCAACCATATCTTCATCCTCTTCCTCCTAACCCTGTACGGGTTAGATATCAAGCTGATAAGATTGAAAAGAGCGAAAATACTGGGGTTGGCGATTTTCAAAGCATCATGCTGCATATCTGTAAGGCTGGAAAGTTAAAAGAACTTAATGGTACTTTTAGTTCAATAGTTGAAAATGATAGTATGTTTGATATTGGAATTCTATACTTCAACAGCCCAACATATTGCTTGTAGAATATTGATATCAGGTAACTGTAAATCTTAATTTCTATCTGGTTTGTTAATTTCTTCAACTAAAAAGCAAACAAAATGATGGCAGGTATTGGCCTTCCAGGCATCGATGATTCCTCGATCCAAGGATAGCCATACGGAGGTTGTATTTACCAGGAGTCAAACAATTAAGGTATTCTGTAGAACTGTTTCTCCATCAATTTCTTTAACTGCTAGTTCATGTGCTAAAAAGTAATCCATTGAGAGAACAACTCTACAACCGCGGATACATCTATCAAATCATAACAAATATTCAATCATTGTATCAGGCTTCATTCAAGAGATATTGATGTAACGATAGAATGCGCCTAGTATCCCGGCATCTTGGCATCGGTTCCGAGAGTTCAGTAGTGGAAACAGAATCGCGGCGGAAGGAGCAATGTTAAGCGAGGATGGGGGGTGATGTGGTGATGGTGACATAATGAGATTCTGGGAGGTTCGATGGCATGAGGGATTTGTAATGTAAACAGAGGAGATGGTGGGAAGGAATAGGAGATGTGGTTACAGTGGGTTTCTATGGGTTTCTGTGGATGAAGGTGTGAGTTATAGTGGATTAGCGGAGGAATGTGTTAAATAGAGCGGGGGATCTTTTCTTTAGTTCTTTCTTTCTTTTCTCTCTGTCTCGTCTTCCTGTTATCTCGGTTCATAGAAATATACTCCTATTCTCTAGCCATAGTTCCTGGGATCCCAGAACCTAGCTTCGGGGTCTAGTATAGCTATCATCATCGTTCTCGTTGAGGTCCATCTGGTCCTCACTTTCTTTGTCCTTTATCCTTGTCCCTATCCGGGGTTTGCCTCTGCCTTTGCCTTTGCTAGTGCCTGTACTTGTGCCCGCCCAGTAGCATCTCTGTCTTCGTCGATATCTTCGTCGCCTGCCTGTTTTGTTCGAGTTCTTCTGCGTCATCATTGTCGTCTTCTCTGCGTCCGAGTTACTCCGTCACACTAAGACGAGACCACCCCTACTCGACCAACACAGCACGGGTTCCTCGCACCACAAGTTTATTATGACCTCCCCTGCTGTCAATGGACCTGACTATCAAAAGCTCCATGATGACCTCGCGGTTTTCTTTGTCGCTCACCCTGAAGTGGACCCCGCAGCAACGGAAGAGGCGACACAAGCATACAGTCCCCTCCTCCAGGCCTACGAAGGGGTCCAGCAGTACTCCATCGATCTCAAAACCCATCATACCGAAACTGAACAAGCCCAAGCCGAGTTCTATAAAGAAACCCAAGGACTACGAGCTAAGATCAAGAAGCTGCAAGAAGGAATCAAACAAGACTTCAGGGAGCTCCATGATGACCTAGCCAAGTCACCCAAGTCTAAAAAGCTTCCCGACCCAGAGAAATACCATGGTGACTGGAAAGCTTGAGGATGTTCCAGAGACAGCTACAAATCAAGCTCACGGCCAATTTTGATCGGCTTCCCACTTCTGCTTAACAAATTGCCTACGTCATATCCCAGTTGGAGGGACCCGCGGCGGATCAGTTTCTCGCTTATATTTCGAATGAAGGAATTGCTTTGGACTCAATGACGGAATTTTTTGAAATTTTGAACAATGCTTTCGGAGATCCTGATCGTGCCGCGACTGCTGCCCGTCATCTAAGAGAAATTAGACAACGTCAACGCCCCTTCTCAGAATACATTGCAGAGTTCCAGCGTCACGCTGTGGACTCTGAGTTCAATGAGGCGGCCACGATTGAATGTCTTCTGGAAGGGCTCAACCAAGACTTGATAGCGTTAATGATACAAAATGAAACTCCTACTACGATTAAGGAGTGTGGGTTACTTCTTCAGCGGCTGGATAACAAACAACGGGCTCTCCAGGCCAAGATGGGGAGGTTTCGGTTTCAAATTCCAAGTATACCAGCACCTCGCCCCTTCAACCCTCGACTACCTGTTGTACCAGCAACACCCCCAGTCGTACCGCGCCCCCCACCTCTTCCGTAGAATGCTGCACCGATCGCTCACCCATCGTATACACCTGGGGGAGCCGTACCTATAGATTTGTCTAACGGTCTTTGTCGTCCGGACCCTAGGGAAAGGGAAGCCCGGCGTGTGGAGAATCGTTGTTACTATTGTTACAGGATTGCTCGGGAGTGCGGTGCTTGTAGTACAATGGTATTGTCCCGGTGCGACGGCGCGATGGTAGAGTGACGTACGCCTAGAAGCGGGATTCGGTTACAACTCGGCAACCGCTACTCTTTCCTATCGATGGAACCCTTGGTTACCCCACCTCGTAGGAAACCGGAGCAGTGGAGGAGTCATTGCGGGAGTTTTGCTATCGGAGGAGTTAGCGGGTTTAAGGGAGTCTTCCATGCATAAATAGCTAGCAGGATACCGGATTCTTAGGGGAATCATCATCCTCTCAAGCGAACGGAATCCGGTCTACAATATTACAAGTTCAAAAGCTACAGAACTATCGCTTAGTATTAGCCATATCTTAGTGACTTCTGAGATATCCCTTTACACTATATTGTACCTTATCCAATCGCCTATCCCATGACTGTAGCCAGACCCATCTACTGGTACCTCCGCCTACACGTCGCCATCAGGGATAACCTCTGGACACTCTGTCCAACCCTCCTCCTACTCGGATAAACCTTATTCGGTCACAACCTCGCAAGCATACTACTTTCCTCTACGGCTTCTATTCACTCAACTTGTTACCTTGTGTGATTGCTAGGTACGGATAGTACACGGGCACTCGGTAAACAAGTCAGAGCAGTAGATACCGGAAAAGGAGTTAGTATATGCTGCGATTCCCCTGTCAGACCTCCTTTCTCGTTCCTCGAGGCAGCGCAGAACATCTCTACTGCGGCTACCTCCAACATCAAGGCTTCTTCACAGAATCATGCACCATTGCCACCTTCAAGGCACACACCTTTGAAGCCAACTCCACCACCCTCATCCTCATCACGCTTCGCCAAAACTCTCACGGCTTAGCGCACTCGGTACCTTGGTTGACTCCTCTACCTTGGTGCACCCATACCCCCGACCTCCCTATCGAATTCTTTAGAGATGTCCCACCCACTAGCGTTGACCTCACAGGAAGACCACAACATGGAGGAGGCCATCGTCCTGCGAGACCGCCATACCGCCCTGGCCCAGGCTCACCCCACCACGGCCAGCAGGGTCAGAGACACCCCCGTCACCGAGCTCCTCAAGGCCAAAGCCCCGAAGAAGGTCCGCAAACGAGACCCGAGGAGGACCACTCGCAGCTCCGCCAGCATGGACCCCGATCCACAGACGCCCATCAGACGAAACATTATTACAGTGAGGCGCTCTGGTTCGGCTGGGGATATGAGCGATACGAGCTACGCGAGCACCTCCTCCATCAGAGAACAGTTCTTCGAGGAAGAGACCCCACGACCCCTCAGGACCGAGGTACTCGTCCAAGGGATCCAAGGTCTCGCAGCTCGAACCAACCAGGCCCTTCAGGAAGTGGCCAGAACGAGAGACCTGCAGCACCACCAGGTACTCCACGGCGGGCAACAACTAGTGGGTGAGTTACAAGGAAAGTTCCGGGAAGTAGAGGGAACCCAAGGGCAGCTAGCTACCGCCCTCAACACTATGACTAGCCAGTTTCAGGTCTACGCACTGAATCAGCAAAGGGAAACTGAGCGGAGGTTCCAGCAAATGGCCCTCGAGTCCGAACGCCAAAGACAGCAGACCCAGGCGTTGGCCGCCTACATCCAGGCCCAGCAGGCTGAGAAGTCTCTGGAGTTGCCAGAAGGGATGGCAGCAACCATCGCGGCGGCTCAGGAAGTCAGGCCAAAAGAACCAACTCCCGCTACCTCAGACCTCAGGCCGGAACTGAAGAAAATGTTGAAGGAAACGCTAAAAGCGTTAAAAGGTAAGCAGCCCCGGGTTGAGTCTGAGAATGACTCCCCAGGAGAAGGAAGGGCACTGCCACCCTCACCCCCAACCAACAGGAGGAGGAGTAAATCCCCGTCTCCACCACCCAGAAGAACCTACAGTAAACGTAGGAGGGAGGAGGAGCCTGTACTGGAGAAGGGAACGGCAGGAAATGGTGGAGGGAATGGTGGAGGATGAGGAATAAGAAGGCATAGGAGGGATGAAAGTCCAAGCTCTTCGGGCTCATCCAGTTCCTCAGAAGAAAACAGGAGGAGGAGGGGAAGGGCCAGGCACCGCCGACGAGCAGAAACGCAATCACCAGTTCCCAACGGTCATCGCAAGGGGGAGACCCCCAAGCAGGCCAAAATACCCTTCTCCGGCAAACCCGACGAAGACGTCCGCCATTGGATCGATAAGATGGAAGTTTTGATGGACCTTCAACTACGAGTCACATGGGATGATAAGATTCGGATCCTTTGGGCATCCCTGGAACTCACCGGGAGTGCAGCAAGTTTCTGGCGCAACTTTAAGGAAAGGCTTAGTGTAGAACCTAGGCTCGGTACTTGGGAATGCTTCAAGCAGGAACTCCGCATCCAGTATGGTAATCGTACCAGTCAAGAACAGGCCAAACAGAAGATGAATAATCTCCGTCAAAACGGCCCTATCGACGATTACATCAACGAGATGCAGAACCTCGAATGGGACGCTCGGGTAGAACCAATCGTCATGAAGTCTATGATCCTCACAGGAATAAATTCCTCGTTGGAACAAAGACTATCCGCCGCGATTGGAGAACCATCTGAGTTTCCAGATTGGTTGGCATGGGTCAGAAGAGTTGGAAGGAAAAATGCTGAAGTCAGAGCCCGTCAGAAGATCTTGCGAGGAAGAGAAGCAGCCAAGCCCCAGGAAACTCAGGAACCCAAGCACCAGCGACCTCCCCGCCCCCGGAAAAAAGAACGTAATACCTCTCGTCCTCGTAGAAAGGAACGAGAAGAGTCACCGCACAAACCCCCTCCAGCTACCGGCAGTCTAGGAGCCACCCAGGCGGAGAAAGATCAATGGGCAAAAGAGAACAAATGCCTCCGGTGCGGAAGAAAAGGTCACTGGACGAAGGAATGTTACTCGATCACGAAGGTCAGAGCAACAAGGGAGACGGAGCGATCAAGTGGGAAAAAGAGGAAAAGGCAGAATGAAACTTCCAGAAGGAAGAAACCGGAAGGGGAGAATGAAAAAAGGCAGAAAATGGGATCGCAAGGCGAGACATTCAGAGCTAGGATTACGGCACTTGGGGAAGATTAAAAAATATTTCTATGGTTTTCTTTTACGGGTTATCAATGTACTCAAAGGCACGGAATAAATCTCTTTATATAAACTATACTGCAAGGAAGTGAAAACGTATGTCAGAGAATCAAGATCTAAATCAGGAAAGTCGGAAAGCAGAGGGGCCAAACAGATAGCGGTCAGGAGATGTACGGTGCACTGATGACATGCAAAAAACCGCGGTCAGTAGACACACGACACCTTGATGACTTGCCATAACCCTGTGGAGAAACCCGCGATGCGAGTAAGAACTCGTGATTAGGGCAAGATATCTTCTAGGCAGGACATGTCAGAGCTACCCCGCACTTAGCTATAAAAAGGGAGGACATCCGCCTTCGTTGAGTATCATCAACCATCCTCCTCACTCATACAACCATGACTACCCCAACCCAAGAAACCCGTCTCGAGATAGAAATCTCATGGCTCAACCCCAAAACCAACAAACACTTTACCCATACTGTTCAAGCATTATTGGACAGCGGTACCGAGACATGGATAATGTCCTGGGACTGTGTTAAGAAAGCCGACATCCCGGTAAAGAATAGACCTACACTCCTCCTCATCAAACAAGCTGATGGCTCACGAATGCCACACTCCGGTACTCACACCACCCAACCTCTCACACTCCGCATCGGTAGCCACCTCGACAGGCTAGTCACCTGTGAAATAGGTACCTTTGCTGGAGAAGATCTCGTCATACCACACCGATGGCTCGAAGAGAATCAACCCACGATACATTGGGGCCAAAATAAGGCTACCTTCAATAGTATCCAATGCCAGATCAAAGGATGCATGATGACAGAGAAGGACATGTACGAAGAAGGCTGGCAGGAGAAGGTCGTCAGATTACTGAGACACATGCCAGAGCTTGAAATGGCCCTTGAGTCGCACTGTTCTGGGCACAAAATACGGGAAGCGAGACTCTCGCTAATGCTATCCCGGAAGAATTTCGAGACTACGCAGACGTGTTCTCTCCTGAAGGAGCAGGACGTCTGCCGGAACACAGTGAGTGGGATCATAAGATTCCTCTCTTGGACGGAAGCCAACCTCCGTGGGGTCCTATCTATGCCTTGTCGACCCCGGAACAGAAAGCGTTGAGGGAATACCTGGACGAAATGCTAGCGGCAGGTAAAATTGTCCCATCTTCCAGCCCAGCAGCGGCACCAATCCTTTTCGTCCCCAAACAAGACGGGTCACTACGGTTATGCGTCGACTATCGCGGATTAAACGCCGTCACAGTCAAAAACCGATACCCACTGCCACTCATGACAGAGTTAGCAGACTCGATGAAGGGAGCTCTCTTCTTCACTAAAATAGATCTCAAGAACGGTTACAACCTAGTAAGGATCGCCGAGGGAGAGGAATGGAAGACAGCTTTCCGTACCAAATATGGCCACTTCGAATATAGAGTAATGCCTTTCGGCTTGACCAATGCGCCGGCGACGTTCCAGGCTATGGTCAACACTATATTCAAGGACCTGTTAGATCAAGGTCTAGTGATTTACTTGGATGATATCCTGATATATTCCAAGTCCCGAGAAGAGCATATCGCTCTTGTGCGCAGGGTGCTGGGGCGGCTACGACTACACCACCTATACAGCAACCTGAAAAAGACTGCTTGGTTCCAGACGGAGATAGAATTCCTAGGATTCAAGCTATCAGGTAGCGGCACCCAAGTCTCACCAGAGAAGGTGAAGGCTATCACTGAGTGGCTAGTACCCACAAAGGTGAAGGAGCTTCAGTGCTTCTTGGGGTTCGCAAACTTCCTAAGACGGTTCATCTACGGGTACTCAGCGGTATGCAGACCCATGACAGACCTGCTGAAGAAGAACGCTGTATGGAGATGGGGTCGGGAGCAGCAGGATGCTTTTGAAGGGCTCAAGAAGCTATTTACCACCGCTCCTATCCTCCAACACTACGACGAACATCGCATGGCTGTTCTTGAAACAGATGCTAGCGACTGGGCAGAGTGTTACGGAGCAACACGGAGACAACGAACAAGAGGGCCGAGGTACACAACCGAGACGAAGACGGGGACGAGGACGAGGGTCGGCGACGAAAGAGTCTAACCGAGAAGCAGGGTTGTGGGGCAGAGGGTCCAGATGGCCTCTCTGACGAAGTTGTGGAGACGAAGGTACCAGTAGATGATCGCTACGGTCATGGACTATGAGCGGGCGAGGTGAAAGCGTGGCGAGGCGAGCGAGGCGAGGCGAGCGAGGCGAGGCGAGGCGGCGAGCGAGGCGAGATCTTATGAGGCGAGAAGTGCTTGGCGAAGACTATGGTTATGATGTAATATATTCGAGACTAAAGACAAGGCGAAACTAAATAGTAGAATTGATAACAGGAAGAACACGTAGGAAAGAGAAGAGAAAGAAAAGAACAAAGGGAAGGTCCGTAGCGACATATTTATACCCCTCCTAATTCCTGTACAGTCATGACTCATAACATCGTGTAACGGAAACCCGTAGAAACTACCCCTCCTAATCCCTGTACAATCATGACTCATAACATCGTGTAACGAAAACCCGTAGAAACTCCAAGAACCCAAAAGAGAGAACACCGCAATCCGAAAACCCGTTCCTCATTATCCTCCCCCTACCGTAGTCCGTGGTACGCCGTGATAGATTAGGCCCTCCTTCAGGCCTAACTCCTGATAGGCCTAGGCTTCCGTGGGTATCTGTCATGAAAGTCCCTAAGTAAATCGGAGGAATGCTCTAAGTCCTCTGGGGGTTGCCATGATGGTTCGTTATAACCAAGATACCGAACTAAGTATTCCAGTCTTCCGTGACGCCTCCGAGAGTCTAGAATTTGCTCAACTTCCCACTCCTGTTCACCTTCGATTTCTATTGCTGGGGGCGGGGGCTGAATCTGACCGGGAACCGGATTGCTGGCCGCGAGAGACAACAGAGAAACGTGGAAGACGGGATGAATTTTCATGGAGGCCGGGAGGTCGAGTTCGTAAGCATAGGGGCTAACCATTCGCTTGATGACATAGGGACCAATGCGCTTCCAATCTAGTTTCTTTGACGGCCGCTTGGTTTCAATATTCCTGGTGGAGAGAAAGACCTCGTCTCCGATGCTATACCTGGGAGCTGGGGTTCTATTGCGATTTGCTGCGTCCTCATGAATCTTCTGAGCCCGGGCCATCTCGTCACGAAGTATATCATAGATCTGGGCCATCGTCCTAGCCATGCCATTAGCTTGATCTTCGTTGGTGGTTCTACCGTGTTGTAGCGGGGCGAAAGACATGCGAGGGCTTCTTCCATAGTTGGCCTGAAACGGAGACATCTTGGTGGTTTCGGAGACATGATTATTGGTCGCGAATTCTGCCATGGGAAGATACTGAGTCCAATCATCCTGTTGATAGGAAACATATGCTCGAAGATACTGTTCCATGATAGCGTTGATTCTCTCGGTTTGTCCGTCCGTTTGTGGATGAAAGGCGGTGCTATAGCGTGGGGCGATCTCAAGACGGGAGCATAACGTTTTCCAGAATTCTGCCGTGAACTGAGTTCCGCGATCCGAGACGATGGTTTCCGGAAGTCCGTGTAGTTTCCAGACTGACTCGAGATACATAGCTGCGACGTCTCTGGCGTTTGCCTCTTGGTCAGGGTATAAAGTGACGCATCTTTGTTAAACGATCGACCACCACCAGGATTGCGTTAAAACCATTGCTTAGGGGAAGTCCTGTGACGAAATCCATCGATACATCGGTCCACGGGCCCTTGGGTACAGCGAGTGGTCGAAGCACACCTTGAAGTGCGTTGCGGGAAGCTTTACTGCGAGAGCATGCGTGACAGTTCATCACATAGCGATCGACATACTTCCTCATGTTTGGCCAGTAGTAATTACGGCTGAGGAGTTCGAGAGTCTTGGCACGGCCTGGATGTCCCGCGGAGGGTTTATCATGATGATCCTGCAACAGACGAAGCTGAAGGTCGTTGAACTCCGGGACGTAGATTGCCTGACGATATAGAAGAAATCCATCCTCTGTTTCGGAGCACTCAGCGAGAGATATCTTCTTCGAATGCTTGGTGCCGTTACGAAGCATTGTCAGGACTTGGTCGGGAAAACTGTCTTCTTGGTAAGCTTGAGTCAACAACTCTTTCACGGTGGGCATTCCTTCAGCGGGTTCATTTGTCAAAGAACCCGCCAACAAACTTAGCTTAATCCTTGATTCCAGATTCTCTTGCTTCAGTACCACTTGCGACTGGTGCGTGAGCCGCTCGTCCCCTTCCTTAGGCAAATCTCTTGACCTCCGTGTAAGCGCGTCTGGTTTCCCCCCTTGCTTTCCTGGTCGAAACTGAATAATGAAATTAAAGCGAGATAAGAATTCGGCCCATCGCGTTTGTCGGCGGTTTAGCAACTTAGTTGACATGAAATACTCCAGGTTCCTGTGATCACTCAAGACCTTAATCGGGAAACGAGACCCCTCCAGATTTGCGCGCCACTCTTCAAAACTCCTGACTACTGCCAATAGTTCCTTGTCATAGATTTCGTAGTTGCACTCGGCCGGGGAGTGTTTCTTAGAAAAGAACGCCACCGGGTGAAGAATTCCATGGTCATCGTACTGAGACATATCTGCGGCGGAAACGTAGTCGGAGGCATCGCATTCCACAACAACCTCTTTTTCAAAGTCGAAGTGGGCAAGAATCGGGGCTGAGGTAAAAGCGTCCTTCAATTTCTGGAAAGCGCCTTCTGCGTCTGAGGACCATTCGAACTTTACGTTTTTCTTGGTCAAGGCCGTAAGCGGGGACACGACTCGAGAGTACGCGTAAATGAACCGTCGATAGAAGTTGGCGAACCCTAGGAATTCTTGGACCTCCCGTAACTTTGTGGGCGTCTCCCAGTCTTTAACCGTGGATACCTTACTGGTGTCCATTCGGATACCCTCAGGAGTGATGACCAGCCCTAGATACTTGGTCTGTTGGACGTAGAACTCGCATTTCTCCGGCTTGAGATGAACACCATGAATCTGAAAAACCCTAAGTATCTCCCGGACATGTTTCTTATGTTCCTCGAGAGTCTCGGAGTAAATTAGTACATCATCGAGATAGGCCGTGGCGAAGTCATCGAGATATGGACGCAGAAGATCATTGATCCAGTGTTGAAAAGCAGCGGGGGCATTGGTAAGACCGAAGGGCATCACGTTGTATTCGAAGTGACCATAACGGGTCCGGAACGCGGTTTTCCACTCATCGCCCTCCTGTATCCTGATCTGGTGATATCCCCAGCGAAGGTCCAGCTTGGTGTAGTACTTGGCCTTGGAGAGACGAGACAGGGTTTCGGGAATCAAAGGTAGTGGATGACGATTCTTGACCGTGATCTCATTCAGCTTCCGATAGTCGACGCACAGGCGTAGCGACCCATCGGCCTTCTTGACGAAAAGTACGGGGGCACCGGCAGGGGACTCGGAATAACGAATAAAACCCTTGGACAAGTTTTCCGTGATGTAGTCTCTGAGGGCCTGTAGTTCCACTCGCGACATACCATAGAGGGGACCAAACGGAGGTACCTTACCATCCTGAAGGACTATTTTCAAGTCGTGAGGACGATGTGGCGGTAGAGCGAGAGCATCGGATTCCTTGAACAGCGTCGCAAATTCCTGGAGCTCCTTGGGTACACGAATCAGAGGATCCGAGGATTGCTTCCCAGCGAGGGCCTCATCAATGGCACGGATCGATGCACAGAAGAGTTTATTCTGCTGGCGTCGAGCAAGTCCTACGAAAGGCACTGCCCCAATGGCGGCGATCTGAATTGCCGGGGCATCGGGGAACGAGACGGAGATTCCTTTGACCGTAATTGGGACGCGTGACTGAGAGCAATTCCGAACACAGAAGTCAGAGTCAAAGATGATCTTATTCGTCTTTGGTCTGATTGCCAGATCGTGGTGTCTCATCCAAGGAATACCCATTACTAATGGGTAATGTCCTAGCTTAGTGACGAAAAACGGAGCGAGTTCCTGATGGCCGTTGATGTCCAGGGTCAGTTTGACGATATGCGTGATTTTCCCTGATTCCACCAGCCTGCCGTCAATTACCTCGAGCAAGCGCGATTTCCTCAGGGGAACCGTGACGAGTCTGTGTTTGGTGACGAAGTCTTGGTCGATAAAGGCGTATCCGGACGCACCTGTATCTATCAGGGCGTGGGTCCGAACTGGGGCGACGGGAGACTGAGCGATCGAACAGGAGATGACAAGAGATTCCTCGGACATCCGATCTTCGGAAACAGCGGCGACGGAGAGAACAAAAACGGGTGGCGGGACTAGCCCCTTTGGTGTGCCAATTTCTACCAAAGGGGCTGACCTTTTAACGCCGGCTTTGGCATTGCTTGCTCAACTGGTGCTTTACGCCAGTTGTCAGAGGTGCGAGAATCCTGGGAGCGAGGGGCGAGGTAGCGAGGTTTGGAAGCTTGAGTGATGGGGCGAGCTTGAGTTTCGATCTTGGGGGCGGAGGCGAAGCGGCGGCGTAGGTCGGCAATGATGACGTCGGCATCGGCGAGGGCTTCCTGGTGCAGGGCCAGGCGATAGTGATACTCCTCCTTCTCAGCTGCGAGGGAGGCCACTTCCTGATTGAGGCTTTCTACGGCCTCGGCAGATACTTCGCTGGCTTCGCACATGTGTTGCCAGAGGTCGGTCACCTTGGTGTCGGCAGCTTCCAATTCCCGAGTGAGGTCCTCGATGACCTCGTCGTGCGCCGTACATACGGCGGCTTCTGTGGGGACGGGGACGTTGACGGAGACGGTGAGAGCGGCGAGGGCTTCGGCGATGAGGGTGTGAGCTTCGGTGAGCTCGTATCCGAAGTCTTCCTCGATCGGGCCAAAAGTTTCCAAGAAACTAGCGAGTCTCTCGGTCAGCGTAGCGGGGACGGAGGTTTCCAACGGACGACCTATGGTGTGATTGGCGAGAACGGGGTCTCTGAGGCCACGGATGATAGCTTCGGAGTCGTGGGCGGGGTAGGCGTTGTCGGTACTGGGAGCTCCAACATGGAGCTTCCCCGGGGCAGGCTGAGTAAAGGTTGCCTTAGCCCAGTGGGCGTCGGCGCGCTTGAGACCGTGGGAGAGGGCGTACTGACGAAGCAAATGAACGTGAGGGTCCGAGCCGAGGCGGCAACCGAGATCGAACCAGTGAGTGCGGGGGACGAGAGCGAGATGACAATACCCCTTTCGTTCGGGGAAGTAGCAATCGAGGGGGCCGGGGGAAAAGAAGACGGGATTGGGGGTATCCCCCATGGGGACATCCCAACTGAGGTCGGTCATGTTTGCGACCGAGGCGAAGCGCGACGAGATTGTTGTGTTGGTCGGCAGGGAGGACGTGTTCTTAGTGTTACGGAGCAGCACGGAGACAACGAACAAGAGGGCCGAGGTACACAACCGAGACGAAGACGGGGACGAGGGCGAGGGTCGGCGACGAAAGAGTCTAACCGAGAAGCAGGGTTGTGGGGCAGAGGGTCCAGATGGCCTCTCTGACGAAGTTGTGGAGACGAAGGTACCAGTAGATAATACGCACTACGGTCATGGACTATGAACGGAGCGAGGTGAAACGTAGCGGGACGAGGCGAGACGAGACGAGGCGAGACGAGAAACGAGAACGAGGACGAGATACTATGAGGGACCCGAGAGGGTCTTGGCGAAGACTATGGTTATGATGTAATATATTCGAAGCTAAAGACAAGACGAAACCAAACAGTAGAGTTGATAACAGGAAGAACACGTAGGAAAAGAAAGAGAAAGAAAAGAACAAAGGGAAGATCCGTAGCAACGTATATATACCCCTCCTAATCCCTGTACAGTCATGACTCATAACATCGTGTAACGGAAACCCGTAGAAACTACCCCTCCTAATCCCTGTACAATCATGACTCATAACATCGTGTAACGAAAACCCGTAGAAACTCCAAGAACCCAAAAGAGAGAACACCGCAATCCGAAAACCCGTTCCTCATTATCCTCCCCCTACCGTAGTCCGTGGTACGCCGTGATACAGAGGCTGCGGTCTTGTCACAGGTGTTCGAAGATGGCAAGTTACATCCGGTGGCTTACCACTCTCGCAAGTTCAACGAGGCCGAAGTCAACTATGAGATCTTCGATAAAGAGATGCTCGCTATAGTTTCCGCCCTCCTAACTTGGAGATACTGGCTGGAAGGTACGGACATACCTATCCAGATTTATTCTGATCACCAAAACCTTCAGTACTTCACAACGACCAAGAAGCTGTCGAGAAGACAGGCTCGATGGGCTGAAAAGATAGCACCTTTTCACTTCAAGATCCACTTCCGACCAGGCGACAAGAACAGCAAGCCCGATGCGTTGACACGGCGTCCGGAGTACGCTTTGGAAGGGGGGGTAGTTCGAGAGCAGCCCGTAAAATTGCTTCTCTCACCCGAACATTTCGCGGAAAGGAACCTCCTCCCGGGACATTTTGCAAGAAGGACACAGAGGAGAATAGAACCTCGTGAAGAAATCCTCTGCAATCCCTCATCGGAAGAACGTCTAGTGGATCAATGGGTACACACACCAGGAGTGGGAATACCTGCGGCTCTGCAGAACTGGTATGAGGAAGAGGGTCAATGGACTCGTAGGACAGTTCCGGATGAACTTCCTGATAACGAAGATCAGGAGGACCTGTGGACCCGGCAGACTATCTCGAGGGAAGCTGCAACAGAGTGGGATCCCGATCAGAATACAGTGACCCATGAAGGACGCTGGGTAGTGCCTGGGCATGCTATCAAGCAAGTCATTGAAGATCATCATGACAGAACCACAGCAGGGCATCTAGGCAGAGACAAAACCTTGGAATTGATTCACAGGAACTACTGGTGGCCAGGAATGTCCACAGACGTAGCCAAATATGTCAGTACGTGCGATGTATGCCAAAGAGCCAAACAACGACGTCGGCATATGTCTCTTCCACAGCCCCTAGAGTTAGCCACGACCCCTTGGTGCGACATCTCCATGGAGTTTGTGGTAGAGATGCCCAAGGAGCGGTCAAGTTTCCGGAACGTCATGGTTGTAGTGGACCGCTTCACTAAAATAGCACACTTCATCCCAATGATGGGAATCAACGCAGAGCAAACGGCACAAGCCTTCGTCAAAGACATCTGGCGCTTTCATGGACTCCCGCGATCAATAGTATCGGACCGAAGAACGCAATTCGTGTCAGTTTTCTGGACGGCGATTACGGAACGGTTAGGGATTCGCAGAAGACCCTCAACCTCGTTCCACCCCCAGACGGATGGTCAGACGGAAAGGACTAACCAGCATATGGAGTCCTACCTACGAGCGTTTACGGCAGGAACGGGTAAGAAGTGGAGAGATCTCCTTCCTATCTGCGAATACGCCTACAACAACGCCAAACACTCCTCTACCGGGCAGTCACCATTCTACTGCAACTATGGGTTCCACCCTCGCACAGACTGGCCCACGGACGTAGAGATTGAGCAGCTAGACGCTCAAGGGAACAACCACCTGGATGAGATCCTCGCCGCCCATGAACTGGCTCGGGAAACCTTACAGCAGACGTACGATAAAATGGCGTCGCGACTCGGACCAGCGGTACAACAGCTCGAGCCTGGACAGAAGGTCTTGCTGGACACCCGAAACCTCGGCGGTTACAACAAGTGGTCAGACAAGTTCACTAGACCCTTAGAAGTACTAGCGAAAATCGGCAATCGAGCATATCGATTAGACCTACCAGCGGAGTGGAAAGTTCACAACGTATTCCATGAAATGCTCCTCAGGCCCTATCGTGAAGACCCGGACCTTAGCAGGAAGCAGAACACCCGCAAACGGCTGGCAACACCAGAGCCTCAAGAGGCACTGGCGGACGAGAACGCCAAACCGGACATCAGCAACCGTCCTCGTACTCGAAGTCAGGATCTGGTAGCTCCGGAGACCAGAGCCAGACAGACTAAGAGACAACGGCGGTTGGCAAGGCCATAATCCCGATACCTTCCCCCCATGGCTTTTCCTACAGGGTTTTTTCCATGGAAGGGTTTAACGGTCGAGGACGACGGTTTGGAAGGGGGAGTAGTGTTACAGAATTGCTCGGGAGTGCGGTGCTGGTAGTACAATGGTATTGTCCCGGTGCGACGGCGCGATAGTAGAGTGACGTACGCCCAGGAGCGGGATTCGGTTACAATTCAGCAACCGCTACTCTTTCCTATCGATGGAACCCTTGGTTACCCCACCTCGTAGGAAACCGGAGCAGTGGAGGAGTCATTACGGGAGTTTTGCTATCGGAGGAGTTAGCGGGTTTAAGGGAGTCTTTCATATATAAATAGCTAGCAGGATTCCCGGATTCTTAGGGGAATCATCATCCTCTCAAGCGAACGGAATCCGGTCTACAATATTACAAGTTTAAAAGCTACAGAACTATCGCTTAGCATTAGCCATATCTTAGTGACTTCTGAGATATCCCTTTACAACTATTGTGAAGAAATTGGACATTTGGTAAGGGAGTGCTCTGTTTCGCCCTCGGGAAGAGCTCCACCTAGGATAAGGGGAGCATTGTTGGAAGCAAAGAAGGAAAGAACAGAACCGGAGGAGGATATAGTGTCAGAAGGGGGGGAGTTAAAAGATCAGTCCCTGGCCTAAGTGGCATAGCCCAGGGACCTTCACGGAGTTTTTCTAAGGTTACTATTTCTACGTTTTCAGTATCCGAGGGGGAGATGGATGGGAATCAATTGATTGTAGTTTGTTCTGTTTCGCAAAATAAAAAATCCATTGTACCCACCTATGCCTTGATTGATACTGGAGCATCGGGATATGCATTTATAGATGAGGACTTTGTACGCCATCAGGAGTTAAAAATGAAGAAGTTGAGGACTGAGAGGGAGATTGATGTAATCGATGGGAGATCTATTGAATCAGGAAAAGTAACCAGAAAAGTAACGTTGGATTTGGAAATCAATGGACATGTGGAGGAATGCCCGTTCTTCGTTACAAAGTTAGGACATTACCCACTTGTCATGGGAATCCAGTGGATGAGGAAACATGGAGTTATTATCAATAGCGGAAGGAATGAGATTCAATTCAAGTCCAGTCTTTGCCTGGAACACTGCTCAACTAATGGTAAGCCAATTATAGCTCGGGGGATCTCTACTTCACCACCAGAAAGACCAGTTACCCATATCTCGGCCATCACCCCTCGTTCCTTCAAGAGACTTTCACAAGACCCTACGGTCCAAGTCTACTCCACTAAATTATACGCTGTCAACAAAATTCTGGAAGCGCCAGCTAATCCTAACGGAACGATTCCTATCGACTATCAACGCTTTCGACAATTGTATGACGAAAGGAATGCATCCAAGTTACCCCCACATCGCCTCTACGACCATGAAATAAAGCTACAGGAAGGAGCAGCACTACCTTTTGGTCCCATGTACAGCATGTCGAGGGAAGAATTGAAGGCCTTAAGAGACTATCTGGCCGATAATTTGCAGAAGAGATTTCTTCGCTCTAGCAATTGCCCAGCCGGGGCTCCTGTGTTGTTTGGCAAAAAGGCAGACGGATCTCTACGATTATGTGTTGACTATCGGAAGTTAAATGCCATCACGGTCAAAGAAAGATACCCTCTGCCCCTTACATCCGAAACCATGGCCAACTTGGCGAGAGCAAATTACTTCACTAAGTTAGGCTTACGCTGAGGCTACAACCAGATTAGGATTAAGGAAGGGGATGAATGGAAAACACCTTTTCGGACGCGGTATGGACATTGGAAATACTTGGTAATGCCTTTTGGTCTAACAAATGCGCCTACCACCTTTCAACGGTGGATCAATCATATCTTACATCCCTTTCTGAATCGTTGTGCAACCGCTTATCTGGACGATATACTGATCTATTCGGAGACTCTGGAGCAACATCAACAGGATGTGCGACAAGTGTTAGAAGCCCTGGAAGCCAACGAAGTCCACCTGAAACCCGAGAAGTGTGAGTTCAGCGTACAAGAAACTAAATATTTGGGAATGATCTTGACCCCCGGAGGAATGACGATGGACCCCGCCAAGGTACAAACAATCATAGATTGGGAAGCACCGAGAACAGTGAAAGAAATTAAGGAGTTTCTGGGGTTCGCTAACTTTTATCGGCGCTTCATCTACGCCTATTCTCGAATGGCTCGACCCTTAACTGCCCTAACCAAAAAACATGCACGATTTGAATGGACCCAGAAGGTTGACCAAGCCTTTCAGAAGCTCAAAACTGCTTTCACCACGGCCCCGATCTTGATGGACCCCGACCCCGAGAAGGAATTCATCGTAGACACAGATGCTTCCGAGTATGTATCGGCAGGGATTTTATCACAATGGGATGAGGAGCAAATCTTACACCCGGTGGCGTTCTTTTCCAAAACTCACTCTCCGGCAGAATGTAATTATGAAATCTATGACAAGGAACTGCTGGCCATCATTCGTTGTTTCAAAGAGTGGAGACCTCATTTGGAGACGCCTCAGTTCCAAGTCAAAGTACTTACGGATCATCGCAATCTTGAGTATTTTATGTCCACTAAATTGTTAAATCGTCGTCAAACTTGTTGGGCAGAATTTTTGTCCCGGTTCAATTTCATCATTCAATACAGGCCTGGGAAGCAAAGAAGGAAAGTGGATATCTTGACGAGGAGGCCTAAGGATTTACCAAAGGAAGGGGATGAAAGACTGGAGCAACAGAGCAGGGTAGTGTTGAAAAAGGAGAATTTGGATGCAAAGATAGGTTTGTTAGCGGGCTCTTTATCAAATGAACCCACTGAAGAATCGTTTCCCGTACGAGAATTATTTAACAAAGCTTACAAATTGACAGCTTTCTGAACAAAGTTCTATCCTTGCTTCGAGGCGGCTTTCGACAATCTAAAGAAATTTCACTAGCCGAATGTCGGGAAAGCGAGGAGAAGTTGTTTCTGTACCGGAATGTTCTCTATGTTCCCGATTGCAATGAACTTAAGCTTTATCTGTTGCGAGAGCATCACGATAAGCCCTCAGCGGGACACCCAGGAAGGTGGAAAACGCTGTAACTTCTCAGCTGGGACTATTACTAGCCGACTATGCGAAAGTACGTCGATCGTTATGTCCGGAACTGCCATACATGTCGACGAAGTAAAGTGAATCATAACCCACTACAAGGGGTGCTGCGACCCTTGTCAGTACCCAAGGGATCCTGGACGGATATTACAATGGACTTTGTAACTGGACTTCCGGAGAGCAATGGGTTCAACGCCATCCTTGTGGTGGTAGATCAGCAAACGAAAATGAAGCATTTTATTACTACTACCGAAAATGTTAACGCCAGGGATCTGTCTCGTCTATACCTAGAGCAAGTATGGAAACTTCATGGATCACCGGAGATTATTGTCTAGGATCGAGGAACACAGTTTACCGCTGAGTTTTGAAGACCCTTTGCGATCGGTTGGAGATTGCATCCTGATAATCCACTGCTTTTCACCCTCAAACTGATGGACAAACCGAAAGGGCCAATGCGATTATGGAACAATATCTGCGCAGCTATGCATCCTATCAACAGGATAACTGGGCTGACTTTCTCCCGATGGCTGAATTCGCTGCTAACAATCATCTTTTCGAAACAACCAATATGTCCTCCTTTCAAGCGAACTATGGAAGACATCCACGAATGACATTTGGGTCCTTACAGCATGGAAAGACAACAAATGAGGATTGAACAAACGGGTTGGCACGGAAGATGTTGCAGGTCTTTGACTTCTTGAGGAGCGAAAGGTTTAGGGGTCAGAAGATACAAGAAGAAATGGCTAATTTACATCGAACTCCGGCACCTCGTTATGCGGTTGGCGACTGTGTCTGGCTCTCGACTCAGAATATAGAAACTAAATGGCCCTCAAAGAAACTAGACTGGAAACAAATCGGCCCCTATACCGTAAAGCGAATCGTGAGCCCCTACGCCTACGAACTGGAACTACCCACATCCATGAAGGTATACCCGGTATTTCATGTTTCACTTCTAGCGCCAGCAGTCAACGATCCCGTTCCAGGGCAACTGCATCAGCAAACTCAACTTCTGACTGCAGTCTCCCAACAGTCTCCCAGGTCTCAGGAGAGTCTCCTGACACTCCTGGATACATTTTGAGTCTCCTGAGGCTCAGGAGAACTCAGGAGACAAATCAAGTCTTGCTGATGAGGTTGAACCACCCCCACCTATAGAAGTTGAGGGAGAAATCGAATGGGAGGTAGTAGAAATTTTGGACTCAAGGAAGGGGGGACGAAGGATAGAATACCTGGTTAAATACGTTGTTTATGAGCAACCCTCCTGGCAACCATCAAATCATTTGGAACATAGTCCTGAACTTCGGAAGACTTTTCATGATCAATATCCTTCGAAACCTCGGCCTATCAGGAGCTAGGCCCTAGGAGGGGACCTGATCTGTCCCAGCGTCTTGGCATCGGTTCCGAGAGTTCAGTAGTGGAAACAGAATCGCGGCGGAAGGAGCAATGTTAAGCGAGGATGGGGGGAGATGGGGTGATGGTGACATAATGAGATTCTGCAAGGTTCGATGACGTGAGGGATTTGTAATGTAAACAGAGGAGATGGTGGGAAGGAATACGAGGTGTGGTTACAGTGGGTTCCTATGAGTTTCTGTGGATGAAGGTGTAAGTCATAGTGGATTAGCCGAGGAATGTGTTAAATAGAGCTGGGGGATCTTTTCTTTAGTTCTTTCTTTCTTTTCTCTCTGTCTCGTCTTCCTGTCATCTCGGTTCATAGAAATATACTCCTATTCTCTAGCCATAGTCCCTGGGATCCCAGAACTTAGCTTCGGGGTCTAGTATAGTTATCATCATCGTTCTCGTTGAGGTCCATCTGGTCCTCACTTTCTTTGTCCTTTGTCCTTGTCCCTGTCCGGGGTTTGCCTCTGCCTTTGCCTTTGCCAGTGCCTGTGCTTGTGCCCGCCCAGTAGCATCTCTGTCTTCGTCGGTATCTTCGTCGCCTGCCTGTGTTGCTCGAGTTCTTCTGCGTCATCATTGTCGTCTTCTCTGCGTCCGGGTTACTCCATCACACTTAGGTTTTCCTGATTTATATGCTTGAAACAACGTGGATTTTCGTATTTTCTGATGACCAATAATTTCATTTTATATGTACCTGTACCATTGCAGGTCAATCCAACAGTCATATGTAACTTGTCTCCTTTCGTACCATCCAAAACCTCTGTAGACAATCTCCGATGAGGCTGCATTCAGTAAAAGTATCCTGTCTCATCAAAATTATAGATATCTTCAAGATTGTAGTCTTGTAGGGTTTCTCTAATTTTGTCCATTTCATTTAGTCACAATATACAGTCTCGTACAACAGCATCTCCTGATTCACCATGCAGTATAAACTGTGGTACCTCATATCTCTTTTTTCAGGTATCTAGCCAATCCTCAAAGAAGAGGGGTATTGTATCACCTAAATTATTTATTTCATTTAGTCATTTATTAGTGTAATTATCTCCAGAAATTCAGCTTACTAGGGTAAAGTCTAATTCAGAAGTCTCGAGCTTTTCCTTTGAAATCAATTCTGTAATTGGAGTGCGCTTTTCCAAATGTTGATACCATTCAAATAAAGCTTTGTGCAAATTAGGCCAAGCTACACCTTGGCGCTTTTTCCTTTCCAGATGAGAAAGTTCTTGTGCTAGCAGGTCTGCTGAATGCTTCAAAGCATTACTGATAGTAATTTGTGAAATAGCTTTGCTGTACTTCATCAGCAAGATTTTACAAGTCTCAGGAGATTCCAGGGGTATCAGGAGATTTAGGAGACTGTCAGGAGATGCAGGAGACTCCTGTCACAAATGGTAAAGCTTGCCGATGTTGTTTTGAAACTATTGCATAACTTTCTGCTATGTTGGTTGATTCCCGATGCTGGCATATTGATCGTTGGCCCAATCACATATTGCTTTTTTTTCCGCCTCTGTGAATGGCTGCCTTTTTCTTTTCCCTCCAGAGGGTGGAGGAGGTGGTAATAAGAGAAGAGATTATGGTTTGGTGGTTTTTAGAAATGGCATGCAAAGTTGAATTTTACTCCCTCCTTTACTGGAGCGAACCCTAACTCTTATTGATTATAAGGGTAACACACCAAAATTTACCTCTGGCCCGTAAGGGGATTCTTATAGGAAGAATACAGATATTTACCCTTATTCTAACATACAAATTCTATGGGACTGCCAACCCTGCTCCTTATAAAGCGATTATTCTTATAGTAGCTACCCTTATAGGGAGATTCGACTGTAGTCCGTTGCCATGGTTTTTTTGCAAACTGGTCTATAATCGCCCCCGTACCTCACCCCACCTCACCTCACCTCACGTTGCAGCCTCAAAATGTGCATTACTTTTCGACACCCTACGTACATTTCCCCGGACCAGATACCGAAGTGAATTACCACGGCCCTACGATCCCCAGCAGTCGTGATATACTGCCGATTCGCGGCTTGGTACCCCTGGCGCAGAGCCCTTTCTATGCTATGCTCCCTTAATGGGGAAACGCTGTGTCTCTATTGCGAGACGTGACTTGGGGATAACATATACCCTATTTTCACAATCTTATGCTTACCTACTGGGCTTCATTCTACGGAGATGGAAGAACTGATGGTTCTCAGCCCTTACCTGCCGCGGGTTGATCAATTCTATAGCGTGTTTCACCAGGGAAGTGATCGTCACCAGGAAAGCGGCCAAGGGTAGCATTGGGATGTTCCGGGGGAGGTTGGATCTATATACAATTCCCGAAACGAGGAGCCGGAAGTGTAACCAGATATCCCTCAGGTCGATATCGTTGTCTTGATTTATCGACGGTATTGCTTTAGAGTGGGCTTTTGCTTGGTTTAGGTGTGAGCTTTACCAGCGTTACCAATTTTTGGTTAATCTCCAGGACTCCGAAAAAAGGCAGTGAATTCTCTTATATGTTCCTCACTCCATATATCATGCAACGTGACTTTGAGAGGTCGGCTGCTTCTCCGGTGATGATACGTTATCTACATGTATCAGTCGAGTACAACTCTCCGGACACTGCGACAGGCTTATGGGAGCTAGCGGCACAAACCCGCACTAGTGGGGCGGAATTGAACGCGGAATATTGGAGTAGCTCATAGCTGACCGTCCCCCTGGTAACGTCCTACAATTCAGCTCTAACCTCACCAGTCAATAAGCCACCTCTCCAATACCCAACTACACCTCTCCGCACCACTACTAGCTATATCTCTCCCCACACAACCCCATACCTCCCAAGCTCTAAGCATGACCACCACCACTGCACACACCCCCGCCAGCGCTCCAGCACCCCACACCCCCACGGCCCCGACCAACCCGTCCACCACAACCCCCACCACGCCCGACGAAGCCACGCAAAAAGCAGCCTACACCGCACTCCTGGACACCGCCATCGCCGCCTCCCGCGCCTTTGGCGCCGCGCTCGACAGCTACATCTCGCTGCGCGACGGCGGCGGGTCCGCGGCGGCCCTGGCGGCCTGCAACGAGTCCCTGGAGGAGCCGTATCAGGCGTTTTTGCGCGCCGCGGGGGACCTGGGGCTTCCGGTTGGCGTGGAGCCGGGGGCGCGGGCGGGGAGTGATGATGGGAGCGAGGACGGGAGTGAGATTGATTGGGGGTTTGGAGAGCGTGGTGGGCGGGTGGAGGTGCGGGGGGGTGGCGCGGGGGAGTCCGGGCCTGGGGGTGGGAACGGGGTGGACGGAGGTGGGCTTGCGGTGGGAGTGGGTGGGGCTTCTGGGGACGGGGGTTCGGGGGTCGCGAAGGAGTCGGGGGATGTGCAGCGGTTGTGAGAGCGAGGGGGGGTTCATGTGGCACTAGGTAAGTACTTCTTTAGTTACCGAATATCAAAATATAAACGAGGAGACGGTTGCTAATACTCCACGTACCCAAGTACAGTTCTTATCTAGTTAAATGAGCCACGGCGTAATTTTTTATTTTTTACCGCAGCTCCTCGTGCCCCGGCTGGCATGATTACCTCGTTGTATTTATTACTTCCAGGGGCAGCTTTATTCATTTTGTTCAACTTTTCCTTCTTCAGGTCCATTGTCTCCTATGTGCTTCCTCGTCTTCCGTTCTAGCTTCTACCATTTCGTTGCTACCTCCGTTGCTGTCTGCGGTCCCATTCCGCCCAGTGGGCTTTTTATGTTTGAAACGGTCTTCCTTGTGCGCCTCACTAACCTCCAGAGGTAAACTAATTGCTCGTATCTCAGTTACAAACCCACTGCCTTGCTCTAGCATTTTTATCCCCCTTTCTTTCTTCCGTTTTTATATCCCTCCTCGAGGTAATGCATGTTTCTAACCGCACTGAAACATAATGAGAAACCGCAATTATCAAACATGCTCTTGGAGAACCTATCCAGGAGGTGTAGATGCCCCCACCAAAGTGACCTCATGAAGCCTAACATCAAGATCCCAAATAACGCTGTAGTGTATAAAGCCAGAGAGCGCATTGATACCGGAGGAGAGGGGTGCACTCCTTGCACCCCTCTGCACACCGTACCCTTTTTCTACCCACCACTCGTAGCCCTTCGTCTGACATATGATACAAAACCGGCCTGCAGGCCCTAACCCTCGAACCCCCGGCTGTATTTGCCACAACATCCATCCCCCGCCAAGACATGTTGTGCCCTGACATGCGGTGGGGAAATCATGAAGACACGATTGTCCTTTCCGTCATTTTCCCTTCTGTTGGCGGGCGTTAGTGAACACGGGTTGGGCTGTTTGGTGGTGGTATATATAACCCCCCCCCCTCACGCCCTCACGCCCTCACGCCCTCTATTCTATAGCTCTTCATCCCCCCACCACGTCGAGATGCTTTACTGTTGCTATCTTTACCGGGATAGCGCCCCCCAGCGGATGATGCATGCCGGGAGAGCGGCTGGATGGTCTCGGGGGTTATTCACGTCATAATTATCATTTCCCGGGAGTTACGGGTTTACAAAGCCTTCTATGAGCAAGAAGGGGAGAAGGAGCACATGACAGCCCGTGAAACTGTCTTCCGCCGCTGGCAGCCCGTCTACAAGGACCACCCACCTCTAGGTGCTCCCGTCAGCTAAGCAATGGCCCCAAGTCTGCCGCGCTCCAGGCCGGTCTATGCTAGGCCCAGAGAGGTTACATACATGTATTTGGCGGGACGGTAACAAGCTGACGTACCTACGCAAAGAAAGAGCCCCCCTGACCAGCCGTCGCACTGTGACATTGTGTGGTGCCCTGCCCTGAGCCGAACAGAAGGCATTCATACACCGTCCGTCGGTGGCCCACGTTTTGAATCGCGTCCGACTAACTTTAATCCCACTCTCATCTACCCTACCCAAACCATCCACCCGCCCTACCCAAACCATCCACCATGGCCGACCAGACCAGCCCCAATACCGACTCCACCCCCGCCATTTCCACCCCCACCATTTCCACCCCCGCCATCGAACCAGCCCCACCCGTGTCCATGGCCCCCACCACCACACCGCACCCCACCACCACCCCGCAAGTCCCCACCCCGCCCACACCGCAGCAAACACCACCGCCCCCCGCCGCCCCCTCGCCGACATCCTCCACTCCTACCACGCGCGCGCCACGCCCGAGCAGCAACGCGACTGGGCCGTCGTCGCGCCGTACCTCGCTGCCTCGCAGCACGCGGGCCGCCCCCTCATGTTTGTCGCCACGTTTGGCGAGCTGGAGCTGGAGCTTGCGCCGCAGCAGCAGCAGCAGCAGGCGCCCCCTGGCCGCCGCTCGGGATGGTACGTTGTTGCCATTGTTACCACTGTTTGTGTTGGGTGTTTTGTTGGTGCTGGCATCGCGTGGATGCAGAGTCGGTGGGCGCCGATTGAGGGGTGAGGCGGTTGGTGGGTGGGGCTTGACCCGCGTTGGGGATGTAGGCTGACGTGGTGCTAGATCTAGATGTTGCGCTTTCGAGACTCCGAGCGCTTGTCGGTGTCGGTCTGCGGGGTGGTGGGTTAGGGGGGTGGGGCACGTCTGCGGTTGTGCTGCCCGGGCGGTGCTGTGGATAAGTACACTTGTAGCATAGCGTTCAAAGTAAATGTTGCAATCTGTTCCTACAATGTTCTGGGAATTCTTTCTTTTCCGTCTTTCTTTCTCTTTCTCTGGCGATAGCGCCTATAGTTACAAATACCATAGAACAAGGCAGGAAACATCTTGGGATATAGGTTCATGCCCATATACATCTATCTCCAAATATACAACGTTTCCACCATTCGTTTGCGTATTCTCCTACTCCGTATCAACTGCCCCCCCCTCCCCCACGCCCACGACTAAAGTGTCCACATATCCCTCCTCCTCCACCCCATACCTTGACCCCAGAACACACCAACGAATACGGAGGGGTATACGTCCGTAATCAACACACTGGACCATCGAGTGATAGCCTGCGACGCGAGTGATAGCATATGACTTCCGATACGAGTGATAGCATATGACTTCCGCTACGAGTGATAACCCATGACTCTACCCCGCGGTGTCTTGCCGGATGATTACACCCTTCTACAGCAGCGTCTGTCCTACCACTATCCTATATCGGCGATAGCCACCTCTAGCAGCGCCGCTGGCGATCCGGCGCCCTCTCCGCGCAAGACACTCGAGACTCTCGCCAAATCACCGACCACCAGGAAAGTACTTCCGCGGCTGAGGAGGGACCAAATAGATTCTAGACTCTGCTGCCCCCTTGCTGCGCGGAAGCGAGACCAGTGTTGGCCAGGGGGAGTGGGGGGTGGGTAAAGTACCTCTCTGGAGACTCAACTGCTCTGACATGCCGGAAGGGCGGACTGCTGCTTATGTTGCGGGCGACGCTTTTCCGGACCCTTTACCGGCGGTGCCTGTGGTGGGGATGGTTTCTGGTGCGTTCCTTGGCTTCAATACTGCAAAGGTGGTGTACCGCTCGACAGGACTGGCACATCTCGGGAAATATTAGCACCGCCTCCCCAGTACGGCATCTTCGCTGCTCCCCCTACACCGCACCACCCAACCACCACGGCGTTGTAGGAGCGGTCTAGGATGAGCCCCGGCGCCAAAGACCCTAGAGAGGAATATTCAAGACTTTGTTGAGGGTATATGGGTTGTTCAACGGGATCCAACCCAGTGACTAGGGCCCTGAGGTGGAGCGACGAGGATACAAAGGGAAGATTATGCTTAGAATGGTCTAATGTATTAGGTAGATATGTACCTGAATTTCATTTTCTTGTTGAATGATTTTAGAGTACACTGCTAACCCCTGGTAATCTCAATAACGGATTTGTTATGCAAGACCAGGAGATGAGTATCCAGCTTCAATGAAATACGTGATACGGCCCCCACACAAACACAAACCCACCCTCCGCACCAACTACACCCTAGGGCGGCCACTATATTGAGCCAAGGGACCATCCCATCATCGGTTGGCCCCTTGGTAGCTAGATCGTATAGTTGAAGAGGAACTATTAGCAGATTATTAGCAAAGCAACATGGAAGATCAGGTATATCAATCTTTAGCTCAAACACCCACAGAGAGGGTTACGCAAACAACCACAATGGCCAGCGTGTTCCGTTGGAACTTGATCATGTCCATATCATCCTTCATGGTGTCAACGTTGCGCTGCATCTCGCGAATATCCCGGAAGCTGCGGTCAACATCGCGCTGCAACTCGCGAATACCCTGGAAGCTGCGGTCAGTGGACTCATCCGTTCGGGGTTTCTTTAGCGCCGTACCTCCTTGAGGTCGGGGGTGGTGCTCTCCAAACGGAGAAGACGCAGATCGAGCGCCTGCTATAATTTAGGGTTAGCCAGTTCAGGAATAAAACGCAAGTATAGTTACAAAGCCACAGCTGGGGATCTTTCGTACCCTTTCTCCTGGCCACGAAGCTGTACTCGTGGAGCACCTACGCCGAATGATCCTAGATGATGGGATGGCCACAGAACGGGGGATGCCTGCTATAGCTATATTACGTAACATCTTATCTGACCGAAGTGCGGCGCGGAAGGCGAACATTTCGATGCTACTAAATTATCTCCGGTGAGCGTTCCGATTGGCCGTGGTAGCGGGAGAGGGATGAACACACGATGTATGTGGCGTATGGTGTTACAAATGAATCTGAGTGTGATGTAGAGGGGATGTAGGTTTTTTGGATGGGATGGATAGAATGCTGCTTTATATCCTGCTGTAGAGACATGTACGTACAGGTTAACACCTACCTTGTGATGTGTTAAGGTGATTGAGGCCACCTCCCTAGAGCCAACCGCAGTAAGCTCGGGTGGAGAGCTGCTTGGACGGTGTTCATCCTATCATAGACAGATAACTCGAGGATGTATGGAGAAGGGAATGCAATGATACCCTCCCCTCAAACCCTAACCCTGAAGCTGAGTAGTTTACTCGATTTTGATTATCTATAGAGATAATTAAGGGCACCCAGAGACCACGCCCAGGCACAGCATCATCTCCAAATCCTTTTGTTTCAGACCATAGATAATAGATCCAAGTAATATAGATAGCAATATAGGATGGCGCAACTAGAACACAGCATCATGGGACGACGGCACGCCTCCTGCTGAAGTCTTGATATGTGAGTGAAGATAATCCATAGCTCTTGTCTCTCTTTAGCTCTGTGTAATGTCTAATGCAGGATAACAGCAGCCGTACCCACACACACATATGTCAACGAGGGTCCTATCTGATATGATACTTATGCGATGGCGGTGATATTGATGTCCCGCGAGGCCAGCCGTGCATGCAGCAGCCCCTCGACACAGGGCTCGTCATGTTTTTCAGGGTAGGATACAGGTATGTAGGTTTCCAAGGGCATGCACCGGACAAGTGGGACTGCGCCAGAGCGAGCCAGTTGGGTTTGTTCTCGTAGGTCTCTAGATATCTGCTTCGCCCTAGACCTCCTTGTCATCCGCATTGTCCCCGTACGCAAGTTATCAACTAGAGGAATCAAGCAGAGCAACTCTACTAGTGTATTAGTAGTAATACACCCCCATGATGACATAAAACATTAAGAATTATTTATAAAAACGCAGAGAGACCTGGGCCCAACTTCCGGTCACAGCGTTCTACTTGTCTGTTTTTGGCAGGCGATATGGGCCGTTGATAGATAAAGCAAGTTAGAAATTGACGGTGGTTATATATTCCACCCCTGGCCTCATGCCCTGTTTCTAACGTATATAACTACTCTCTTCCGCGCACTTGGCAACAGGATAGATGTTTTTCACCACTAACCTGGTTAACAGCTAAAGCACCGGTAACTCTCCATTAGCGGTCAGCAGCAAATTAGATGTTCAGGGCGTGTCTTTCAATGTGAATCAGCCTAATATATACAGATCACCACTCCGTTTCCAGAAATAGCTTAGAGGTGGTTGAAAAATCAATATTTGCACAACCCAGTAACTGCCGCCAGAAGCTTATAGGGGTATATCTACCGGGGTGGGCTATTAGGGGGGCCCACACTTTGCCACCTCTGGAAGCTTTATTGGTTACGGGGCTTCACTTGCGGGGGTAGGCGCTCAAGACAAGCGTAAAATAGCAGGGCTTAAGATATTTTGTTAGCCACCTTCGGAGGGATTGAAGATTGGGTGGTGGAGTTGTAATATACATCAATAATTGGTGGGTGTTGCGCACTTAGTAGGAATCGGAGAGCGGGGTGGATGGGTTAGGGTTGGATACCGGCCTTGGCAATGAGGCGGTAGGGTCAATGATTGGTCTATGGTGCGGCGCGCCTTAAAGGTGACATAAATTGCAAGGCGAATAACATTTTGACAAGACAAGATATTAGAAATCTGTCTGACAGAAGTGTAGGCCTAGTGATAATAAATACTTCTATCAGACAGATTTCTGATATCTTGTCTTGTTGAAAAGTTATTAGCGATGCCATTTACCTATTTTTGTATGCAAAAAGCGCCATGACCTGGTGAAGTGGAACAGTATTATACCCATTTATACCCCTTCATTACAGAGTTGCGGCTAAGATGTGGTTTCCAGCCATAAAGTGGCTGGATTACAATGCTCTAATTGGTTCAAGAGCATTCTGAGAAGCCAAGATTGTTCCAGCTGAAATACCGACATGTCACCTTTAAGACGCACCGCACCATATATGCACAGATAATCACTCGCACATACCTACAATCCTTGTTGGATATGTGGGTTTTCAGGGAAAGCAGGACCTTGTAAGTAATCGACAAAGGATGTATGCGAGACCGAAAGTCAAGGAACACCCCACTTTCGAAACATGTAGCTCTTGTGACCACCCTAGGGGTTTTTTCCAAAGCAAGGAGAATGAAAGTGGAAAATCGCTATCATGATCGGCTCCACGGAAATGGTGAGTACAGCGGGCAAGCCGCTCACCCTAGAAGTCAACTTTGGGCTCGACTCGGACGTCACATAGCTAACTATCACCACATATATATCATTTCCGCTTTCAAATATGTTTTGTTATCCGGCTATAAGACACTCAGGAGCATATAGAGAACAGGTAGTGTAGCGGACAGCACACTCTCAACAAAAACATTAAAAATTATAAAATCGAGAGGAGCTTGGGTTCGATTCCCAACCGGTGCATTTCTTTTTCGTTTTCTCTGTAATCCCCTCAGCGATGGATCAGCAGGTTCGAATCTTATGCACACAGAGGCCCTCTGGGTATAACCATTACGATGAAGTGAGGAATGAACACCTGTTATCTAGAGGGGAATTTAGCTCAAACTATCTAGCCTATGTAAAAGCCGCAGGAGCTATTACAGGTCGTAAAGGATAAAAAGCTCACTGCAGCTTTCGATACGTGGAGGTGAGTTTCAACTAGCCTCATCCTCCTCGCTTCAAGTCACATCTTGACAGTTCCCCAAACCGTAGAGCAAAGTACCCAGTCAGTCTCTAGAGACCTTTATGAAAGATATAAATTGGCAGTCGATGTTATCAATAGGCACAACTTTGTTTGGTCTAAGAGCCGCGCATCCTCCCTCCCGTTCGTGTTCTTTCCCAACTTCTTTTAACACCGTGCCCCTTCGGTAGTGTATAAAATACGACCCGCGCAATAGGCCCTCCCCACCCTTGTCTAGGCCCTTATCTTTATTTCAGGCCTACTACTAATTCTTACATATACTACCTTTAAACATAAACTAAGCGTGCCCGGATCTCCAACCTTTCCCTATCAAAACGAAGTATAGAACGTCGCTGTTCCAGATCCAGACGCAGCATTGAGGTCGTCTGCTGCGGTAGACCTCTCTTTCCCTTTGAAAGCTTTAAGCCTCCAACAGTCTCTGTATGTATGACCCTTTGCATATTTGCCATTTTTAGTGCACCATGTGCAGCTAGAATCGCATTTCGTCTTTTTGTTAACGCGTGTTAGGCCTTGTTTCTTCATGGCAGGAGCCCCTTGTCCTCTTATGAAGCTATTTCTTTGTCCAGGTTGTGAGATTTCAAGATTTCTATAAGCGTCATCCTCCAGAAACGTTTCAGATAGCTTTTTGGAGGTGATTTTGGCTTGTAATTCGAGACCAGCAACTGACGACTGAATGGACTTGTTGTGCATAGAGAATAAAAAGAATGAATCCTTAAGTTCAAGGAAAGACTTGACTTGACGCAGACCGAGAATGAGTGGATCTACGTTATTGTCGGTTGTGTTGTCAATTTGAGAGAGTGAAGAACAGAGATCGGCGAATTCCGTTGCAAATTTATTCATGTCCCCCTCCAGTTTATGCTGGTACGCGAGGATACTGGCCAATAATGGGTGCAGAGAGTCTATCGACTTGTGATCGAACCTGTTTTCGATTTCGGTCCAGATTTCATGAGCTGAGTCAGAAGGTTCTAGGGAAAGAAGGATATCAAATTCGATATTGCTCTGGAGGAATACGATGGCGATATTATTATTCCTGCCCCATCTAATCACTTCTTCCTGGGTACCCCCTCTTTTCGGTTCTCTGTCGGAGATTGCAACATCCTTTGAAGTGGATGGTTCCATCTTCTGCAAGATAGGTCCTCTAGTAGTTCCACTCACAATGTCCCATAGATCATAGACCTGTAACACCCTTGAGGCTAGTTCCCTCCAAGCCTTATACTCAACCTGAGTGCATTGAGTAGCAAGCTTATATGATAAAGCCGGAATCTTGTAACCTTCGGTGGACATGTTTCAGGTGGTGATTAAATGTGCTTCCAAGTAGAGGTTAAAGGTAGAAAAAATGATGTAAATGTTTAACGTGGTTGTTCCGAACTGATAACCTGAAGATGTGGAGGGATTGATCGAGCGGGCTTATTATCCCTATCCAAGGAGAGGATCGCTGTATTTATACTCAGGAGTGTCGGTAGAGCCTAATTCAATAACATACAGTAAAGTTTTGGAAATGTGACTCAATACCATCTGATACAGAGAATAACTCAACATACAATAATCCTATGCACCACGTATATAGTATTACACCTGTGAGCGTTCCTAGGTCAATATGATATCCCCGTATAGTATTTGTTGACGTCATGTAACAACTCCATCGTACGGAAAGGTTACATGCACTGATCTTGGGCACATGATAGTCCTATATATCGTATCTTTGCGTCTTCGCCGCTGTAGGAAGATGATCGATTGCATGAAAAGGTGAGTAAGAGATGGAGCGGGGGAGTCGGGAGAGGTGGGGTGGTTGGAGTGGTGGTGGTTGGAGTGGTGGTAGCTAGCCGGCTACTATATTATATAACGAATGTGCAACTAAGCAGAAAACGGAAACTCGTGCTTGAACTAGGAAGAGACCGACTGTTGCATGATACACAACCGACGCCCCCACCACCCCATATTACGCTCTATACAATTGCAAAACAGCTACTCATTCAAGCTTCACATCTCCACCATCTACTATGTACCGTCGTTGGGTTTTATGAGCTCTTGGGCCTTTGGTTGGTCGGGTGCCGTAACCCTAGCCCTGACTCCAGCCCACCTCACTAAAATCTATAAGGTTGAAAAAGATCTGTTTTACATGTGCTTAACGTGGGGCGGTACTAGACTGACTTGGAGTGGTGGAGGGCGGTGAGCGAAGTGGAAGGGGTGGAGGTGAAGGTGGAAGAGGTGGGGGTGGGGCGAGTGTGAATTAAAGAGCACCCAAGGCTACAAAATAATTAAATGATAAAGGAATCCGGCAACAAAAGACTTATGTGAGTAAGTACTCATCCCTCAAGAGCGTCGCTACCATATTGGGCATTCTCATCACTGCTCCCACCAGGATTTGAACCTGTCGTGGTCATATGACGAAGCCCAGTGTATTACCACTAGGCCACGCCACGATGCTTTTGTTTGTGTCGTTGTAGCTTATGAGCCTTCCATTTGTGGAAAGATCCTTTCCTTGGCGACGCATCAAAACCTGAATTGCATCACAGGGCAATGAAAGGGTCAAACTAGCGGGAATTGGTGGGGGAGGGAGGCCAAAGGCCGCCATATCAAATGTCTAACTGGCAGGAATGGGAGTCGGAGGAAGGGGCAGAGGGGAGAGGAGGGACCGAAGGCCCCATAACTAGAGTACATGTATACATGTATGTACCTACCATAGAGAGAGCTAGAGGATTAAAACTTACACAACTCGCGGTCGCGAGATGGTAACCCCCTAGTATTTCGTACCCAAACACAGACGGGGACTTAGCAAGTCAGAAGGAAGAACATTGTAATTTGGGCGATTATATTTGACATCCAGCATAGAATACGTTTACCAGGATTCTCTACCACACCCACACACACACGTACATACACACACACACACACACACACACTCCAGGACTCTCCCGATCCTCAAGGGGAGAAAAGAGAGATTCAAGGAACGAGAAAGCCTCATATGCCATCGACACACACTATTCTAAGGGAGGAGACCAACGGTCCAGAACTGGCCTTAGCACACGAACCTATTCTATTTTCTACCCCTCCACCTACATCCTACAACCACCCTCACCAGCCCTCGGGCCGAGACCCCGAGCTAAACTTTCACCTGCGGTTCTCCACGGATGCCAAGACCCCCCGGAACCTTTGGGCCAGACGCTCGCGTTAGAGTCATGTACTGATCTAGCTGTACGTGAGGTAGCCACTCCCGTACTCTATACGCAATGCCATACCTCCATCCACACGCCACAAATGTCTTGTAATCTGGTTCCCCAGGACGGCACGATCTATTAAGCCACTGCTTCCAGAGCCACCGTGGCTGTCGAGATGCTACAACTCCCCCACCACACACCAAAGGCGCCTGAGACTCAATACATACAGCCACTCTTCAAAGTGTTGGTGATTCATATAATGATGGTTAGGGGTTAATGTATTTGGCTTACGGGCTTGGCCCAGGAACAAAAGTATATCCCTGAAATTGTAGAAACCTGATGCATATGTCAGAGAGAATTGGTTCTGGCAACCCTTAAATACTGACCTCTGGAGGTTTCAAAAATTAAAATGTACAGTTTGATAACTGACTTGAGCTGAACATGGCATACTAAATCTGAATCACGAACACTTGTAATAAGTACCTATACACACAGTAATTAGTCACAAACATGCAACGGGGCAAGGTTAGTGGACTACTGTTACTTCAGGTTCATATTGAATATCTTCGGATGAATTCCGCCTCCCCTACTAGGCTATCGTTTTTAATTCCGCCCCAATCGCTTGATCGTCCGGGTGTCTGGGAGCATTGGCACCCCCAACTTCAGACCACATGTTAGATACCCGGAGAATGGTTACCTGCTACCATACCAATACGCATGAGAATCAGCCGCAGGTCTCCAGCTGAGGAAATAAGCTATGACCACCCGCCCCTATCTTTAAAACCTTACCAGCATCACCTTTTTTCTCTGCCTGACAGCTGTTTCAAGTCCTCGTTATGCATCTAACCATATCATCCCGGACCACGAAGCTGCCAATCTCACTCAAGCTAAGCATCTCGTTGCCGCAGGGAATTTAATTTTACACTACGGCCGGCTCACCTAGAAGGGTGTGAGGCACTGAGGAGATTGCCGATGCCTTACAAGACAGCCTCGAGCGGCCGAAAAAATCTGCCGCTACTTTGACTGGGCTTCACCCTTCCGCAATGAGCTTCCGCAGTGGAATACTGGCCTTGGCGTCATTGAATGCACACCCTCTAATTCTAAATGTTGAAATTATCTCGCTTTTTTCCCTAATATCAAGATAGTATTCCCTCCCTGCATTCAATCGCATACACGAATATAATTGGGTGGTATCGAGCCAGAATAAACACGATTGCCATATCAAGCATCAATCAAGTAGCACAAACAGGAGCACAGGTCGGGGCTTTTACAAATCGTAGGGAGACTAGCGTTCGATCAGTGATCAGCTAGTGCATGATTCGCCGCCATGTTATTACAAGCCAATGGGTTTGAGCGCGAGCCATGTTTCTTGGTCCTATGGTTGAAGTCGGTCATATAGACGGGTTCTTCAAGAGTGCATCCTGCTTGATCATGAAATCTCACTCGACTATCGCAGACCGAAGATCGAACGTAAGCCGTGATGTAATGGACTTGGACTATCGCCGCTTGCATGTGCGGCTTCATCTGGGCGGAAAACTGATATTAGAGTAAGTCTTCGAACTATAAGAGTAATAGGTGAAAATTAGATAACTATGGAGCATCAAAATCTAGTAGAGGGCCCAACACCATAAAGTGAACCTTTTTATTATTATACTATTTATCTTATCTTTTACCTTCGAACGCATGCCTTTTTATTCTGTACGACAATTATACGACCATTATACCCCCACTGGGCCATGATGAGCCTCCTCATCCTATAGAATAAGATCCTAACCCGTTACCTCCCCAACGCTTACTAACCCGAATTCGAAACAATGACGAATCTTGTAGAAAGGACAGGTATCTGAACCCACTTTATTTTCTCAACCTACTTCCTACCTAATGCCTTCGTACCTGTAAGCGATACCACGTAGCCTCTCTGTCCTCTAACCTTCTTTTGCATCCACTTTCTGTGCATCAGCCTCAGCGTCAACCACTCCTTCCTCATCTATCTGAAAATACTATAACCATAAGCAACCTTTGCTGTTGTGCTGAGGAGCCATCACACTCGTCCGATATCCAGTATATAATGTAGACCCCATTGGACGGGCAACTGTCACAAGCTAGAGATGGCTAGCTGAACACCCTCGTATTAGGTATGTTTTCATCCTCCTTGACCAACACAATGATAAACATCATATTTGATTTCATCTGCTCATGACACTCATAGCTCTTGCCTCTCATCCCGGAGTGCGAACCACAGGGTCACTCTAGGGAAATGAGGGGGAAGGGACTGATTCCTCTTTCCTGCTCCTCCCTGTATCATAGGTCTGATTGATCAAGACCTGGTTCAGGATGCGAGTCTTGACTAACTTATATTTTGAAGCCCCAATCAGGCCCCACAAAGACCTCGGGATGCATGCCAGAACTTCCATCAGGATAGTCTCGTGCCCTGTGGATGGGTGGCAACCGAGGTCAAGAATACAGGCCGAGGTTTCCAGCCCCTGTACTCCCCTTTAGTAGAGTTCCCCCCTGCCATTATTAAAGAACGAATAATTGATAACGACCTGATAGCAATCCTGGCTCTCCCTCGCATTGATAACCTTAACAAGTAAGGTATGTTTATCCCCCCCCCCGATAATGAATCCTGCATAAGATGCTAATATAATCTCAGTGGCTCATCATGAGAACCCAAATTCATTGACCGTGGTACTCTGCTGATACGTAATATAGCATTGAGAAAGGTTGATCTCATTGGCATAATTTCCTTCTCAATGCCTGCGTATGCATACCCTTCTCCGTGCCTTCCGTATATACATTATGTTAATAAATTTATAGAAAATCAGGGACCCGGGGAGGTATGAAGAAACTCCCGTGAGCCCAACCAGGCCCCTATCAGTGATACAGGGGAGGTTCGTAATCACATCTGCTCCTGTTTCCCCCCCTTCTACAGGGGAATGGTACGTTTTTCCTGCATATGATCAACTTTATACTGACAAATCTTGATTGGTAAGAGTCCGTCACATTGCCATGCCCCCTAGAATGCGAACACCGGCCCCTCCTTCGGGATCCTGTGGCCGTTCTGACCGCAACGGAAGAGTATTTACTTCCATTTTCCCTATTTTTCTTTTGACCATCTCCGTATGTCTCCACCGTATATCCCGGTTTAGCGAGAGATTTCATAGCTAATATTAAGATTAATTGACCAATGTAGACGAAACGGTTGCGGAGGCTCACTCCTACGGTCTGTTGGACATGATAAGGATCAACCGCATCATGAGTACATATGTCGGCCCTACATAGTCTCAGAAAGTAGGTTGGTACACCCCTCTTACTCCATTGATTAGCGCACCTTTTGCCGCTCATGCCTGTCCGTTGTGATTTCCTAAAATTCTCCAAATAACTGTCCATCCCTATCGTCTAGATAAAATCCCGATAGTATAATCAAATATAGCTAACATTATAGTAGAATAAAATGAGTAATCCCCAGCCGATAGCCGAAGTATCGAGATCCGAAGGCTCCAATGCCAGTGACTGGTCGTCCGCGCTCGCTTCCGGCGGCGGAGGAGGCAAAGACGCATAAGAGGCACAAGCACAGCATCCATCGACGCAGGGCTCCGTGAATACAGGCGAGCAGCGGAGGGGTTAGGAATACACCGATAAGTATTAGAATTAGAACCTGCACATTAGCATGATCCTCGTATACCGACTATGTGGATGCTCCCATAATCTACCTCCAGGTAAACCATGCCATCTTTTGATGATCTCTCAGAGGGGAGGGGGCAGGACCCATACGTGCCCTCCTGAGAGATGAACTCCTTACTGCTTCTAACCGGTGCCTAGAAAATCATAGTTTTTAATCATCTCAGCAAACCTTGTCTCATATCACTTTTACGGGAATGGGGAAGACGCGAGAACGTCTATACTCGCTCAAGGAGGCTTCTCCATTCGTATCGCGGGTCTTGTCATAGGAGAGAAATTATAAATATACCCCCTGTTGCTACTGTACGTTTCCCCCCGAAGTTATTTGAAGAGCAATCAAGCACTCATTCATTACCAGAACTCATAGTGGTAACGTCGTAGACGTCATCTAGCAGAGTAGCAGATCCCCCTAAAGGGTGCGGTGCGGTGATGATGAGCTTGATCCATTCTCCCGGTCTCCCTGCCGATGTATGTAGTATTCCCTGAGTTATGCAGAATTAGTATATTTCTAACATTCTTTCTCTCCACAAAGCTCATGAGATGTATGGCGAATACTGGTACTGGTTTATGGCTTAGGTAGCCAAAACAAAAGTGCCAGATCCCCCCCCCCCGGCCGACTATTGCCCAAGGATCAACCCTCGACCATTCTGCGAAACCTATAGTTTGTTTGTGGTAGTGTCAGGATATGTAGGAAGAGACCCTAGACATCTGTTTTCCACCATCACCCATAAGTTCTCAACGCTTCCGGATCCCAGACCGCTCGCTCACACCCTTATGGAGTTCGCAGAGGCCGCTGGCCTAAGGCCTTTCTTGCCTGCTGTAGGATTTTAAGCCACGAACTAGGAGGAAATCAACAGAAACAACCTCTGAATCCTCACCGACTCTGCACGCCCTCGGCTGGAGTGTCTTAGTCAATGCAATGGAGGTGATATCAGGCTATAGTGAGTATTTTACAACCCACCCATATAAGCTTGAGAGTTCCCAACCCCCCCCCCCCCCGAGCAAACAATATCCGATTCAATTACCAGCGCTTTATCCATACCCACCTCTAGTCTTACAAGGGACCGATATCTGACGGTAGCCAGGCCGGTGGGGTGGTCTTAGCCCCGATTTGCCCTCCCCATGTCCCAAAGAGTAAAGCCCCAGCGGTTCTGCGGATAAAAGGATTGGTGGGTATATGTACCCATTGGAGTCCGCTTTCAGCTCACCGCGGTGAGCATTGTGGTCCGGAAAACCAATAATCGGATGGTATGTAGATTTATTCATGGATAGCTACCCATATTTATAGATATTAGGCTGACTTGTGGCATAAAAAATAGGATCATTTTGTCTGGGGGCTCCCCAATCATGCCATCTGCAAAGCAGCCTGAGTACCGCGACAATATACTTGGCAATTACCCCTCAGATACTGTTATAGGCCGAATACCGAGGAATGAGGTCGTAGTAGTACTAGTGGTTCCGGTTGCGACAGTTCAAATGACCTCCCCGGTGATATATCTCGCAGAAACTATAGTTCTAGCCTCCAAGCCTCGCCAGACCCACCCCTTAACGGGACTGTGAACCAAACCCCCCCACTGTTGGAATTGCTTGACTTTCGACCGCCGCGAGGCCGCATCAAAGCGCAGCATGCAATACTTATTACGAACGAAGGAGTAGTGTTCTCATCGGAACGGAATGGGGTCTCTCTAAGCCCAGGTTCCCCCGTTCTGGCACCCAGCACAATACTATCTCTCCTGCGACTGCTGCTGTTCCAGGGGTACCACGTCTACGTTCTCCTTGGCATGCAACCCGAGCGGGGTGATGTACGCCGTGCTGTCACTACTCGCGCGTTAACTATTAATTGACGGCTTAGTACGCACCATGTCAAACCAGGCCCTCAGAGGCGCTACAAAAATGGATTGATGACCCGTGGAATATTCTTTCCCTGCTCGGTGCAAAGAATTCTAACCTCACCCCAAAAGATTGTTGGTGGAAATACTACCTTAGCCCAGAAGGACCCACCGACAGATACTCTGGCATTGCTGCCAGTGCACCAGCGCGGCCCCCCACTCCCCCAGAGATACTATGATGTGGCCTACAGGAGCTGTAAAACACTCTGCCTGGCTATTACTTCAGCTATCAGTAAATGCTGGTCCTCAGCAAAAGCAAAGGTTGGCGGCTTCTGCTACAAATCCTGACCCTCCATTATAGGGGGGTCAGAACCGACAACTCAAGGGATAGGTCGCTCTGGGTGTCTCCTCCATCAGGGCTTTCCGGCCCCCGGTTGCAAAAGAACTAGAACTGCGGGTGGGGAGTCAGGGGGGATAGAATATGTGCAGCATCGGACCCACAGGAGTGAATTCTTCTGTTCTCGCTTCCCTTCTTCCTCCATATCCTATTCTTTGCCTTCCCTTTCGTTTCCTGATGAGATGCTTCGTTTGTACATATATAGACATAAGTTATAGGCGGTTCTGGCTTTAAGATTAGAATTAAAAAAGGGCTAAAACCTCTAGCTGATCTGAACAACTTCCATTAACGCGCCTGTGAATCCACGCAGGTTCATCCTTGAAAACCACCCCCGGCCTCCGGCGCAACGTAGAGGGTTTGATATAGCCCTCGGCAGGGATTGTGGGAAGGGTTCCCGAAGGGTGTTGGCTGCGCGCATTTGTATTTCGGGATTATCGGAGGCTCACAATCTGAGGTTGATGGCATTAGAACGGAGGTGAGCTCTTTGGAAGTATGTACGCACAGGGCTGGCTTTCTGTCAAACCTTGGATTGTATGTGGATTACCATAGGAAGTTGGTTTACCATCTGACCGAAAAGACCTGGCGGTGAGGAGGCATGCGGGGAAGAGGGGGGGGGGGGGGCATGGGAGGGGCAAGGACGCTTCAGGACACTGCTCGTCAAGGGTAGGCCGGACAGTTAGTGTTATCAGTTCTTGTTTTACACGGCAAGCTTTCGGTAAAAATCGGCGGGGGTGGCTCTGCGAGCGATCGTTGTCCTTCCGTCTTTGCCTCCTTATAGTCAGACTTGGCAACTAACTACATGTAGGCATTGGGTCTCGCCACACCCCCCGGTGCTCTCTTCCTTCCAATCTCCCCTCGGTGATAGGTGTTCAGTCCATCCCCACATCCATCTCAACGACCGCCAACAAGTCATGTTCGGTGGCAGACGCAGAAAAGGGAGATCAAATAGGTGAGTTGTCTCTTTCTCAACAGCAGAACGCATTTTTCTCTATCGGCCCAGACCTGTGTATGCAACTCATGTTGAGGCTGGATATATAGATCGAGGGATGGATAGTGTGTCGGGAACAATTGCTAGTTACAATATAATCCAGTTGCTTTGGCTAATAATACCGTAGATCCATATATGGGAGGCGCATCCGCTTGGCTCCTACTACGCGCGCATCCCCAGCCCTACCGCCCCCGAAACCCTTGAAAAGGCACCCGCACCCACTGGCTTCCCACCCCGCAACCCCAACTCTATCACTCTCCAGCTTCCTGAAAATTTGCTCGCATCTCAGAATGTTGCCCCTCTATTGCACAACCTACTACGCAACCCTCTACCGTATCGCTGCCATCATTTTTGCGGAGTTCTGATAGCTAAACAGCCCACCCACAGCTATAATACCATCTATCACATCGATTTCCCTTATAAACAATGTAAAGGTCAGTATTTGTATTGTTGCTACAGCAGCTGCGGTCTCAACTATCACTACTCTATTGGTAAATCTTGGAATAAAGGAGGAACGCTTGAGGGGTGATAAGATGATATTCATCTGATATCACTATGCCAGCCTCCAATTGTGGACAACAAGTTGGAATTCGATTGGAAGGGATGGACAGCTGTCTCTGTGGAGAAGTATCTCCGGTGTTTTTGCGGGTCTTGGGGTCTTGCGGGCCTGCTTCACAAGACTTCCCCGAGACTTGTCCCTCAACACATAGGGTTCCACAGCCGGAGATTTAGTTGATATCGTTTCACTCCCGGTTGACTATGTTGTATCTCTAGGTGGGTGGCGCTTTGGGAGGAGTTGTCCCCGGAAAACCTCTTCTTTCTTTACAAAGTCCACCGTCTGTATTCCGCTGTGGGAAATTTCCGGAGCTTTTACATGCCAGCATTTGTCGATGAGCCTCCGGATGCTCCGTAGGCTACCGCCCCCCGGTTTCGTGATGGATTGGGCCCATCATCCCCTCCCTCTGACCGCCCATGTATCCTCTCCTGCGCACATACCCCGAACCCAATCAAGTAACCCTTTGACTAGTGACGGGATGTGAGCCAGGTAAGGAATATCATAGCATCCACCAGTCACAGCAGGTGAGGGAGGAGGCACCCTACTACCGCAGCTGCGAACATGGCAGATATGTGCAGAACCATTTTTAAAGGGATATCATAGCTAACGTGAGGAAGGTGGTACAAATAGGTCTCATGCCAGTGTGGTTAAGATAAGCTAGTTTGATAAAGAGGCTAGAGTTTGGTCCAACGAACATGAGCCCCCAACGTGAAAGCCGCTTCCCAAAATCAAGGAAACATAACGTTCCAACATGAGTCTCTTCCGTCTATGTCAGCCTTGTGTCAGATAATGGTGGGGCTTCCGCACTACTGCTGCTGCATTACGTTGAAGGCGGTGGGCCCTATAACACAATAGGGCTTTAAAATAGGGGTAGTTTAGCAATGGCATACGGTAACTCAAACAATGAAGTTTGTGGGGGCGAAGGTTATGGGTCAAGGCATTTAGCTGGGTACTAGCTTTTATCCTCCTTTCAAAGGTATGCCTCATGGGCCGGAAATGGAGAAGAGATTCCCAGTATCATTCCGGACCTTAACGTACATTGTGATGCGCTTTAGCCACGGCCACGGGAGTCAAAGCTACAGGACTACTAGATAGCCGCCACGCCGGAAGTAAAAATACTCAACCGCAATTAGCTCTTGGACCTATTTCTGTAGATCCAGGGTCTTTTCCTTTTTTTACTATAGTATGATCTTCGAAGCTTATATAAGTGTGGATTTGGCTCGCTGGCGAAGTTAATGCTTTCCAGGGATTAGGCTTGCCCTGTGGATTCGCACTCGCCACAAGATGAAAGCTCAACGTTAAACACGAAAAATTCACTCCAATGCGCAGGGCTGAATCTAGGACCCGCCAAGGATGGATGTGTCGAAAACTACAGGCAGCAGGTCCGTTCGAAATGCACATACCCGCATATATCTACTTCACAGCTCTGAGGATTAGCACCCCCGGCTACTTACATTTGATATTCTCAGCTCAGCCCAAACGGACGGTATTTTGCTGATCACAGAAGGCATTATATCAGATGACATAGGTGACTGTATAGAGGTAATAGTCCTTAGGCTCACGATAATTCACACTTGACTCAACTAATTAGTGTTGTAGCCTATTCTAGTAGAACTCAGCCTTCACTGACACATCATTTTCCAGGTTTTATATATATATGATTCACTCTGATAATCCGGGGGTTTGAGGGCTGCCACGAAATGTGCTTCTTAGGTTGATCTGTGGGGAAACGAACCCGGTGGAGCTGGGGTGTAGGCACATGCACATGTGGTTAGGCATGCAGACAGCCGTGATGATCTATCCTCTTGGCATGCTGGCCCGAATCAATATATCCTGGGCGTAATGTACCAACATATCGATAGAGGGAAGACCTAGATACCTGAGTACAGGATATGTGCAGGAAGCAGATTGTCACGCTCCTCGTAGGTAACAAAGCCCCACGGGTGCCTCATATATCTACAGGGAAGGATATAAAAGCCCGCCGCGCCCACCCTGCAAGTCGGTACTATAGGGCCCAAACCGACCGGTGGTAATCTTAAGTGACGACCCTAACCTACAATAGCGGACTGGCTACATTAGGAACTGTGTATGATGACCGTTGGCATGTGATTCTATCGGGTGCTGGAATACCTATTGCATGAGATCTTTTAATTATTGCACCAGCAGGGTACTATAGACCAAGAGCAGAATACCTCCGGGCTATACATCTTAGTGTGTGTTCGCGGAGTAAGTGACCGACAATATATTACTTCAGCCACATTACAATTCTTCAACTATACCTACACTTATATATTATTGATCGAGATTTAGAACTACCGCTCGAGCAGCTGTGACGGCTGTGGTTGCTATATTCTTGAATATATTGGAGCGGAGGAGGTTTGACTTGCGAATAAATTATTTGAGATTACTTTATGTTATTTTCTGACCAAGTTGTCACATGAACACAAACTCTAGTTCCAGTGCGAAACTATCGAGGTCAATATGCAAAATTTAATAGGGAATTTCGCTGCCAAGATTGAACGAAATAATACTACTCGATCATATTGGTACTAGTAAACGTACCCTTGCATGGCTGAACCAGAGTGCAATAAACACGGAGTTTACGGTGTGAGGCTGTTCCACTTTGCAAATACAACGGGTTGAGAACATCCCATTGAACAGCACATGGTGTTCTTGGATCACATAACAGCGTAGAATTGGATGATACTGGGAGGCTGCGCAGCCAGATTTGGTTGTAGTCATATTCTAAGTACTATAATTACTGTTAGTTAATTAATGAGTATAGAAAATATCTTGTGGGATTAGGTCTATAAGAAGTAACCAGTTCCGCCTCAAGTTTGAAGCTACACAACACAGAATCATTTCCTCTCAAATCTTATGTTAATTCTCCCATATTGATACTCGAGAAGATATCGACTACTACTATCACGGCCCATATATATAACCCATTCACCCCCGTTCCCACACTACACCGATCAAGCACTCCTCAACTCGCAACCTAAAAAACCCATCCGAGTCCCAACCCGCGTCAACCAGAGGACAACTCGAAATGCCGCCTACCGACTTTACCCTTTCCGTACTCTATTTTCTCCTTACCATTTCCCCCCATTCTACATCAGCTGCTCCTCTCCTGCACGACAATACCACCAAGACCGAAAATGGTTCATTTGCTCCAGCATGGATGAAAGAGCCCACTGGACGAGGGACGCCTAGCATGCTAATAAACGCCGTCATGACCATAGCCCTCTGTGTCTATACTGTCTTGCACATGAACACATTGCCGAACATGTCGGCTATGCGGAGCATACTCTACCAAGTAAAGTGTGTTCTTATTGCCACCTTTCTCCCGGAAATTGTTCTGTTTGGCGCCTACATAGACCGCATTGACGCCCACCGATTTCACAAGGAGTGGTGCAAGAGGAGGGGTGTTGAGCCTGAGAGCCCGGAGGACACGCTAGGGATTACCGGCGCATTCTTTGTTTGCATGGGCGGTTATTCGTTGGGTAGGTCGGAGGACTATAAGAAGTTCTCGAATATGGTTACTCCTAATGGGCTCCTCTTCCTGGTCGAGAACGGATTTGTCCCTACAAACCTTTTAAGGAAAAGGGCCATCCATGATAAGAACAAGGCATGCGTATGGAGTAAGCTCCTTGTTTTCCTTCAGGCTCTTTGGATCCTGGTCAAGTGTGTAGGCCGAAAGAATAGCGGGCTACCCATCACCCTTCTTGAACAGCACATCTCTCTGCAGGTCATATTTACGTTGATCACTCATGCGCTTTGGTGGAACAAGCCGCAGAATGTCACCGACCCCATCCCTCTTGTGACCGAAACTGAGCTCGCAGACCTCCTGGTAGTAATGCTCTTTTCGAAATCGACTGGCGAATTACGGTATCTTCAACTTGAACTCGCCCCACCTATAAGTCCGGACACGATTTCCGATAAGTGTTCGAAGGCCGAAGGGTTGTACGAGAAGGAGGCGGTTGCTCCAAAATTCCGAATTCATACAACCGGAGATCGTAATACTCGCAGGCCAATTGAGGAACCCGTGGAAAAAATATATCTTTTCCCCCGAGCGGGATATGTCCACCGGACCTCTAAACTGGGGAAATATGGTCGTGGCAGGACGATCACAACCGACTCCCGAGACGCTTTGAGGAGGGGTGAAATTATCGTCACCCCCGACGAAACAATTACCTTTGGCCAGCGCTTAGAAGTGTCTTATCAATCAAAACAGGGCGGCGTTATTGTGTTGAACAGGTTGGACATCGATAACCTCCTGTCCATGGCAGAGGGCGTGAAGGCCTTGAAACACCGGAGGGTGGTTGCTGCTCTCGCGGAATTGGAACAGGCCGACTATGAACGGAAGGCACCTCTTCTAAGACATCGGACAACAATGATCAGTAATGACGCATATCCAGTCACAAAGCCACCCAAAAGCTTAGGCCGCACCGCTAGGCGACTAGCCCGACTTTTGGTTATGATGCTTGTATCCACCGTTTATGGCGGGTGGCATCTTGTCGCATGGAACGCACACTTTCCAACCCCAATCGAGCGTCTGCTATGGAGAGTTTCATCGGTTATTGTCGCTGCTATCCCACCAACCGTCCATGTATACCTTACGCGAAATCGGCAGAAGAGTGGCGGAAAGGTGGTAAAAAAGATTGTCGAGCAAAAATTAAATGCATTGTGCGCGCGGATGTTTGACTGGACTGGGCACAAGTTGCGGCTAGGGGGGCCTATATCTAGTCTTCTCTTGTCCATTTGGAACGGCTTTTGCTGGTTCGTTATGGTGCTGCTCATATCTGGAAGATTGTTTATTGTTATCGAGTCCTTTCTCAGTGTTCGACACTTGACTGCAAGTTCGTTTGAAACTACTAGTTGGGAGGATATTGGGTCTACTCTCCCTATTCCTGTCTAGGAATGGAGCTCATGTGTGTATGCTACCTTATTGTACGGATATATAATTCCAATCTTCATGGTTATTAAAGATAAGACGAACATCAATGAAATGAATTAAACTATAGCTGCCGTACTATTGCCCTGGCAATTAGTTTACTGTTAGCATCTTGTTTGCAATCTTAGTGGTCGAATAGTTCCTGTCCTCACCTTTAGTTGTTTCCTTTTTCCTTTTTTTTGAAGCTGCCAGAACATGAGACCCCTCATGAGATGTTGAGCTGAAATTGAGAAAGCCAACTGCAATGTCGCGCGGTTTGTTAAGATGTGAAATAGCAAACTTACTTCTTACTCCCCATCCGCTGAAATTCCCGGATCACTTTAAAAATACCGTCCTAGTCTCTCTGACAGCCGACAGCAGGAGAGCAGCTAGAGGAACTGTTGCTTATCCTTGATGAACCTGGTAACACCTTTGGATGCTGAATGTCAAGGGGACACGACGTGTCGAGGAGGTGTCGTTGTTGTGGTTGGCGCCCAACCCTAACCCTGACAACGATGCCGTAAGCACGGACCAAATAAGGTTTAAGGAGCGACAAAGGCCACCACTTGCATGCGTTGAGAGGCTGTGGCTTAGTGGTTGTGGTGTGGGATGGAAACGGGGTGGTCGTGGAGGAGAGGGTGCCGCAGCCGCGCATGGGGGTGGGTTCAATTCCTGCCCCTGGTGGACTAACTTTTTTATTTTCCTCTAAGGGTCAATTTAATAGGCGCAAGACCAGCTTTTGTAATAGTTCTACGAGAGGCTGTATGGAAACCGTCCTTTCTTGCGATGTTACCCGTCGAAGACAGAACGCCGCAGCCCAGCCAACGCCGTCTCTTCCACAACTACCCCTGGATACACCAACACCTTGATTATCCGCCGGGAAACCAACGGCCTCACCCCCGGGCGGCACGAATCTCCAGCTCGGAACCTAGGGAGCAGCAAAAGTGTCAAACGTAATTTTACCACCGCTAGTAAATTGTAGCAATACCACCGAGCCCTAGTCTTTGTGCCAGTACAAACACTAGATACTAGTCCTCATGCTGCGCTATTCTTCATTATGTAGGAACGCTGAACCACCAATGCCAACACTTATGGGGACCCCCCACCACCCGTGGGGAAACAACCCGCCACTGAGTGGCCGCGGTAAAGCTTCCCACCGATGGATGATGTTCATCTATCCCGGCGTTATATAACCCGGCCCCCCCCCCCCCCAGCAACAGCTGGCTCTATACTTTTGTCCATTCTGGGGGGGGGGGGTGTTGCTCCCACCACCGTGCATGTTCCCAGGGGATCCCCGGCCGAGAGCTCCTACCGGGGATGCGGGTTGTAGAGGGGCGATGGGATATCTTGTACTTTGGTCTGCTGTGGTCTGAGTATGGGATTAAGATCTTTTTCCTTCATCGTGCGCTACCTATCTAGGACTAGTGTGTAGGTATGATATACGCAATGTCACTACTGCGGTGGTGGGAAGGTGTGGGATAGACTTGTATCTAGTAAAGCATCCAGGCAGGGGGGGTACCTAAGGTGGTCTGTGGCGCCGGTCACCGTTAACTTACATGTACCTTTGGGGCCATCCAAGGTCAACCCTAACCCTTAAATCGAGTGAAGGTTCCGCTTCGATCACGGGCGAGAAAAGCGTAAATTATGTATTGATGGTATGAACATGACTCTGTAGCCGTGGTATTTGGCCCTAATTCTAACCCTAGCCCTGAAAATCCGACATATTTTGGAGCTAAAAACATGCCAACCTTACGAGGTTATGTCATCTCTCAAACATAGATTTAGAAAAAATGGGGACAGACAATGTGTAGAAAACCACCAGCTTTACCATTTGTCTGTTTTAAATTTTTTACCAGTTGCGGTGTGGTGTTGGAGATGTTCTTTTGTGGAGGTGACAACAAACCGCCAAGATCATAGATTATCACTCGTCCTCGAGTCACCTGACTTGTTATACATATTAATTCACCGCACGACAAGTTCCTGCTTTTTTATCCCAACCGCTCCGGGGGCTTCATGGATACAAGGCAAAGTCTAGTAGATGGGCATTATGTGTATACCATAGCATCACAAGTCACGGATTATATCACTTACGTTTCTACCAATATGGGCGGCCAAAACCACCACCACCTCAAACCTCACGCAGCACCCAAAAAAACCCACTACCGTTTTTCAACCGCCTTTATTCCGTGGACTAATTAAGGCCCTCTCTCTACCCATAAGACAAAGTAGAAAAAAACCGAAACCCAAACACCCACCCTACTCCTCTCTCCCCCTCTCAACCACCCCGCCCCCCTTCCCCTTAACCACCTCCAGCTGGCCCCCATCGCCGCCCTCCCCGCCACCACTCTTCCACGCATCGTTCCCGGCCGCGCCTCCGGTGGCCGCAGACGAAGCAGGCTGCTCAGGCGTGTTGTCGGCGGCCGCGGCGCCTTCAACCAGCGGGGAGGTTCCGGCCTGCGGCGCACCGCCGCCCTGGGTGCTCCCGCTGAGGAGCTTGCTCACCGCTGCCGCGCCCTTGGATACCAACTTGTCGGACATTGTTGTGTTGTCTGTTTTTTGGTCGCGGTGGTGTGTGTACTGACTGTGCTGTAGTGTGGTGGTGCGGCGAGTGATGGGGTGTGATTGTGGGTTACATGGCGGCCTATTTATTTATTTTCTGGATAAAGCCAGGCTTTGTTTCACCGCGTGGGTTGGAACGTTCCGGTGCCTCGTCGTGGGGTCTAAGTGGTGCTGCATGTCCCGCTGCACGCGGCGGCTTGGTGGGTGAAGCATCTAAAGGTGGTCATAGAAATGAGGTGAGTTCCCCGCAGTCCAGTCCGGGGGCTTCTGACCAGGGGACACTTGGGTGGGTGGGTGCGGGGCTTTCAATTAGGTTCTTGTCTTGTGTTTCTTGTTTTCTTTGTGGCGTTGTTTCAACTCTGCATTCTATGAGCCGCGATATGTGGGGTTGCATGTTTTCTCTTTGTCGGTACATGGATGGATTAACGCAGCTTTGAGGACGTCGGCGGGTTCTGCGGATGGATCTTTGCGGATCGCCGTCATTTACACCACTTTGCCGCACTCCCGGACTCTGGTGGATGCTCGTAGCTTTGCACAACATTGTTTCGCTGCATAGGCTACGTTTGATGTACGCAGCTGGTGCAGCGCTGTCTGCCCTGGATGAAAAGAACTACTTGGTGCATGGTTTTTACTAGATGTGTCGCCCGTCTTCTAAAGCGTAGAAAAGAAGTATCCCTACCATCTCTGCGACGGAACAAAGCCAAAAGATGGTCATCCCCCCGAGCGGGTCGCAATCCCGCCCCGCCAAGTGATGTGTTAGATACATGTATGTCCAGTCACAGACGGTCACTCGCCCCACCACATGCACAGCACCTCTCCCGCCGGGCCTACCCAAACGCCAGGTTCTTCCTGCACCGCCGTGTCTTGTCCTAAAACTAGATCCACAGCCCTCTGCAGACGGTGCTCTCCCGGTTGGAGGGTGCGCGAGTGATATTTCATGACTAGAGGTGTGTCAATCATTCTACGCTGCTGCTAGCTGGGATGGGCGTTCTCTTTGATTCGACACGTTGCATTGTGGGGTAGATACTACTTCTATGTCCTTAGAAGCTGCTCGCGCGCAGGAATATACTATACGTTTCTACACCTTTCTACGCTGCTGCGGGGTGGCCACCGATCGATCGGCCGGTCTACGTACGTGCGTTCGTGTGGATCCTTGTTCTTGTACGTCTCTTGCTGGGGCTGCGCATTTCCATGTGGAGGTAAGAGTCTAGGTCATTCCATACTCCTATTACCACTTACGCACCAGTCTGGTGGTTTCTTGCACAATCCTGTTCCCAAGACCGCCTACGTACTGCCACAACCAACCACCAAGCCCCAGCCGGAGGGATCGGGCCGTGCTGTTGTGTGTGTGTGGTGGTGGGATACCGGAGGGGGGCTGGGGGCACGGCTACATTCTATGCATCCCGGTGCTGCGGCCGGATATGCAACCGCGTGTTGCGGGGGCGCTTGGTGGATATATCGATCGCCCCGTCCTATTGTTCCCTGTTTGTCCTCCATACCCGCATGCGACCCGGAGGTTATGCCACGGCGGGAGGGAGAGTAATTATAAAGAAGGTTTTCCCCCCGAAAAGAAACGAAGGAGTACAGAAAAGAATAGAATAGAAACAGCGCCACTAAACCAGACTGATTTAATTTGGGTATATTCGTTTCCTTGGCTCCTGATAACCCACGAGGGGGTGCCCAGATAGAGGGCTCTTTAGGTTCCGCTATTTGTGTAATTCTTCTATGTTACTTTGCTACGAACATACCATGCAACTACATAGCCAAAACAAATAAAGGGGGGGGGGGGGGTGTTATTGAAACGGTTTTAATACCGGTTTGAAAAGAATAGTAGTATTTAAACAAACCCTAGAACTACTACCACAGTCCAGGCAGAACTAAACTGTATAGGTAACTGTATTGTTTGGCTAATACGTAAAGGGCACACCACAGCACTCCTTCAACCACGGTACCCAAGCAGCATTTTAATATATATACCCGCTCCGGATCCCCTGGCCCGCCCCCACCATCCCCGCCAGTATCGACCGCCCTGGCCGCCCTAACACCAGCGCTCATCCGCTTTCCCATTACTATATGTTACAAGGTCATCGCGTCCTATGGCTCTGTAACTACAGTACCGGAAATTGGCAGAAATTGACTACCGTATATATATTCCAGTCATTACGCTAGTGGTTCTGTAAGGGTACGGTATTGATGCGGTATCGATGGGGTATTCTACTTACGATGCTGGTTTAAACCGGTACGCGGTATCCTTGACTGGGTACCGTAGCCCCACGGTTATATTTTGCCCCATTTCCGAGATTGTGAGAATGCTGTATCCTTGCAGGTACAAAAATGTATGTTCATAGCCTCGTCATTGGCAACTTCATTGACTTCGGGGCGGGCCCAACAACCTGAAACACTAAGGGAGGGGAGGGGGGGCGAAGTTGGTGTATCGGGGGTGGAGAGCTTGGACCGATATGTAAGGATATATGCATAGAATGAGACAGTGGGGTGTTGTTACTTTCACCTCCTACGTACTTGTTTGTGTGTGCTCCGCTCTACTCGCGCCCTCACTTTTGTTTCAAATGGGGGAGGCCGGTTTCTTTGTCCTGCCCCCAGAAAGAGGTACGATTTTGCCATGACCGACCGTTGAGCTACATGCGTATTGGAGTATATATAAATAGAAGATATTTTACTAAGGGCATCGCCGTTTCTGTCGGCCGTTCCTGGCTCCTCGGCCTCGGGATCAACAGGTTTGGTGTACTGTATATCAACATAAGCCTTACAGCAGCTGAGGTCCCAGGATGGGATTCCGGATGGACCCTTGTTGCTAAGGGCTTCTACAATTCTATTCAATAGAGTGAATGATACATTGCCCAGATCTCTGCGGAAGTGAGAGCTCGAGGTGGGTGGTGTTTTTCTTCCTGTTTCTCTTGATCCTCTTTCTCTCCCCCTTCCTCTTTCTCTTCTTCTTCCCCTTCTTCTCCTTCCCCTCCTTCCTCTTCTCTTTCTTCTTCTCCTCCTTCTTCTTCTTTTTCCTCTTCTCCTTCTCCCCCCCCTCTCCCCCCCGGCCCCCTCCCTCCCTCTCCCCCTCCCCCCTTCCCCCTTCTGCTTATTCTTCTGCTTCTACCCCCTGTTCCCCTCTCCCCACCTTCTCCCTCTACCTCCTCGGTAATCTTTTGTGTCATCTCTTCAGGGATGGGGATATATAAAACCCGCACCACACCCCCTGGTAGTATGCCAGAGCGGCTACAACGAAAAGCATTCCAATCCATCAAAAGCAAAACAGAAGCATTTCAACCCGTGGTGTGAAAGTCGTCTAACAATCGCTTAGGTACATCCGGGGGTTTTAGGTTACACACAACAAGCTGTCAAGACCCTGAAACGGGAGTCCGTTCACAAAGGAGATTTACATATCTCAAGACCTATTATAATTCACCACCCCACCAGCTACACCCCGGAAGGAGGGGTTAAAATGCAACTACGGTATTGAGTCAAGGATACCGGCTTCAACCAGAGTACCATATCGCTACCGCATCAATACAGTATTCGTAGCATAATGACCGGATCCGGAATCCGGTAGTCGATTTCTGCTCATTTTCGGTGCCGTAGTGTTTTGAGAGGTACAATCCTCAGACCAACGGTGGGAAAAGTAGGAAAAAAGATGTGGGGAAACCACGCCAAAGCAGCAGGAGGGCTACCCTGGAACGCAATCCCGTATCGATCTCTTGTATGCACCACAGGAGAGTCAATGGTACATTCTAACCGTTGGTATTATTTCTTTATTGCAATATTTATTTCTGACAGGACGCATAGGATGGCCCAGCTTATATAGCACACGTACAAGAGATCGTGATCAAAGGAAAAACCAAGTAACGAAAAGTGATAATAGCGGTAGGTATGACAATGGAGGATAACGAGAACGACCACGCCCCAGCCAACGACGCTGCAGATGAACAGATTCGTTCGCGGAGACTCGTTTGGTGAGAAGTGCATTGTTTATTATACCAGAAAGGTACATAGTTGGACACTCATGCAAACCCAGGTACCACCAAGCACATGTACCAAAATTCTCGCGTTCTGATGGTGTGATGTTTCCCTTCGACCTGGAATCGGCGGATAATGAAATGGACACATGCTTACCAGTAATGTTGTAAAGGGGGCTATCGGACTCGAAAGGGCCACGGAATCCAGACTAAATTAAAATGGAGTCATCGTGAATCACTCGGAGGGTTAGGGATAATTTGATATGTGCAGGGGTCCGGGATTTAGTTAGCGTGTGCCCATCAACGCAAGGGGTTGTGTCTCGCCCGCCCATGTGCGCACGCAGCACTAAGTTGTATTATAAGTGCGCATAATCATGCATCGGTTCGCACAAGGCTCTCTCCCTGTGTCAGGAGGCAGGAGATTGCTAGGGCATGTGGGCGGGGTACTGATGCAATATCACATATAGGTCCATGGTCTACAGAAAGATAAGCCCAATCTAGAAAACGCAGACCCCAAAACAAAACGAAACCCATGGGGAAATGTTGCCACAAAAACACTTCTCTTCATACTACAAGGTCAGCTGGGTCCGCGGGGGTGACCTCGTTGGGTCGCGCCTTGTTGATGCATCCATTATTGCTACAAGAGTACAAAACCAGTAGCAATTGACCTGAACGGACATAGATTTACCGGCCATATAACACCGCCGTTTGAAAACCATCTAGACCCATCACCCACACCATCAACAGCCCCCCTAATTTAAACACGCATTCTGGAACTCCTCCCCGAGAATATTGTTTTCTTGGCAAAATAACTTGTTGACGTCCAGATTTTGATAGGAAAAACCCTAGTGCCACCCACTTTTCTCAATTTGTATCATAAAATGCCTGTAGATTGTGCAACGCAATACTGTGTGGTCGGATATCTAGGGCTGGAATAAATCTGGCAAATGAGGAAGCGTTGAAGTAGGTAACACTTGACTAATGTAGTATCCGCCAACAATGCGGGATATTAAACCTGGGGACTCGAAACATTTGTGGTGTAAATCTTCGTCCCAATAGATACCGTGGGTTTGCGGGGTTGGTGGAGACCGAGGTATGTTACAATGGCCCAATTTCAAAGCCATCGTCGATCGATCCGACGCAAAGCCCGGACCTAGAGATCCCAATCCAGAGAATGACCTATCTCCACAGTGATGTAGGTTCAGCGGTTTCCAAATTTTCGGCGGTGTCCAGACAGCACACGCCAACGATGTGATAGTTTCGCCTTTGACGGGGAAAGCTCCTCTACAAAGGTTAACATTAAAGCTAAGGTGAATGTTTTGAAGGCGTGGAATAGTGATTCTCATGCGCGCTTTATCGCCTCGGCGGGCCGAAGTATTGTAATTTACCCCAAAACCAGGTTATTAGGTAGCCGAATAGCCCTTAATTCGAATACATTCCCCTACATCCACCCTATCCACACCGCCCGCTCTAACAGACTGCCGCTTTACAACAGCCGCGGGGTAATTTGCGGCGTAGCCAGCCATATATCCAGGGTATCGACTTTTCCATCCTGCATCAGTGTTAACGAATGTGACACGGTAGAAACCTGTCCGGATAGACTTCTCACTTTGCGGTGTAAGCTGCAGTGATGTGGGGGTCTTGCCAACCAACAGGCAAAGGCCGACACTCTCTGTGCATCAATGGTTATGACATCAGGTTGTGGTCGACAAGTGGATTAGGCTATATGTGTCTTCCGGGGGATAAATAAGGCCACAGTCCACTTTCCCTTTCCCCACCATCCTGCCGACCTATAAACATTCCCCGCCCCATCATGGCCAAAACTCTGCTTATCCACACACCTAGCTACCACTCCGTGGGTCGCCTCCCTTCACACCCCATCATTCAGCATTGCCGGTTAGGCATTAAACATTCCGCCTAATCAAATCATTTAAGAATATCCGATTCAGCAAATGGGTAACAATACATCCGCTAATAATGGGTGCGCGGGGGGGGGGGGGGCTCATCGGGGGATGATGATTATCTCATGAAGGTCCCCGCCGGGGACGGAGCTCACATATCTGTGATCTCCGGTGGAGGTGAGGGACCTTTATTTTCAAATATCCTCAGATATATTCCGATCTCCACAGAGGTCTCCAGGTGCCCAGTCCAGAGACATTTCAGATTGTGGGAGCAATTCATGTGTGGCTCCGAGAATGTGGCTCCGCTAGTGGCTAGTGACCATCGCTTAGCTCGGGATGTGGTATGTATGCAGGAGATAAATGATCATGAAGACCTGTAAGTATTGACGTGTGCTCTAGAACAATAATCGCAATCAAACCTAAAGAAAACTATTAGGGGCTGATGCAAAGTATATCCGGTGGGTGCTCAATATATACCTCCGAAACCCACGCTTACCACCGCACTGGCATCTACTATAAATTAAATAATACTCCAGCTTTATGCTCCAGTGTATTATATTGCCCGCACTCCGAGGTAGTTCTTATCCCGCCTGGGAATTAAATGCTGCCCGCCCCAGTCCTGGAGATAGACCGTCATTTGCTATTCCGCGATAGGTATGGCCGCTTCCATATGTACTACGGTGTCAAGGGTAAGTGAGTAGAACGTAGCAACGCAAACCGCACCGCCGAGTTCTACTCACCTACCCTTCACACCGTAGTACATGTATGTACATAGGACGGCTATCCACGGAGCCACACGGCATAGGGGGCTCTGAAGAGTCAAGTTACCGGAGAAAGATCCTGGAGTGTTTGCGCAAGAGGCCTATTAATGCGGCCTAGTGAATGGTTCTCTTGAGTATTCCGGATTATCGGGTCCCGTATTCCTGTTGGACGTCCCATTTGGGCAAATACCTGAGGCATCACCGGAAGCACCTCTATAGGTCCATGAAGGGGGGCGGTAGTCGGTGTCGCTGTCTCAGCGCACAAAAGCCACACTTCGTTCTCTTATGGCAAATCTTCCAATACCTAACATATTAGACCAGGTCAGCGAAGTCACGAGATGTTGGGAAACCTCTTTAAAGTATCTACGGAAGATATATCCTATCCATTCTGTTAGATCCCATGCGAAATGAAGTGAAACAAGATTCACTACGGGCCTAAGCCCACGTCAGGCGGCACAGCCCGCTGATACCTTAGAAACGCGGCTAGCACCTTCTCTACCAACACGTTTCAGTCACCAGTTATACAACAGATTCATAATATGACGGTTTCCTCCCTGTCTAGTCCAGCGTTCCAGAAATCCCCCCACCAAAGCGGTAGGCCGGGTACAATAATAAATCGTTAATACTTTGGTGGGATCTGGTACCCGGTAGTAACTATAGAATTGTATTCATTCCGTTTGAATCGCATGATAAACCATTCTTGCTGGCTTGTGGTCAAGGCCGGTCTCGAGGCAAACAACCCCGCCCCCAACCCCGCGCCCCCCAACCCCCTATGCCGCCATTACACGGCGAAAAGGCTTTAAACGAGGTCTTTAGCATCTTAATGGAAAGCGTGGTACCTACAGGACCCAATGGTTTTGGGGAGTGGTCCGTTTAATCCTCCCGAGGATTTAAAACCACGGCGCGATTGGTTATATATATAAAGATGAACAGAGGTAAAAGATTTCGCGGTGGGAGAAGCCCTTTACACATTCTCGAATTACTAAAAAGGAGTGGTTAAGGTGTAATAAAATATTTTAGTGGAGAACCCCGTTGCTAGGTAGATCCCCATCCATTCAACTACTTTCGGGCTTTCACGGAAATCTTTGGGCAGGGGCTCTACTTATATATATATTTCTCTATTCATCTTCCCTCTGCAACTGACAATAGTTGAACCCCCAGCTTGAAAGTATTAGTCAAGATCGCAACCAACAATAGAGACAACTCCAGGGGCAAAATGCATAATACGTATACCTCGCGATGCCCCTCCCCCTCCCCCAAATATGTGTATCAAGGAGGTTTTAGAGAATCCAACAGCGGGTCTTTACACTGAGGGAATACCGTCGTTCACGGGGTGATGATGGATCCTGGGTGTTGACGGATCTCACAAAGGAGAAACGGCCAAGTACGCTTAATTTGTTCTTACTGGCCAAAAGGCCCCTGTCCGTCAACACGGCCCAGTGTCCGTCAATATCCAGTGAGTGACAGTACATGAAGTTACAACTGTATAGCCTCATGTGCGCCGGGAGGTCAGATATCCGATACGGCGCCTCGTTGCACCGGGGGGCTGATTGAGAGATTTATCCATGGCCCTGTAGAGAGACAAGGAGCTACAGCCGGTCGCTTGGCGAATACCGCTAGCTGGCGAACAGGGGATTTTGCGCTAGTAGAGACCTAAAGGACTAGAGATCTCGCAGCCTAGCTTTCCTTACCATACCTAAAATCCCTAGAGGTATTTGTACAAGCGTTCCCGTCAAGGTAACGGTTCAAGCAACGCAGTCAATAGATGAGCAAGGTTGCTTAGCCAATGAAAATATTTAATAATGGGGATAGTTAATAGTACCTGTTGACATCCGACCATCCTGTTTTTGAAGGAACGGTCTTTGTCACCGTTGCATGATGTAATAATATTAACGGAATCTACTAGAAGAAATGATTCTCAACCACCGCATATGTCATACGTAACTCTGAGGGAGCTCAACTACCACAGATAGTCCTGAGCTGCATTAATCTCTGGCGAGAATACAATATTTCCCTGGCGGTTTGTTAACGCTATTAATTAACCCCCCCCCCCCACTTATGGCACTCTCTTGGACGGGTGGGATTGACAAATTCGCAGCTTGGACCGTGCACGCACTAAGTTGGGTATATTTGTTGATAACCATAGAGCCAATCAAAAATAGCTGTTAGCTGCCTGCTTAAGCTATGATTAGCTGAAAAAGGCAACCTGCGAATTTGAGCAACCGCAGAGCGACACATATTGGATGACTTCCCGTGAAAATTTAGATTCCAGAATCTGAATCTGAACAGAGGGGGGGGAGGGGTCGGTTCAGGTTTCTAAACCTCAGAAACCTGGAAAGCAGTAATATGATTGGTTGTCCGTGAGCCTTGCTAGAAAATCTAGGTTCTAAATTTCCTACGGGAAGTCATCCATTAGAAGATCCTATCTAGTACTATGGGTAGTTAGGGGAAAGTCTCTAGAACAGGCATGTGAACACATTCAACAGTGCAGTACTGCCTAGGCCTTATTCTACCAAACCGGAAATATATTATGACTCTCTAGGGCGTTAATCAGCACTTCTAATCCAGCACAAAGGATTTGCCCCCGCCCATGCCATTCTAAGCTCAAAGACCCTACTCCACGCAACCAAACTTTACGAAAAATCGACGTTAGATTAAAACGCCTTCCCCATAGAAATCTGGCCGGGGAACCCGCGGATATCCTCATTTTTCACTCCTATCCCTCTGCACCTAGTAATATTAACCCCCTTATAAGACCTTAAAGATTTAGGCTTAGACTCACGAGATCTATTCCACGACAAATTTCTACCCCCTAATAATTTGGGTGAGCTCGTCCCCGCCCACCTTGTATTCTTGTATTCTTCTTTATTCATATAGACAACTTCCCTAGCCACCCGAACAACCCCCTCACCCAAAAATTCGAGCATAATGAGTACAGAAACCAGTTTCAACAAAGACCCCCTCTTTTTAACGTTGAGTATTCGGGTGAGGGGGATGCTTGGTCAGCTAGGGAAGTCGCCTATCCATGGTCCTATACCTGCGAGCATAATGGGGGAAATGATTCTAATTTATTTTCAATAGTTAGTCGTTTATCACGCTGTGAGAATATACGGTCACCAGTGAGGAGCAAACGATAGCTTCGAATGTCATGGGAGCACTCGAACGTGACGCCTTCAGGTTTTCTACAGGCTATATTGTGCTATACAATGCTCCGGAATGCCCCACACAGGGCACAAGGTGCCCCAATAGATGTTAGACCTCAACCAGAGCTAGCTGCTGAGCCCTGGTGGGTTCCAGAACCGCAAGGACGTGGAACCCTTGGCTTGCTCCAGAGTTCGATATTGACCCTGCTTCTATGCGTATGGACTGCCCTGCATATTAATACGTTCCCAAATGCAACGGCACCTCAGCGGTTACTATACAAATCCAAATGGCTCCTTATCGGAATGTTTTTTCCGGAAGCTCTTCTGCTTAGTGCTTGTCTGGGCTATAAGGAGGCACGAAAGTTCCGCCGGGAATGGCGCAGTAGGGTTGGAAGCAGCTCCGCAGATACCCTCGGCATCAAGGGCGCATACTTCGTTTGTATGGGTGGCCTCTCAGTGGGTAGAGCCGATGAATTCTCGCAGTTCTCGAATATACTAACTCCCAACGGATTTTTATTCCTTATACAACACGACTTAATACCAGAATACAAGGATATTCTAAGGAGAAACGATATTGAGGATAAAAGTAAGGCGGATACGTTTGTTAAAGCCATGATTTGCGTCCAGGCTCTCTGGATGTTAGCACAATGCGTAGCACGGAAGGCAACGGGCCTACCTATCCCTCTCATCGAGCTACACGTTTCCATACACGTAATATATCTTCTCCTGATATATGGCATATGGTGGGAAAAGCCCGTCGATATATCTCAGCCTATACCGGTTATAAAGAGTTCCGAAAGGGCAAGTCTCATAGTTACCCTTCTTTCCCGTTATTCAGAGGGGCCTCTGTCAACCTTTGGTATTGGAATACTACCGAGATCGAGAGGCTCGTCACCAAATAACAGAACAGACAGCAATGTTTTCTCTCGACCCAGCGCATCACAGCACGAGATGGCAGACTCAAGCAACGGGAACGACTTCACTATCGAGGGCACTATTGACCGGAGAGTTATTTGGCCTGATCGATTAGAACGGGTATACTTTTTTCCGGGCAAAACCTCGGTGCACCGGTCTTGGAGGGCTTGGATCATTCCTCGTACTCTTACCGTAAGCTCACTGCCTGATGTTGATAGGGGTGAGCAGTTTGTTCTACCAAATGAAACACTCTTTGTCAAACGGGTCTTGCAAATACCTTCGATGCTTTCAGCTACGAAGACCAGCCCCCAAAGGCTTAGAGGAAACACTAAACGCGTCTCCGGCCCGGTAACTGTCCTAAACCATACGGATATCGAGAACCTACGTTCTGCAGCTCATCTTCTCGCCACGGAGGACCTTCAGGGCGAGATTACCGCATTGATGGCCGATCATCCTGGGGATGCATGTCTAGTGAGGCAAAGGATACCATTGCTAAATTTCGACTATCTACTAACTCCAAGAACCCCAATCTCTGAAATACCTACTGCTATACATTCCCCGCGCCACTCGTTGATCATAGCTATCACCTCCCTCTGCTATGCTGGACTCCACGCAATAGCGTGGAACTTTTACTTCCCAACCAAAGTTGAGAATTGGCTGTGGCGGATATCAACTATCGTGGTTGGAATTTTCCCTACCGTATGCGATTGGATTCTGATCGGGCTTGTCAACTACGATGGTGGCGAAGGGTGGAAGTCACATGTACAGGAAAAGCTAGGTAAGGCTCTTTCGCGTATATATATACGGGAGTCTTTTGTAGTCTCTTTGTCACAGTTATTATCCAAGCTATACGTCGGAAGTTTAAAACCTTTCTTGTTTCTCTTTGTGTTTTTATTATTGGCTTGTAGGGTCTACCTTGTCATCGAGTCTTTTGCGAGTATCAGACGCCTTCCAAAGGGGTCTTTTGAGTCTATCCCGTGGGGAGGCCTTCTCTGGGGGTGAGGGGTGATTCTTTTGTTTGCATGGGATGTGGCGATTTAATGGCTGAGTATTTGTATGAGATATTAGTGCGGTGGAAAGAATGATGACATGGATTTTGTTTTGGCGCATCATCTGCATGGATATTTCCAGTATGTTGGTTTATTGGAGCCAATCGGAATCTGGTGGTGGTTGTTATGGCAGCCACGTGGCGTCCTACTGACCGGGGTGGTAATAAGAACAGAGCAGGTGAAGGGACATATGGAGTGGCGCCGCTCTCTTTTTCCCAAAGCTGATGCTTGGCCTAATATCTCTATTGACGTTTTAGACCGGGTACCGTGCCGGACCTAGAGGAGTGTCAACCCCACACAAATCTGTATGGGGATTTCTGTTACCAAGACATTTAGTATCAGATTTTTATTAAATGAATTTCGAATTCCACTTCAAAACACAAGCGTTTAATTAGTTTCCAGATTGATTATCCTCTATTATGGTGATTGTGGGGTCTTCGTTTTTCGAAGGCTTTATGTCTGTTTTGGTGCCGTTACCATACAGTACTACGGGGGTAGGGGTAAGTCTGTAGACAGTGGCCGTGGTTGCAACAGCCGTAGGTGTCTACAGACTTACCCCTACACCCGTAGTACTGGTCGAAAACGTTACATATTTTGGTTCTAACCCTCGTACCCGTTCTCGAAATAAGACCCCGGGCTTAACGCATAGAGGAATAGAGTACTCTATGTGGTGGCAAGACGCAAAACCTCTTTTGAGGTCTGGAACTGACGGTAGTGTGACTTCATGTGGCCAAGATATCCTTTGAGTAACTCGATCACGGGCATCTCCGCCCAGGGATTATCTAAAATGATTGGCTGAAAGTGATATCGATCAGCGTTAGAAGTATTAATTGTGTGGTGTGCAACCCGGCTGACTGACTGACAATACTCCTCCCCCATTGGTTGACATCCAAAAGCCAGTCAGACATGGCATGATGAGAAGAGAGGATCTTCCCCTACATTTCAATCGCATACATATACCGCAAAAACTCGGAAAATTGGCCATCTCCGGCCAGGGGTTACCTCCTTCACGATTGGTCGAAGGATGTAGGTCAATAGTATTCGGTCTCATATGCACAGCCAATCTTTCGAGTTATCCCTTGGACGTATGGCACATTCGGGGTATTCTAGAGACTACTCTGCTTACCCGGACTTCTTTACACCCAGAATTTCGGCGCTAATGCATGAGAGAGATTCTCCAAAATGTCTCATACGTCCAAGGGATAGCAAGAAAAACCTGCCAAGGCTACATTGCATGTACGGTGGGTTTCCACTAGGGTCCCGTCAAATATACAAGGGTAAGATACTGGGAGTAAGAAACACGGTTATAAACCGGTTAATAAACCCAGGTCCAGTTGAGAGGGAGTAAGAGACTGTGGCAGGGTTAGGGTTATTAGGCAACAACATAGGAAGTCCGTTCTCCCCCCCCCCCCAAAAAGGCATATACAAAAGACACACCCGCATTTTTTGTGCCCACTTCCTATGTTATTGCTTGATAACCCTAACCCTACCACAGTATCTAACTCCCTTTCAATTGGAACTGAGTTTATAACCGGTTTATAACCGTGTTTCTTACTCCCAGTATCTTACTCTTGTATATTTGACGGGACCCTAAAGCGAACACTCACGTTGCAACCATAAGGAGATGGGACAAAAGAGTTTTAGATATATATATACATGTAGATTCTCCAGTTGTGATGTTACCTGGGGCTAAGGTGTCAGCTCGGGAGTGCGACTTGACTGGTATAATGGCACAGAGGCGCCTCTTCGTTCTACTCCCCATAGTACACTACACCATTTAAACAAAACATCACGTTGTCATTAATATAATTAGGTAGCAAGACGAGCTATTACTCGAAATCTCGTAGCGTTTTTGAACACGACTAATATTGCATACACATAAAAAAACCCGCCAAGACTACATTTTTGTATGGCATGTAATAGCGGTTGTGTTCAGAAACGCTATCAATTTGCGAGTAGAGTAGATATGATGGGAAGAACCGGGGCTCTTCCCGCCTCATCTTACGAAAATATAAGACTACATAATATTCTCCAGATTTCGTCTTGTTTTACATGGGCATTAATAAAAGGTTGTTTCATCTAAACTCCCTACCCAAAGCTGGTTTTCGTGAAAGGGCCAATTACCACCCAAACTAGGTGGAACCAGGTTCAAAGTGTAGAACCACAACACAATTATTATAATGATGAACAGGGATAAAAAGTTTGACCCTTGGGAGAAGCCCTTTGCACATTTTTGAACTGGTAAAAAGAAGTGGTTAAGGTGTAGTAAAATATTTTAGTGGAGGACCTATGGGTTTCACCACTTAGCTGCTTTTAGGCTTTCACGAAAGCTTTTGGATAGGGGCTTTTCATAATAAGGCATCATTTTATTCTTAGAGAGCAGATAAGATTCTCCAGGTCTACGTACTTTGAGCTTTTCCAAATTTGAACAAAAATAATCGTTCTATCTCTTACACGACTATTAGCATGTGCTGTACATACATATACTTCGACTGTAGGGGTATATTGTGAGAGGGTACCCAACTACCAAAGTTAAGTGAAGGGAATCTTCTCACTTACACCTACACCCGAAGTACGTGGTTAATAATAAAATAGGCAGGAGGGCGGGGAAAAGGGTTGAGTTAAAATGGAGAAGTCGCGGTCGTGAATAATGATTATATTTAAATTGAAAATTCCAGGAAGCGTAGTAGATGTACTCGCAATATTCCATACGCCTAAAAAACCGTGAAGACCACAATTTTGTATGATATCTAACAGCGGCTGCGTCCAGAGACGCTATGAAGCCCCGAGTATGTATGGCTCGAGAAGCTATGGAGGGCAGGTGTGTAAACTTCGGCGTTTGCAGCCAATCAGTCTACAGAAATTGGGAGATCTACTCCCATAATTGTACTAGCGCGTAGCCTAACAGTCTAATTTCCATACAAAAAAGATCCCTCTGAGGTTTACACACCCACCCTCTATGCCTTCTCGCGCCATATGTATGTGTGCAAAAAATCAAACAATCCAGAAAGGAAATAAAGATAGGGAGATAGAAGTATGAAATAAATCAAGTGAGTGGCCAGACCGATTACACTGGCAATTCTTTCTCCGCTCTCCAGCAGCAAGCCTGCGTTGCACCAAGGATTATTTGCGCCAAAACTTGCAGATTGACGTCTAGAGGCGGACTCTAGTTGGCCTATACCCCCACTGTCTCGCAACCTGATTTTGGGGTGCTCCGCCTCCTTCGCCTAGTTGCACTGTAAACGTTCCGTATAAACTCAAGCGGGCTTCGCCTTGAGGATCTGTCATTTCCCGGAAACTCAATAAACTTCGACCGCTGGAGCAGCTCTTCGCCTCGCCTCGGCTCCGAGCTCTCTCTGCACCCGTACTGAGAACCGAGCCCACCCACTACCACCTCAGATCTAGTACTTTCAGTGGACAGAGGAATGTCTTGGCTCCCCTCCTGTATGTCGGAGATCTGATTTGCAGGGGTCCTTGGCGGCCGGATAGCGTCGGCGTGAGAGCACACACACACATGGTTGAGTAAGTCTTGTATGAGTCCTTTCTGCTCTTTGATCTCTTCGGGTTGGTCGTGCCAGAGCTGGTATACCCCATTGGGGTCATGGCTGTCATATTTTTGGAATTCGTTGATTCCTCCAGGCCCAATAGCTATTACATACATGTAGCTCCATGAGCATAACTGATAAATAGGTTCATGAGTATCGGCCGCTGTTGAGGAGACATTGCCGAGATGTCCATCAATATATCTAGTATTGAGGTCTTTATCTGTAATGGTAGATGTATCACTCATTGTCATGTCTTGGCAAACAAATAATGCTTTCCACCAAAAATGCGGCTGGTGAGGGTTTGTAAGCTGTGGTGGGGGTAATACGAGGCTTAGAGGTGAGGCGCGGTAACCGAATCTTCGCCGGGAGCAAACGATATCTCCTGGGAATTTGGTGGCTATGGGATATGATGATGTTAAAACTCCCGTACTTCCTGGGAACAGAAGATGCGGGGGTGGTTTTAAATATACCAAGCAAGCTACTTGAGCGTGAAAGGACGCCGCGGTCTTCTGTTCGCACAGGGACGCGGGACACGCTAGGGATAGTACGGCGGATTATGCATGGCGTCCTTTGCAAACTCGGAAAGCGCAAGACCCAATATAACTATCAAAGACCTCATTCTCCTTATACAATATTCCAATCCCAATGAAATCAACCCCATGGTAAGTACGTCCTCTACTGCACAACCCACGATTGGACCTCTACCAGCACTCATGTGAACATACCCTTCTTTGGCTGCGGCACTGTTTTTTTATAATACGATTTGACAGCCTCCTCTGTGAGAGAGAAATATGGTTATTTGAACTCTTCCCTATAATTACATATAGCCGGGGGACGTACTCCTTACTGTCACTCGGGGAATGCTAGTACTCAATGTGATCAGGCTGCAAGGGTGTAACAACCGATGCGCCGCACATTTAGACGCGGGGGTAGGCGCGCCAACGTTCCATTTCCCACACACTTAGCTAGAGTCTACAAAGACTCTATCTAATAGGGTCTCAAGTGCCAACCAACTAAAGTTATACATTCGTTATGTTACAGGATATCCGGGGTGTTGTGTTAAGAGTGTTGCAACGGGCGTGGAATCAGAGTGATGAGTTGTGAAGAGAGTCGGTCGGGTAACCACCGGGTGTCTCGGTTAGATATAATGGGGTCACGCCATCCAAGAGGGATGTGTCGTGATAGCATGGGCTTGTTCGGCTTACACGTTCTATAGCATGTGGGAGACTCTCCCTGAAAAAGCATAGAAGCGGGGTATGGTGCTTGGCACCTCTAACGTCCTATTGTATTGAGCCTTGGCGCTTGGGTGGTTACGTGGCAGACGGATAGTATGGGTTGTTTTAGGAAGCAACGCCGATGCATGGAATCGGGAAGGTGTTGCGAGGATAGAATGTTATGGAAGGAAATATGGCGTGATCTTAGATAGAAGACTCGTCTTGGCCTGGGGCCACTCATGTATAAATAGAAGCCTGATTTGCCCTCGTCTTGTTGGAAGCATCATCTTTCAAGAACTCAAGCGAGCGGAATCCGGTTTACTGAATTAAGAAGTTTAAACGCTACAGAACTATTGCTTAGCACGAGCCATATCTTAGTAATCTCTGAGATATCCCTTTACACTATTCAGTCCCTTATCCAATCGCTTACCCTACGAGCATACCACTACTTCTTCAAGAAAACTCTTCCTTATACAGCTACCTTGTGTGATTGCTAGGTATGGATAGTACACGGGCACTCGGTAAAAGAATAAGCAAAGCAGCGATCGACAAGAAAGTCAGTTACATGCACCCTCGGGAACTCTCCATTTACGAGTTTCCCTGTAAGACATCCTTTGTCGTCCCCCGAGGTAGCGCAGAGCATCTTTACTGCGGCTACCTAGAATACCGAGGCTTCTTCTACGAAGCGCAAACCCACTGCTTTTTCGAGGAACACGATCCGTGTCTCCTTGAGCCTATCACCCTTCCTCCCATCAAGGTATCGCTTTACCAGAATTCTTACGGTTTAGCGCACCAAGTACCTTGGTTCACACCACAACCTTGGACCCGACGAACTCCTAATCTCCGCTTCGAACAACTCCGCGATGTCGCAGCCCCTGCAGCTACAATACGAGGAAGACTTGCCGATGGAGGATGCCATCGCACTTCGAGATCGCAATACCTTCGTGGCGCAGACACGGCCGAAACGCATCAGCACAACCAGGGATACACCCATAACCGATCTCTGGGAGTCAACGAGAGAGGCAAGATTACCTGGCCAGAGACGGCTCAGGGACAGGAGGGAGACCTCCCCTTACCGAATACCAACGCGCGAGGCACACTTGACTCGCAGGCCCTCCGGAGTCAGGGAGGAAGCCGAAGACAGCGACGAGTTGTCGGCCCCCAGCACCACCCCGGACCCATTCGTAGTAGACACGGTCCGCAGGGAAGTGCAGAGGCAAGGAGGATTGGTCGTGCAAGGACTCCACCAAGGCGTGAGCGAGCTCGCCACCCGTACCCAGAAAATCCCCGCCATCGAGGAATTCCTCACCCGATACGAACGCCGGATCGAGGAAGCGAACCGGGCCCAGCAAGCTTTAATCAGCGACCTGCAGGCCAAGTTCGCCACCAGCGACCTCAATACGGTGCGAATAGCTACCGCCCTCCAAGACCTGAATACTTTCATGGATTTACTAGAACGGGACGGCACAGGTTGGCAGGGCTGGGATTACTGTGCGTTAGGAATAGGGGATGAGTCAGGATAGATTCTACGGGTTTCCGTTACGCAGGGATGTGAGTCATAGTTGGGGTTACGCGAGAATATGAGTCAGGCTTGGCAAGTGGGTTGGTGGCTATATAAGGAAGGCGACGGCGCCTCTTTCTCTGTCTTTCTTCTTTTCCTTTTCTCTTCACGCAACGTCTTCTGTATCTATCTTCATGACTACGATAAGGGCCATCTACTGGTGCCTTCGCCTACACGTATACATCAGGGATTTCCTCTGGACTCTCTGTCCTACTCTACTTCTATTATAATCTTCTGTACCTATTCAATATATCTCATAGTCTTCATTCAAAAGTGACTATCGCCGTTCTCTTGCATCTACTTATATATTTCCTTAAAGAAATATATCGTTGTTATCTACCACGTACCCTGCGGAACGAAGTCATACTCTACCGCCCCCTTGAGATTACGTTGCGTCGTCATCCGCACCGTACATAATCATTGATGTCTACTACCGCACCTCCACCACCTCCCCCAGTCCGCACATTGGATGGGGTCACCCTCGACGGCAACTACCAGATCCCTCAAACCTTTGAGGAATTTCAGGCAGTGGAAGACTTACACTACCACTACGCACATCTCCTCGCCCTCATACGGGAGGGAGACCGATGGAAGAACGAGAGAGACGCTAGCCGAACCCTACACACTCAAACTCGACAGGAACTGGCAGACGCACGGGAGCAACTCACCGCTTCCAACAATCACAGCGATGCACTAGAAACTCGCATCACGGCTCTAGAGTTTCAACTTGCCGCAGCCCGCGCACCACCGCCACCACCACCACCACCACCACCACCACCCCCACCCCCACCACCAGCTAACTCACCCCCAATCTTTCGTTCCGAGAAATTCCCAGACCCCCCGAAGTTCAATGGAACAAGGAAGGAACTCCCGTACTTTCTCAACCTTCTTCGCACCAAGCTCAGGGTTAATCATGACAGATTCCTGAACGAGGAGGTGAGGGTCTTTTACGCGGTTAGTCGGTTGGAAGGGAAGGCATTAGACCAGGTCATCCCCATGGCCACGGGAGATGCACCCCCCTTTGCCTCGGTCACCACGTTCGCTGCATTTCTCGAAGCCTTTTTCGGGGACCTGGACCCTCGGGGAACCGCTAGGAGGGAACTACAGAGCCTCCGCCAGGGCAAGGGAGACTTTGCCACCTACCTCACTCAGTTTCTACGCATCATGGGCCAACTCGACTACAATGAGGAAGCCAAGAAAGATGCCCTAGAGATAGGGCTATCAGAGGACTTGAAGGACGCCATGATCTACCAGGACACCACTGCAGAAAGCTTTGATGCTTATGTAAGAAGACTCATGACCATGGATAACAGGATCCGGGCGAGGAAGGAGGCCCATAAGACTAACAGAAACCCCATGGGTCAATTCTCGGCCCAAACACCCGCCCCTCACCCATCCCACACTCCCGGAGGTCTTGTGCCCATGGATCTCTCTGCTCTACAAGCTCGTTCCCCTGTTCGCCCACCACCCGAAGGGAGGTACACCTTTGCCAACGGCCGCCGCCAGACCACCGCCGCCGAAAAGAAATGGAGGATGGACAACGGACGCTGTGCCTATTGTGCTGCACCCGATCATGTATTTGCCAGCTGTCCCCAGGGTAACCGTCCTCGTGTCCCCCCAATTATGAGAGGCGCCGCCTTAACCGCTCCTCCCGTCGCACCCATTGGAACTTCTTCTTCTTCTTCTTCTTCTGTTGTTTCTGTTCCTATCTCTTCTTCTACGGATGTTGTTCTTTCTTCTGGTAATTCGGGTTTTCACTAGTCCCTGGTCAGTATCATGGCCCTCACCAGGGACCCTCAAAGGATTCTTCTTTATCTGCGTTTTCTATTTCGGGGTTTTCAGTTTCGGACATATCGGAGGAGGGATTAAATGGAGATCATCTAGTTGTAGCCTGTAACATTGCTCACAATGAGAACTCTATTCCCACCTATGCTATGATCGATACTGGAGCCTCGGGTTTCGCATTTATCGATGAAACCTTTGCGCGCCATCATCAACTTCCAATTCTTTCGCTTAAAACTCCTCGCATACTCGAAGTCATCGACGGAAGACCCATTGCATCCGGACAGATCACCTCAATATGCCGGGTTCCGCTATCGATCGGCTCTCATCAGGAGCAAATTCCTCTCTTTGTGACCAAACTAGGACAGTACCCCCTGGTTCTTGGTATTCCTTGGCTACAACACCACGACGCTACTCTTAGGTTTAAAAATAATACCGTGGCCTTCGATTCAGAATTCTGTAGGAAGAACTGCAACTCTGCATCCACTATCGCCGTCACCCCCGGAATCAGGCCCCCAGTCTACATGATAGGCCCCGTCCCCTTTAGTCGTCTCGCCCGTCGTAAACAACTACAGATTTGCAGCATAATCCTTCACGAAATTGAAGGAACTCTACAAGATACACCAAGGGACGAATGGAAACAAAAGATTCCCAAACGATATCATCATCGATTAAACATGTTCGACAAAGCCTTCGCCCAGGACCTGCCACCTCGTCGTCCTTACGATCATAAAATTCCCCTAAAGGAAGGAAAGGAACCTCCATTCGGTCCCCTCTATGGCATGTCCCGAGACGAGCTGCTTGCATTACGGGACTATCTTCATGAGAACCTCTCTAAGGGATTCATTCGCGCTAGCTCCTCCCCGGCCGGAGCACCCGTATTATTTGTCAAAAAAGCTGATGGATCTCTGCGTCTGTGCGTGGATTACCGGGGACTCAACGAGTTGACGGTCAAGAATCGATACCCATTACCCCTCATTCGGGAAACCTTAGACCAACTATCAAAGGCCAAATGGTACACCAAGTTAGACCTGCGACAAGGATATAATCAGATTAGAATGGCCGAGGGCGAGGAGTGGAAGACAGCGTTCAGAACTCGCTACGGCCATTTCGAATACAACGTCATGCCATTCGGCCTCACCAATGCCCCTGCTACCTTTCAACATTTCATTAACGACTGTCTCCGGGAACACCTGGATCAATTCTGTACCACATATCTGGACGACATTCTCATATACAGTGACTCTATCGAATAACACGAGCAGCATGTCGAAATAATACTGGAGGTGTTGCAAAGGAATGGGATTTTGCTGAAACCGGAAAAATGTGAATTCCACACTCAAAGCACGACCTATCTAGGGCTAATTATCGAACCAAACGGTATTCGCATGGACCCCTACAAAGTTGCCGCAGTGCAGGAATGGACCACCCCCAAGACGGTTAAGGACGTTCAAGCCTTTCTGGGCTTTGCCAATTTCTACCGTCGTTTTATTTTTAATTTCTCAAAACTCGCAACTCCTCTTACGAGACTCACAAAGAAAGGTGTCCCCTTTCTATGGACCCCGGAAGCAGAAACAGCTTTTCAATCTCTGAAGGAAGCCTTCACCACCGCCCCTATTCTGATTCACTTTGATCCGGAAAAGCCAATTACGGTTGAAACGGATGCATCGGACTATGTTGCCGGAGGGGTACTCTCCCAATACGACGAACAAGGAAACCTACACCCCGTGACATTCTTCTCCAAGAAACATACCCCTGCAGAATGCAACTACGAGATTTACGATAAGGAGCTACTGGCGATAATTAGATGCTTCGAAGAATGGAGACTAGAGTTGGAAGGGGCCAAACACCCGATCGAAGTCATCTCCGACCATAAAAATCTCGAATATTTCATGACGACAAAACAACTCAACAGGAGACAAGTGCGATGGGCCGAATATCTGTCACGATTCAACTTCATTATTAAGTACAGACCGGGGAAACAAAGCGGAAAACCGGATGCGTTGACTAGGAGATCAGGAGATCTCCCTGAGGAAGGGGATGAAAGATTGTTGCATCAGAGTCAGACGGTTCTGAAACGCGAAAATTTGGATCCTAAGCTAAGTTTGTTGGCGGGTTCTTTATCAAATGAATCCGCTGAAAAGAAAGCCTCTCTACAGAAGTTATTTAAAGAAGGATATCTAGCTGACCCATTTCCACAAAAGATTCTGGATCTACGGCAAACAGATACAAAGCACTGCAAGGAAATCTCACTAGCCGAATGCACTGAGACGGACGGCCGTCTACTCTATCGCGAATGCCTCTACGTCCCCGATTACTCTCCGCTAAAACTGGAAATTCTGAAGCAATATCACGATGCTCCTTCAGCAGGACACCCCGGCAGAGAGAAAACCTTCGAGCTAGTCAGCAGGGATTACTACTGGCCAAACATGCGCGACTACATCGGCCAATACATTCGGAACTGCCACATCTGCCAGCGAAGCAAGGCAGCTACTCATGGGAAAATAGGGGTACTTCGACCACTTCCTATTCCGGAGCAACCATGGAAAGAGATCTCTATGGATTTTGTTACGGGATTACCGGAGAGCGAGGGGTACGACGCTATATTGGTAGTGGTGGATCGATTAACGAAGATGCGTCATCTTTTGCCCTGCAATACTACCGTCAATGCGGAGAATTTGGCCGACCTATATCTACAGCATATCTGGAAGTTGCACGGTTTACTTACACATATCACTTCCGACAGGGGCACGCAGTTCACGGCTAAGTTCTGGAAATCTCTCTGCAAACAACTAAGAATCGAGGCCAGAATGTCGACAGCCTTTCACCCAGAAACTGATGGACAAACGGAAAGATTGAATGCTGTGATGGAACAATATCTTCGAGGATATGTGTCTTATCAACAAGATGATTGGGCCAAGTGGTTGCCAATGGCGGAATTCGCAGCGAATAATCAGGTCTCAGTCTCTATCAAGGCTACTCCTTTCTTTGCCAACTACGGCTATCACCCTCAATTTGCTACACAGCTACAGAAACCAGAGGGAAATCCATCGAGCCTCAATGCCCATGCCTTCGCAGAAAGAATGAAGGAATTACACGATCACTTACGAGCCCAGATGAGGACGGCTCAAGATCAACAGGAGAAAGCCATCAACGCGAAACGAACTCCCGCCCCTCGTTATGAAATCGGAGATATGGTATTCGTGTCGGCCAAGAATATTCGCACCACCCGAAACTCAAGAAAGCTTGATTGGAAGAGACTAGGGCCATTTCCCATTCAAGAAATCATCTCCCCCTACGCTTATCGTCTAAATCTTCCCCACTCGATGAAGATGCATCCCGTCTTCCACGTTTCACTACTCGATCTCGCGGCTGTCGATCCCGTACCTGGACAAAGACTAGCACCACCACCGCCTATTGTTGTGGATCAGGAGGAGGAATACGAAGTCGAGGAAATCTTGGACTCGCGGTATCACGGGAAGCAAGGACTACAGTACTATGTCAAGTGGACCGGATATGCAGATCCCACGTGGGAACCTGCTGACTATCACAATCAGACCGCCGCTATCGATATCTTTCACACACGCTACCCAAATAAACCGGAACCAGAGGGAGTCAAGGCTCGCAGGAGCTCGCGCTTGAAGGGGGGGGCTACTTTCATGGATTTACTAGAACGGGACGGCACAGGTTGGCAGGGCTGGGATTACTGTGCGTTAGGAATAGGGGATGAGTCAGGATAGATTCTACGGGTTTCCGTTACGCAGGGATGTGAGTCATAGTTGGGGTTACGCGAGAATATGAGTCAGGCTTGGCAAGTGGGTTGGTGGCTATATAAGGAAGGCGACGGCGCCTCTTTCTCTGTCTTTCTTCTTTTCCTTTTCTCTTCACGCAACGTCTTCTGTATCTATCTTCATGACTACGATAAGGGCCATCTACTGGTGCCTTCGCCTACACGTATACATCAGGGATTTCCTCTGGACTCTCTGTCCTACTCTACTTCTATTATAATCTTCTGTACCTATTCAATATATCTCATAGTCTTCATTCAAAAATGACTATCGCCGTTCTCTTGCATCTACTTATATATTTCCTTAAAGAAATATATCGTCGTTATCTACCACGTACCCTGCGGAACGAAGTCATACTCTACCGCCCCCTTGAGAAATACACGACTTCAGGCACAAGCGGGTACACAGGCCCAGCAGCTCAACGACGTAGTAGCCCGCCTCGCCGCTACCGCAACAGCCCAGCACCAGCGCCAGGAAGAACAGACCCAGGCCCTGGTAACCTACATCAACCAACTCCGGGAAACCCAGCTGGCAGTCATTATACCCGCTGAGGTGACCCAGGCCCTCCAAAGGATCGAGGCAGCTAAGGCCGCAGATCAGGAGGAATTGACTAAGGAAAGGGAAAGGGCGGAGAAGGCCTTGGCAGCAACTCAGGAGGGTATCAAAACCATCCTCGAGGAGCTACGTCAAGCTCAGGGTGGGAAAGGGAAGGAGAAACAGGCAGCAGTGGAGGATGAGTCAGAGGAAGGAGGACGAATACCACCACCACCGCCAATCGAGAACGCGCTACCTCCGCCAGCGAACCCAATCGTTGTGAGCTCCAAGCAGGGGAGTACCCATGGAGGCCAGGGAGGCGGACGCGGAGGCAACGGTGGAGGACGAGGAAGGACTGGAGGTAGCAATCCAGACCCTTCAGACTCCTCTTACTCGGACGAGGATGAGAGAAGATGGAGAGTGGAGCGAGATCGCTGAAGACGAGCTCAACGGTGGGCAGAAATGCTACCTCCCCCGGTCACCAATGTTCCTGCTGCGGGAGAAACCCCAAAGCAAACCAAGATCCCCTTAGCCGGAAAATCAGATCAAGATGTGCGACACTGGATCGATCAGATGGAAATCCTGATTGACCTACAGAAGAAGGTCCGATGGGATGATAAGACCAAGATTCTATGGGCATCCCTCGAACTTCAGGGAAGTGCTGCCAACTTCTGGCGAAACTACAAGGAAAGGCTCAGTGTAGAACCTGCGCTCGGTACTTGGGAGGCTTTCAAAAGGGAACTGCGCACCCAATACGGTAATCGTACCAGTCAAGAACAGGCCAAGCAGAAGATGGATAGGCTCCGTCAAACTGGCCCGATCGACGATTACATCAACGAGATGCAGAACCTCGAATGGGACGCGCAGGTAGGGCCAATTTTCATGGAGTCCATGATCCTTGCAGGAATAAACTCCTCCTTGGAAACACGACTATCGGCGGCGATCAAAGAACCCTCCAACTTCCTGACCTGGTTGGCCTGGGTACGCAAGGTCGGATGCAAGGACGCTGAGGTTAAGGCCCGCAGAGAAATATTGCGCGGAAAAGAACGGGAGAAACCCCGAGAACCTCAGGCCTCCAAACGTCGGCAACGCTCCAGGGAACGGCCAAGAAGGCAACAGGCACAGACGACGCGACCTGAGCCCCAATCTGGAAGTCTCGGTGCTACCCCAGACGAGAAGGAAAGGTGGCACAAGGAAAATAAATGCCTCAGGTGCGGTCGAGATGGTCACATCACTAAGGATTGCGTTGCGACCAGTAAACTTAGGTTCACGAGTGAGTCGAGTGGGGGGAAAAGGAAACGGGATGATACTCCTTCCGGGAGAAAGGACCCTGGAAAGGGGAGTGAGAAAAAGAGGAAACAAGGATCAAGGGCAGAAGAATTTCGATCAAGGATCACGTCGTTGGAGGAAGAATAAAAATTGTATCGGTTACGTTCGGGTTCTCTTAAATTTCATTGGGTTATTTCTTTACTTCGGATAAAATTGTTTCTTATAACTACGAGAAGATTGTATAAACGGGACACATGGAATTCAATTGGTCTTACGCGCAAAAAATGCCTCAAAAGTCACATGTGAACGGGAATTCCCTATCTATCAAAAGCAAACGTAACCGAAAAGCGGGACTTGTGGATATGCTGAGAGAGGAGCGTACGACGCACCCATAAGCCACGACCCACATGATCTGTCGAGCAATAGTAAGTTAACACATGCCAGCGTGGAAAGAGGATTACCCCGCACTTGGCCATATAAGGGCACCCTCTCTCACCTCTTCGAAAGACATCAACCTTCTTCATCTACTTTTTATACAAGCAGCACATCCTACAACCATTATCCACATCTAAGATGTCGACCTCAACTCAAGAAACACGTCTCGAGATAGAAATCTCTTGGCCCAACCCAGAAACCAACAACCACTTCACACATAACGTCAAAGCCCTCCTAGATAGTGGCACCGAAGACTGGATCATGTCATGGGACTGCGTCAAGAAGGCCGGTATCCCAGTCCAGAAACGGCCCACAATCCTCCTCATCAAACAAGCCAATGGCTCTCGAATGCCTCATTCCGGCACTCACATCACCCAACCTCTCACGCTCCGGATCGGTAGCCACCTCGACAGGCTAGTCACCTGCGAAATCGGTACCTTTGCCGGGGAAGACCTCGTCATACCACATCGATGGCTCACAGAGCATCAACCTACGATACATTGTGGGCAGGACCTAGTCACCTTCAATAGTATCCAGTGTCAGATTAAGGGATGCTTTATGAGAGACTTGGATATGTACGAAGAGGGTTGGCAAGAGAAAGTGATCAGACTTCTCAGACATATGCCAGACCCCGAGCCAGTAGTATCCATCGAGTCGCACCCTTTCTGGTCACCCGGGTCGGGAAGCGAGTCTCTCGCAAGTGCTATCCCGATAGAGTTCCAAGACTACGCAGACGTGTTCTCCTTGGAAGGAGCAGGCTGCCTGCCGGAACATGGACAGTGGGATCATGTGATTCCACTGATAGACGGAAGCCAGCCTCCGTGGGGTCCAATGTATCCGTTGAGCCCCCCGGAACAGAAAGCACTGAGGGAATACCTGGACGAAATGTTAGCGGCAGGTAAAATTGTCCCGTCTTCGAGCCCAGCAGCGGTACCAATCCTCTTCGTCCCAAAACCAGATGGGTCATTAAGGTTATGCGTCGACTACCGCGGATTAAATGCCGTCACAGTCAAGAACCGATACCCACTGCCACTCATGTCAGAGTTGGTAGACTCGACGAAGGGCACTCTCTTCTTCACCAAAATTGATCTCAAGAACGGTTACAACCTAGTAAGGATCGCCGAAGGAGAAAAGTGGAAGACAGCTTTCCGAACCAAATATGACCATTTTGAATACAAGGTGATGCCTTTCGGCTTGACGAACGCGCCAGCAACGTTCCAAGCGATGGTCAACACGATATTCTAGGATCTGTTAGATCTCGGCCTAGTGGTATACTTGGATGATATCCTGATATATTCCAAGACAAGAGAAGAGCACATTGCTCTAGTGCGCAGGGTGCTGGAGCGGCTACGACAACACCATTTATTCGGCAACCTGAAGAAGACAGCTTGGTTCCAAACGGAGGTAGAATTCCTAGGATTCAGGCTATCAGGTACGGGAACCATGGTCTCACCAGAGAAGGTGAAGGCTATCACCGAGTGGCTGGCGCCAACGAAGGTGAAGGAGCTTCAATGCTTCTTGGGATTCGCCAACTTCCTCAGACGGTTCATCTACGGTTACTCAGAAGTGTGTAAGCCTATGACCGATCTGTTAAAGAAGAATGCCGTCTGAAAATAGGGTCGGGAGCAGCAGGATGCTTTCAACGAGCTCAAGAAGAGATTCATCACCGCTCCAATCCTCCGACACTACGACGAACATCGTATGGTTGTCCTTGAAACAGATGCCAGCGACTGGGCTGAAGGCGCGATCCTCTCCCAGGAGTTCGATGGTATGTTGCATCCGGTAGTATACCACTCTCGCAAGTTCAACGAAGCAGAGGTCAACTACGAGATCTATGATAAAGAGATGCTCGCTATAGTTTCTGCTCTCTTGACTTGGAGACATTGGCTGGAAGGTACGGACATACCTATCCAGATATATTCTGATCACCAAAACCTTCAGTACTTCACAACGACTAAGAAGCTGTCAAGAAGGCAGGCTCGTTGGGCCGAAAAGATAGCACCTTTTCGCTTCAAGATCCACTACCGACCAGGCGACAAGAACGGCAAGCCCGATGCGTTGACACGGCATCCGGAGTACGCCCTGGAAGGGGGAGTAATTCGAGAGCAACCAGTAAAACAGCTGCTCACAATCGAACAATTCGCAAGAAAGTCAAGTACCGAGGTAGCATTCGGTAGCGAAATCGTTAGCAACCCCCATTCGGAACGGACATTATTGGATCAGTGGGTACACATACCAGGTGTAGGTCTGCCTTCGGTGCTATAGGACTGGCATGAGCAAGGAAGTCAATGGACACGCAGAGTGGCTCCGGATGAGCAATCTGATGGCGAGTGTCCGGAAGACTGGTGGACCTGGCAAACGGCTAGCTCAGGAAAGGACCCGTTGCACGAAAAGTGGGATCCCGATCAGAATACGGTTACCCATGCTGGACGTTGGGTTGTGCCTAGGCATGCGGTCAAGCAGGTCATTGAAGATCATCATGACAGACCGGTAGCGGGGCATCTAGGGAGGGATAAAACCCTTGAGTTGATAGACAGGAATTATTGGTGGCCAGGAATAACCACGGACGTCACTAAGTACGTCCAAACCTGTGATGTTTGCCAACGAGCGAAACAGCGACGGTGATATCTATCTCTTCCTCAACCCCTAGAGTTAGCGACTACGCCCTGGAACGACATCTCAATGGATTTCGTAGTAGAAATGCCAAAAGAGAAGTCGGGATACCGTAACGTATTGGTTGTCATAGACCGTTTTAGTAAAATGGCCCACTTCATTCCAATGACGGGTATCAATGCGGAACAGACCGCTCAGGCCTTTGTCAAGGACATATGGCGATTCCACGGACTACCTCGATCGATAGTATCGGACAGAGGTACTCAGTTCGTGTCGGCCTTTTGGGTGGCAGTTACGGAACGACTAGGGATTCGTAGAAGACTCTCAACCTCGTTCCACCCCCAAACCGATGGCCAAACCGAGAGGACCAACCAACATATGGAGTCCTACCTTCGCGCATTTACGGCAGGTACGGGTAAGAAGTGGAGAGATCTCCTTCCTATCTGCGAATACGCCTACAACAATGCGAAGCATTTCTCTACTGGACAGTCACCTTTCTACGTCAACTACGGGTTCCACCCTAGGACAGACTGGCCAACGGACGTGGAAATCGAACGACTAGATGACAACGGGAATAACTATCTCGACGAAATCTTATCGGCACACGAGCTGGCATGGGAAACTCTTCAAAAGACGTACGATAAAATGGAGTCACGACCCGGACCAGCAGTCCAACAGTTCATACCTGGACAGAAGGTTCTTTTAGATACTAGGAACCTCGGCGGCTACAATAAGTAGTCAAATAAGTTCACAGGACCCTTCGAAGTTCTCGCCAAAATCGGCAATCGAGCGTACCGTTTGGACCTTCCGGTAGAATGGAAGATACACAACGTATTCCACGAGATGCTGCTTCGACCTTATCGTGAAGATTCGGGTCCGTGCAGGGGACAGGGTACCCGCAAACGAATCGCAACACCGGAACCACAGGAAGCCTTGGCTGATGATAACGCCAAACCTGTCACTAAGGCTCACCCTCACACTCATAGTCAAGGAAGCCAGGACCTCGCATCGGGAGTCAGACGGACTCAAAAGCGACGGCGGTTACTTGAAGAGTAGTCCTAATACCTTTCCTCGCGTATGGATTTTCCCACAGGGTTTTTGCCATACAGAGGTTTTAACGGTCGGGGACGACGTCTTAGAAGGGGAAGTAATGTTACAGGATATCCGGGGTATTGTGTTAAGAGTGTTGCAACGGGCGTGGAATCAGAGTGATGAGTTGTGAAGAGAGTCGGTCGGGTAACCACCGGGTGTCTCGGTTAGATATAATGGGGTCACGCCATCCAAGAGGGATGTGTCGTGATAGCATGGGCTTGTTCGGCTTACACGTTCTATAGCATGTGGGAGACTCTCCCTGAAAAAGCATAGAAGCGGGGTATGGTGCTTGACACCTCTAACGTCCTATTGTATTGAGCCTTGGCGCTTGGGTGGTTACGTGGCAGACGGATAGTATGGGTTGTTTTAGGGAGCAACGCCGATGCATGGAATCGGGAAGGTGTTGCGAGGATAGAATGTTATGGAAGGAAATATGGCGTGATCTTAGATAGAAGACTCGTCTTGGCCTGGGGCCACTCATGTATAAATAGAAGCCTGATTTGCCCTCGTCTTGTTGGAAGCATCATCCTTCAAGAACTCAAGCGAGCGGAATCCGGTTTACTGAATTAAGAAGTTTAAACGCTACAGAACTATTGCTTAGCACGAGCCATATCTTAGTAATCTCTGAGATATCCCTTTACACGTTACCAGTAACAGAGTGATCCCCCTGCGCTACGGTACGCAGCTTGGATTGATCGGCTTAACCTTTCGGCATCCGTATAGAAATTTCGTTCTTTTCAACATTAATCCTAGGCCTTTAAATCTAAGGCAAAGCTTATGGACGACCAGGTAATCTGCTATTGTTCAATTGTTAAAGCGGATCTTATACCACTATGCCCATCGACAAGATGTTACAACTATACACCAGCTCGGTAGCCATATACATGTAGTTGGTCATACCCTGTTAGTCGTGGGGGGTGGGGTGTGTGTGAAATATGGGGTACATGCCTACACAGGGTTAGGGGTAAGCATACTATTTCCGGCTTCCATGATGCGGGATCAGCTCAGGGTTATTCAATATGGTCTCGGAGCGTGGGCCGTGGGTGGCAAAATGAATTTAAATACTATCCGGACGCTATCAGGAAGGAATATATCTCCCAGTGCGAACACAAGGCCCCTCACATTTCTAATTCCAATTTGTTACACATACCAGACAAAAGCAATACCAGGCTATCAAGGCTTGGATATCAAATTGGGGTTTATGCGTCAACCCTAACCCTGAAATATCACGAATTTAGAGACGTGTAGCCCGACCCCCGTTACTGCTGCTAGAAAACATTTTGGAAAAGCACAGAAACGTTGTAAATGAATATACTCGCAATTTCATATTGCATACACACAAAAAACCGCCAAGACTACATTTTTATATGGCATGTAATAGTGGTTGTGTTCAGAAACGGTATGAGGTTGCGAGTACAGAAAGCGTGGTAGGAGCGCCGTGTAGGGGTTAACGTATCACCGGACCGAGTCCTATAGCTAGGTGACCAGGCTACCTGGCGCCTTGTTTTATGCGCTCCTACTAAATACCTGGACTGATTATGTTGGTGGTGGACGTAGGCTCAGATCCATATAGTTGTGCCCTCGGGGCTAAGCTACTCGTAGGTCAATATATACTTAAATCTTACCACAGCTTTACGCTCTTGGGCTCCCAGTTGTAGTTCTCCCCAAACCGGCCATCACCACAATCTATCATACGCTATCAATCACAGATACTATCATGTGGCGCTGTAACTTCACAAGCAAGGGTGAGGAGAAAGAATTCTATCTCTCACTCAATTGCAAGGTACAATACCTGAACTTGCTGTGGGGGAACCTGGCTGTAGTAAGTACCTCGGTATATACTGCGGCATCCGGCCATCAATGTCTGCACTACAGACCCCAGCGGCCACGTCTGTGGCTGTAATATATCTGTAATTGTCGGTAGGTAAGCCTCCACGGCAACATCCAATAGGTCGTAGTCCACATGATGATTGGCTGAAAGTGAAGTTATGTTGAGATACAAGAGACATGAAGGAGGGCCTGAACTGACAAAACGGTATGAATGAAAATTCTCGCAAAACCATAGCCCACTCCCTAACTCTGAAAGTCACCTGAGTTGTTGCAAATCTGAAAGTGAGCAGGTGGCCTGGGCTGGCTCGAGGTGTGGAGTAGATTGGCCGCCTTGCTTAAGTGAGTGGTGTTCCACGAATTTCAGACACATGATATGCAACTGGACTATTGGCATTCTCGCTAACCATGTGATACCAAATAACAGGTGAGCGTCTGAGATCCTGAAGCAGGTCGTATTGAGAGGGAGGGGGGGGCGGATTCTCTCCAAGCGGGTAGCCACTGGTGCCTCGCATGCTCAGGCAACCACTGCAAACTTGAGCTATATGGTGATCCAAAGGATTCTATGCATCGGAAAAAGATCCACTGATTAGTGGATAATGAAGGTGTGGTGATTTTGTTGCCTGGAATTTGTGTGGATGTGGTCAGATATAGGGTGATTGTTACCGAGTCTAGCTAGGTTCGATCTCACTCACAGATCATCACTCGTCTACTGGCGCGATCTTGGCGATAAGATAAGATTTCCACACACCAAGAAGAAAAAGAAAGAAAAAGAAAAAAGAGGGAAATTTTTAATGTTTTTGGTGGGGGTGTGCTTCCACTACTATCCGAGCTTATTTCTATACTTCTACGCAGGTCTTGGGGGCCCTTAACCAGCGTCTCCGTACATCGCCCGCAAAGGGAGTGAGGCTAGGAGTTGCAGTAATTTAACCCATGTTTCCCTTGATTTTATAATTTTTAATATTTTTGGTGAGGGCGTGCTGACCGCTACACTACCCGAGCTTGTTTATAATGAGTACGGCGGACGTGTGCAGGGCGGAGCGATCGAGAGTACTACATATGTCTTTTTCGATCATTGCCGGTATATAATTACATGGACAGTTCCATGTTCGTTTGTTTCATATCTATGCCCCATATATCCTCACCCATACTACTAGCTAAGCAACCCTTCCAGCCTATTTCAAGGCTACATACCCATATACCACCCCATCCGATCCAACTTCCGGCATCTCCAAGAAGTACCGCAAAAGTCCGTTGGGTAAGACCAGTCTCTCTTTACAGGTTCGCAGCGTAAGCCACACCATTTTTCTGTGGCTTATGCCGTGAACCCGTAAGAACAGACCGGTCTTATCCAACGGACTTTTGCGGTATGTAAGAGTAATGGAGCGTCATCTGGTGCTTAGCACCAAAGGTTCCACCTAGTTAATGCGGATAGGCTGTAAGCACTATACTCATGGTGCCAGAACAAAAACGCCGCCGATCAGCCCCAACTGATTAAAGTATCTTTTGTGGTAGAATACTAAGTAAGCGGCATTCTAATCTTGGCAAAATGAGTATAAGTACATGTTAGGTAAATATCGGAGTTTTCGAGCGCGCCCTCAGCCCCAATTCTTAGAATTCATGAACATGTATGCTTAAGTACAAGTACTCGTTTTTCGCTGACGTTCTTGAACTAAGCCATTATTGCATACACCCAAGACCATGAGCTTGGCGTATTTTTTTGTATGGCACGCAATATCAGTCGCGTCCACACTTGGTAAGTTACCGCCTTTAGCCAAGATCCTACAGCGCTGCCAAGCTAGCGCCAACACCGCAGCCAAAACTTTAAAAACAACAGTTACTTTCACTGGGGGTTAGCCGAGCAGAATGGAGTTGCGATAACACTCTGACCGCCAGAACCGCTCGTTCAACTCCCATCTAACTCAAATTTAGGAAAGCAGCCCCCCCCCGCCTGGGGGCGTAAGTCTTTTGTTGGCCGGGAGGCGAAACCCTCTCTCCCTTCTTTTTCATCTCCGGTAATGAGGGATGTCCCTTCTTTCATCACTATGTACTTGTAGTTAAGGTATGAGACATAGTTCATCCTACGGTACTTAACGCCTCCATTTGGGGGTAAAAATTGCAATGTCTACTAACTACATGTATATACATAAGTATATACATACTTAACTGACGGCCGCACTCCCTAGGCGAGTATTATATATATAGGCAGTCCTCGGACGATCTTTCTCTACCCATGACATGCCCCCCTGAGCAGTCTCGCCCCATATCTTGCTGCACCGCTCCAATCCAATCAGCGGTTGGCGGGTTAAACAAAAAAGAAACCCCCACCAACAGGGTTAGGGTTGTGCAGCGGTAGCGAGGGATAGAGCAGATGAATGAACACACCCTCCTAGAGGTTAGCCGGTAGGCCGGCTGGTGCTTCCATGAACGCTTGTAGGCTGAAGGCTATGGCAAAGAGGGTAAGTTGACGGAATTGGTTTTTCTATGTTTTGAGTTACATATTTCATTCGACGTGAATTACAGAATTAACCTTCAGCTCATGAGAATCGATCCCCGGCATATATATGAGATACGTGCCCAAATGGGTAGGCTAGAAAGATCGCCGAGGCAATAGTGAGAGTTACTGCGCAGCAGGTTTCATAGTTGTGGGGAGGGCCTTATGCCATATAATCGATCCTAGAACCCTACACTCATATCAACCACCACCAAATACGCACCATCGACGATGATCACGTAAAACATAATCACATCACATGCCCTTGATATACGGGCGAAGCCCATACTTATAATTAAGAAAGACACATTAGGTATCGAAATAAGGGCTCGGGTTTAACGCAAGGCAACAGAGCAGCACGTGGTGGAAGACGAAAAGTAACCACTTAGACGGCCCAGACTTGACCCCCCTGAACTGGGACACCTCCGAGAGCCGACGATAGTACTCACATACAAAAACGCAATTAAAGACATATGGCAAATTTGGTGGCTCAACACACTAGTATGACGAATGAGAAACGTGAGTAATAGGAAACCCCTCAATCCCATGATACACACCCCCTCCGCCGGTGACCAAACGCTGCCAACCTTTGAGGGGCCACCTCCGACAACCACAAACCAGGTCTTAGGCTAGAAAAAGAGCTCTACCCCCAACCCAGCAATACGACTCTGCTGCTGTCTGATTCTGGCCGGTTGTTGTAGTATTTTACGGTCCCACCGGATCGTGCATATATAAACTCGACCGATGTACACGGAAATGCTGCTCCCTTGGGTGAGGTTCCTGGTATAAACTCTGCCGTGTACAGATAGGTTCTGGTGCTGCCCCTTCAGAGGTAGGTAGCGGCCGAAGAGTGTGTATGTGGGCTTCGCCCATAATGTGTCCCCGGGGTTGGCCCCTACGTTATGCATAGTGGATCGTCGAGGGGGTATCAAGAGTGATTGTCTTCGGCGCTAGTCTTCGCCAGTGAGTACTCTAACCTATGTTAATATGTTTCAGAGCATCCTGAATTTAGCATATATTTGTAAAACAAGGGCTGTATCTGATAGTATTCAGATAAAGTGCTACAGCGGACTTAAAATATTGAAGGAAGAATGTATTTTATATACTAATTTTTGAAGAATAAACAATTTAACTGGTGGGTGAAATACCCATTGAGTATACACTAAGATTCTCCGCACTAAAGCGGGGTGACACCATAAAGGGTCCGACTAAGCCTATGGTGTCCCGGGAGAAAATTCGGGACACGACACCTCTCCTTATCTCTAGGTAAAGTGGTACCCAGGTAGGCCTTGACATTAGTGGGTTGGCACAGATTTGGGTAACTTAGTTGACCAAGAATTGTTAGTGCGTCCACTGTGGAGGGTAGTGCGTCCACTGTGGAGGGGGCCGCCTTGAGGATTTGCATTACGAGCCCCCCCTCTTCCGGTGCTGGACCTTGTCAAACGGCTCCAGGATCGAACAGCGGCTCACCCTTGCTTGTATCGTGTGGTTTGACCCCCGAGAACCTATTAGCGTTCGCTGAGAGGATCTCCCAAAGATCGGGTTTGAACTTCGGGTTCAATCTCAGGTATTCCTTTAGGATATTCCATATGTCCACGAGAGACTTTGGGCGAGAATATTGGCAGGTGTGCTTTTCCATGTCAGGGCCGGTGAAACCGCATCCGAAGAGGGCATACTGGCACTCGCGCCTACTGTCTTCGTTTAGAAAATGTGATATGGGAATTAAAAGATACGGTTACTTACTGAAATACCCCCCGACCCCTGGGTACACCGGTTCCCCCATCCCCGCCCTGACACTACCCCCTATGCTCCCTCCCCCCTTCTAAAATCCTTTTTATAGGCGCCATCTTTGATGCTCCCCTCAAAATATAAGACCCGCTCCCGACAACGGTTAGGGGGGAGAGCTCTCTCAAGACTCTGATCACCGGCATGACTAGGTGTCGAAGAAGAGTTGCCTGTTAGTAGGAAGAGGCATGTTTATAACAATGACTAGTGAATGAACTATGCATACCCAATCATGGCAAGGCCCCAACAATAGCGACGGGTGATTCTCAGGACGTAGTTGTCAGAGGATAAGAAGGTGGTTCACAACACTGGAGCACCTCTTCCTTGGGATCCATAGTTGCCAATGGCTCCTCTTTGGGATCCGTAGTAGCCAGTGGCTCTTCCTTGGGATCCGTATTTGCCAATGGCCCCTCTTTGGGATCCGTAGTAGCCAATGGCTCCTCCTTGGGGCCCGTAGGAGCCAATGGCTCTTGGGATCTGTAGTAGCGCACTTGTCGCTCAGAGGATACCGCTAGCCCAGCGAACCCGACCGAATGGCTAACTATGAGGGCTCTGAGGGCTTCGACCAAACCGAAAGGATTAGGCCAGCTATAACACACATCATTATCATTAGTAGATGTTTCATACATGGAATTAATATGTTTTGATTTGTAAGTGGATAATTACTTCTTTAGAGATTTACCCAGCAGGCCCCATCCAAGCGGAGAGAGACTTGTGGCATGGGAGTCTCTTCCAACCCGTTGGAATCCAGGTGTCTAGAGCTCGGTGCCTCACCAATGAATCTAAGCCTACGAATCAGCTGGTGGCCGCTTAAATTGGATCGTTTTGCTTACAGGTAGAGAATATGGGATTTTTAGCTCTCCCCAATGAACTTAAGGCTGGTTGGCATCAGCATGACCCTGGATGTGAGCTCTTCCGTCGGTTGAGCCGTTTTGGGACTTCGAGCCTCCTCCGCAAGACCCATGCATGAGTGAAAGCCACAGCATCTAGAAAGAAGTGTGCTCGCTCGTGCGGTGAGATGTTGTGTTCTAGATGGATAAGCGGGATGCATGAGACATAAGACGGAAGTGGATGCTCACAAATAAGGGATATGGGTTGTAAATATAGAGGGATGGTGATGAGTAGAGGGTAAAGGTTTAGAGTAGAGGCGAAATTTGTAAACAATGACAGCTGTTGTATGGGCCTCAGTACATATTAAGGTAATGTGCTGGCGGTGTATCGGGGTATATAGAATACCGCTGACGTATACTACCTACATGTATATAAATGCATACGCCCATTTACCTATCACCGAAATTTGGCTGATAGCTTGCTCGCTTACTGCACAATTGTTTTATTTTCATACGGCAATTTAGTATTATCCAAAACAATGGAGCGAACGTCGAACCGCCAGCCAACGTATAGCTAAGGGGAAAGGAACAGCGAGGACCACTGCCCCTAAACAGCCAACGCAAAAGGGGCAGTGCGGATTGCTTGTTTTAATCAACCACCAAACATGAACCCGTCCCCCGCCCCAGAAGAGAGACTATAGATTTTTGACTACATGTATTTTAATTACAGCCCGTGGTGCGTACGTAATGAGCAGGGCAGACCCGATTATATGTATACATGTACCTACACCTTGTTGCTCTGAGCAGTTTCAATTCCAATTTTATCCAAGTACTCATACTTACTTACTTACGTATTCGTACTCTTCCTTTAGCAGCGATCCAGAAATTTACAGGTCCTATATAGTTTTATGTTAAGCTATGGATCCAACCTGCGTTAATCAAGTGGTCGGATACCAGTGCAACCAAGCTCTTACTAAAGGGGTTGCACTTTTAGTTAGCGGCTGGGTACGGTATTTTTGGGTGTATTGTGCTTGGCCTCTTGATTGACTTTAATTCTCGTAGGCGATAGAATCCATTATATCCCTCTTTAGGTTCTATCCGAGGTTTTAGCTGATAGAGGGTGGGGTTCCTATCACAACATGCAAGTAGTTGTCTATCATTAGGAACCCCCGTACGTCTTCTCCTCCTACTCGTAAATTTATGACCTTTCCGAACACGACCAATATTGCATGCCATACAAAAGTAGCCTCGGCGGGTTCCTCCTGTGTATGCAATAGCAGTGGTGTCCGGAAGCGCTATGAGATTACGAGTATCCGATTTCTATTGCTCGTTACAACGAGCACCCTCCACTACTAGACTAGAATTAAAGAGAGAGACCCTTCTTTGCCTACGGGAAACCACATATGTCTTGAGTTGCTTCTATCGGCCTATTTCATAGAAAAATAAAATACATGTAAGAATGGAACAGCTTTTGTAGCCTACTGGAGACCCTCCACTACATAATGATGAAAGTAAGCAGATCTCCACCTCCGCCCTGGCACTGCCGCAACACGCCACAACCCCCACTACAGATTGTATATACGGCCGGTCAGCACAACGATCTATGTCCTGGGTATGTCTTCGATTACAGGCCCAATCCTTCCTTTAGGCAGCTATATGAATGAAATGTTATGAGTCTTAATCATCAGACAGACGCCGGGGGTGCTATTCTTACACTTAACTCTCCTCCATAGTCACATCGGCAAACAGCAGAAGATGGTACAGGAACGGAATCCTCTGTTTTCCGAGAGGTCGTGTGTACTCAGCATGAGAGGGCAAGGCGATCTCGCTATGCTAAGCTACACCCATCAAAGCCTTGTCCCATGCATTCGGTTTATGTTGGGTTTCGTACCCCGGATGGGCGTAGAAACTCATACATTGCTCCAAAGGCGCAGATTCATCTGGGACTGGCGTGGTCGGCGGACTGATGCTGGTGAAGGATACGGTCAAGATCATCAGTACTGTCATCGATAAATATCTTTGAGCATGTCAAAATAGAAACCAGGATGGAGACCTTACTGGGGGGTTTGAGCGGGCAGGAGAGCCTGAACTGCTGGTTTAGCCGGGCCGCAGGCCGCAGAGGCAATTCTCGCCGATTAGCCCCTCAGCTCTGCGGCTGTCATCTCGTTCGTACTTCCAATGTCATAATCCTGGATCTCACCGGCCGTCCTGTTACTCTGGAGAATTCGTCCGGGCACTACCCCCGCCTTCCCAAGTTCATTAGACCCTTATGGGTTGGGTGTTATGGACATTTGGGATTCAGGACCCAGATAAACACTTTAGGAGCGTTGTAGCAAAAACTCCTTAGCTTACTGGAGGTTCCGTAATGTGTTGGATTGATCTGGTACCGACCCGGTATTGAAGAAAGCCAAAACAGGGGCGAAATCCCCATGCTGTGAGCAGCAGGGCCACAGCGATAGTACAGGAAATGGCTGGTCCCGACCCAAGCGTTAATATCGAGCTGAACATGCTCTGCAGCTGTCAGATATTCGTAAACACTTCTCTTTCTAGTAAAGGGTTAGCCAAGATGTCTCCTCTATCTGTTACATACGCCGGAAGAGCGCCTAGGTATCAAGTTCGAATCCTGAGGTCTTAAGAAAATGGATTCGGGAATAGAGAAACATGCATACTTTCATGTGATTCGTGGGGGACCCGCCTTCAGTATCAAACCCCCCAGGGCCAGGGCCTATCAAGCCTGTTCCCAACATGCCATTATGTGCCTGTAAGACATCATTGATGGGCCTCCTGTTTTTATTCAACAAAAGATGTCAGGGAACCGTAAATAACCCCAGACTGACGCGATGTGGCTTACCAATTGCTCCGTATCATGAGGGCGTTAAGGGGTCTGTTGGTTATGGTCTTGGTGCTCACTTTGGCTCTTCGTCCTTGAGTATCCATTATTAGACAAGCCAAAAATTTACGCACAAGTGGGGACGAATACCTAAAGGGAGGGAAACCCAAAAATCATCAAGGAAGATGTTTCCACGCTTCCTGATAACTCTCGACAGCCCTGTATCAATGGAAGGGATACGGGATATGACCGGAGGGGCATTGTCTTGGTGTATGAGTGACCTGAAAATGTCCAGGTCTGCTAACATAGGCCAAAGAAATTAGTAAATCAGTCATCCCAGCAGACGGAACCTCCTTGAGAGGGGATATCGAGTGGAGATAAATACGCATAGTTCACATACCGGAAGTCTGAGTGTCTCTGAAGATCTGTGGACACCCCCAATGGCCTTGACTCTCGATATAATGAAGAGAGCAATGCCTATTGGGTAGTGTCCTTATTCACACCACACAGGATAACGTACGGGAGTCCCCAGCACGAACCCCACAGTGGAGAGTAGCTCCGGTGCCCAACCACACACAGGAGTAGGATTCATTGTGGTCGATGTTTGGCTGACCTTGGACCTTTGATTGAAGCGGAATTAGCACCAGTTAACTCGTAAATCATGTCATCAAGCTCTGGAAATCACAAACCACAGCATTTGCTTTCTAATACATTTTTATCTACCACCAGATAAGAGGGGCGGCATTGGCTCTGGAGAGACACCCTGGCGAAGAGCACAATCCGTCAAGAATGAAGCCGTTGGATGAGGGGATGATCTTCTCAGCAATCACTGCGTTGGGATAAGAATAAATTCTGTCAGGCAGGATGTCAAAGAGACGTATTATGAGTAAAAATAGAGGGTAATGAAATATGAAGATTGAGAAGTGGGTATATTTCCGAAGGAGTGCTTTTAGCCTGATACTTTACGAGGTGAAGATTGTGAGATATTTGATATAGTGAAGGTGAGGAGAAACAGAACTCAATAGGAGGTAGCAGGAGAGAATTAACGGGAAAGATTACGTCCTGGTCTTAGTCAGGATTAAACAAGGGCGGTCGGTGTACCATACAAGAACGTAGTACATGGATTCATTGCATTCACTTGCTCCCTCACTCGTTTGAACTCATTTACAACATACATGTTCCCGTTATAATCAAGAGATATCAACTTAATTCTAGTATAAAATACATATAAAATAGCCTTTGATGAAATAAGTGATATATATTAGAGTCCAAAATATATATGTTTATTCTTAATTACGATAGGGAGGTCCCTCAACCACTTCTCTCCTAGCCAATTAAACCAACCAGCCGGGGCTTGGCTTTTAATTTATGGCTTTGCATGTAAGTACTCATGTCAGGAGGCTGAAAATTTAAGCATACATCTCGCTCCAACGTCCACGCCACATACACCAACATTTCAAGGTCCGCTAAAGAGACGCATATTACGGCCAACCAACTCTTCGCTTAATTTTTTCGATCCTATATACTTGCATCCGTAGTGTTTTGTTTGTTCGCCTCTTTTTCTTCTCTCTTTTCTCAATAAGGGACCCCATAGAGATATTGAAGTCTTTCTAACTAACTCCAAGAACTCTACAGATATTCATATCCCCGAGCCTGAAGCTTCCGGTCGACGGAGAAGATGTTTCTGCACAGTTTCTAAGAGCCAAATTGCTATACAGACAAAGAACTCTCTAGTCTCTAAAATCTTTGGAGGGGAGAGTTAGTTGACCAACGGACAACACCTACTCTTTTTCTACAGATCCAGGGAGATTACAATCCCTCCTTTCGAGCATCGATACTTTCAGCACCCCCGGCGGTGTTACCCGTCCTGCCCAAACCCCGTATCAAGCACGATATATGAAGCGGTGTACGGTTAAGAGACGAGAGCCGGTGCCTCCTGATTGTACCCGAGCCTAGTGAACAGTATTTACCCGTAAAACCGGCGGCAGTATATGACAAACATAATAAAACATACGTTAAACTGCGGCAATCGACGAATATAGGAATTTCGAGCTATCCACGTTTGAATAATATCGATGTTGAACCGACAGGTTATATTGCTAGGAGACTATGGATATAAGCGGCTTCACGAAAGTTGGCGATTACCTCCGCATGTAAATTGTCCGCAGACAAAGGGGCTATTGGGCTCTTTAATTGAAAAACAGATGCAGGTAATTGACACCTTCTCTCATATCTACATCCTTTGGAAGGCTGAGGCATGAGGGGAGTGTGGCCATGCGTACTAGTCCCTGAGATTTCAGTCGGGAGTGCTAGGGGTTTTGTCAGGTACATATGTTCCGAGGAAACGGGATATATATGAAGGGTGAGAAAATAGTCTTGTATACTAGAGACGTAGTTGGGAAAGTAGGCAACAGGATCGACGAACATTGGATGTTTGCCTGACATCGAGTGATATCCTGTGAACCGGGCGGGTAGATTGATGCTTCACCAGCAAAATGGAGCCTGCCATGTCCGTGGTTTTCATTGCTAAAGCATCCATTAATGCAATAGTTGCTGTTGCTGCACAGTGAGAACCATACATATACACATATACTTATATTTAGCCCCCACCTGCTCTCACCCTTACGTCGGTAGCAAAGCTTGGCAACTGTTTCTGCCGGTGCAAGGTTCAGCCGCACGCGAACTAAAGATCCTTGCGTTATTTATGGTTATTTCTAGCGAGGGCACGCACATGGTGTAGCTTAATCCAACCTCCAATCACAATGACCATGGGCGCAAGGCTGAAAGATGTTCAAATGGTACCCTTGGGACAACAGTAAAAGTAGAGGTTACTTCTTTGACACTCCCGAGACCTAGGTCTCTGCAATTGAAAGTTATATATTCGAATTCGTAATATTTACTACTTCCTCTATGATCATGAGCTAAATAACTCGAATCGGAGATGGTCATATAGCTGCACCAGTACTTCCGATGGAGAACATGCTGGAGGCCAATCATGGAATCTCACTAAATACAACTGTTTAACCCCGAAACTATACATAAAAAACTGGCCGAAGACCTTATGGCTTCTTTTAACCTCCAGCCCCAATAATCACCACCCCACCACGACCGCGGCAAATACCACTCCGCCCCAAACCACCTCACCCTTCACCCCACACCTTACCCCCGCGCCCGACGCCCCCGAACCTCCTGTGCTCGCCGCAGCACTACCAGCACTGGTAGTAGTACCACCACTTTCGGAAAGCCCGTAATTCGGCTTGGTGCAGTACGCGGGTATCGCCGTGTAGTCCATGCTGAGGCTTGCATACTCGTATGCCTTGGCGCAGTCCCTCTCCCGGTCTTCGTAGGTGTCGTTTTGGCCACGTCTATTGGGGCCTATTAGCTGTTCTGGCTAACCACTAGCTACACAGAGTGGACTACTTGGTCACATCCATGGAGACCACGAGAGAGGCGAGAATGCTGAGGAGGAAGAGGTGGGAAAGCGGTGCGAACATTTTGGGTTGGTGGTGGCTGGGGCTCTTTGGCAGCACATGGGCTGGGGGTCTCTTTTATATACCCAACCAGAGTGTCGTGGTGAGCTCTGTGGGAGGCGGCGTCGGCCGCGGAACGTGCCGTCAGTGTGTGGGTTTAGGGAGCTATATATAGGATTAGAGGGGTCGACAAATGCTGGGACAAGCATGGGACGGGCTGTTCCATGGCTTGGATCTCTCGGGTGTTCATCAGATCAGAGTGAAATTTGACAGGGAGTGGTACGGGGCGTGGATTTCAATACCGTTGAAAGGCGGGGGAACTTCTTGTATATGCATATTCCTGTTACCGCAAACGTCTGTTGGTGTCTATGATACATGTAGCTATTCCGACACATGGTAATGCTAACCATGCACTGGAAATGATGTGAGTCGAGACTACAGGTTAACTTTGGTGCTCCGATATGGTGCAAAATATTGGTTACGAGAAGACGCCCATTGATACAGAGGTCTTTTCTGGTACTTGTGGTTAAACGCGGAGACGTATATTGAAGCACAAAAAGGGGGGATATGATACACGAAAACAATCTCTGAACTAGCTACGGATAAAGCTATAGAAGCATAGGTTACTCTTACAACCGGCGGATTAGCCTTGTCGCCCCGCCCTTTTACATGTGCTTGTTTTGGGGAGTGTTGATTAGTGACGGGTACGAGATAAGATTGGGATAGGTCTTGTCTCCTGTTGTATCTTTTAATCCTTATATTGAAACTCTCGGGCAAGTGTCCAGTCTTGACAATGTCTCGAGACTTCATGGCTCTGTGACTTTGATGTGGGTTGGAGGCCGGTTGGCAAACCCTAACCCTTATTTTATTTAGGAGTTCGTGGTTTCGAGTTGAATGGTGGAAAGAAGATTCGAGACAAGTTTCAAAATATCATCGATTGATCCTGCCCAAGATCTCATGTTGTTTGCACAAAATCTCAGGACATTTCTGTCTGCTTTTCTATCTTCTAAGGTCCTGCGTTTTAGTATCTACCCCACAATAGACTCCGCGACTCGGAAGGGTTAATTGCGGGGGATACAGATATGGCGCGAGAAGGCATTATAACTTCTTGTGTCAGAGATATCTAAATAAGATTTCATATACTATAAAGCAAGCAGATACCCGAAAACCTCACCAGCGCCGTCTGCACCAAAGGTTGTGTTTTGTTCCGATAAGGGGCAATAACGCTAGCAAACTAACCCAATATCCACGGCAGTGCATATCAGTGCTGACTACTCTGTTTGCACAGTTCTTATGTTTTGTTTAGGCTTCAAATCTCTGTTCGGTGGTACTATAATACTGGGGTTACCACCTTGCGACTGCGAGTTGTGTGAGTTTTAATCCTCTAGATAGCACCTATATAGCTCTAGCTCTCTCTATGGTAGGTAGGTACATATACATGTACTCTAGTTATGGGGGCCTTCGCCCACCCCAATTCCCGCCGGTTTGACCTTTCATTGGCCTGTGATGCAATTCAGTTCGGGTTTTGATGCGTTGCCAAGGAAAGGACCCCCCCACCGCTATAAACTACAACGACACAAACAAAAGCATCGTGGCGTGGCCTAGTGGTAATACACTGGGCTTCGTCATATGACCACGACAGGTTCAAACCCTGGTGGGAGCAGTGATGAGAATGCCCAATATGGTAGCGACGCTCTTGAGGGATGATACTTACTCACATAAGTCTTTTGTTGCCGGCTTTTTTTATCATTTAATTATTTCTTTTTAGCCTTGGGTGGTTCGGCGGATGATGTGCCGGAGACTATGGGTTACCAGCTCGCGACCGCGGGTTGTAGGTGCTTCTCTACTTTCAAGTATGGATATCAAGTTCTCCTGGCTTCTAGTACAGCTGTTATTGGGGGGCTACGCTCATTTATGTAGAGTTTCGGTATTCTCATGTGTCGTGCGCCTTGGTCAAATACCCAGTCGTGCCCGACCAATCATATTACGGAAGCTTTCAAACGGATGTAATCCAGTACATAATAGATAATAGATCCATAACTCGATTATAGCCCCCAATATATCATCCCCGCCAATACCACAAGCCGCATAACAACCACCATACCATTCCCCACTCCTACACACGCCCCCGCACCTGCTGTATACCCGCCACCACCCCACTGCTACCTGCACAGCTACCCATACCGCCGCCGCTACCACATGAGCCACCATTTCTGTTACCCAGTATATATTTACCCGCGCTGGGACTTTAATGAGGGGAGATAAAGAGGAGATATCTCCAAGCTTCTTTGACGGAATATGTTGAGGAAGCTGCTAGTAATGAAGTAGAGTCCTGGCACTGGGGAATGAAAATCTTCAGTGTCTTTCTCTAGTAGCAAGCCGGACTTTCCAGTAACCGGAGTCGAGCCAGTGCCGGAAATGCCCTGCCATTAACTAGGAGCAAGGTTTGTCTAGGGATGTAGTTAGCAACCCAGCAGATAACCGGCTGGCTTTGCCCATCAGTATAGTGTATGCCTCTAGCCTGGAGAGCTATGGGATTATCGAGATAGGGATACTGCCCAGTACAGTCCTGACCCATCACGATAGTTTTGATACTGTGCTTAATTCCGAAGGGTGAGGGATGAAAGAAGAGAGGATTCTGACGGTGGTTTGTTATCGAAAGAGCTACAAAAAGGCAGAGTGATGACAGATATAATACCATGAAGTTATTTTGCAATAGAGAACAATATTTATTGACGATCGTGACCATTAAAATTTCCGCTATCGAAAGAAAAGAAATCTAGGGGAAGTACAACATGCCTAGAAACCACGCTTGCAAGCCAATCGAGGATCCACAGCGACAGTTAATAGGTAATGGAACGAGCACGTACAAACACCATATTTTGGTGGCGTTTTACCAAAATGGCATCGCTGTGTTCCATCACTTTACATTGGCCTTCTTCATCTACTCGCAATTTCATAGCGTTTTGAACACGACTAATATTGTATACACACAAAAACCTCCAAGGCTATATTTTTTATGGCATGTAATAGCGGTTGTGTCTAGAAACGTTATGAAGTTGCGAGTACAGCTAATGGCATCCTTTACCGACGTCATGAGACTTTCAAAACCTTGAATGTTGAGTGTTTAATCACTTCTGTTCGGCCTAGAAAATTCCGGGCTAGCATAAGACTCGATACTAATCGAGACCCTTACATTAGAAGAATCTCCAGTTGATGTTAGGTCTAAAAGAACTTTTGGTGGAAAACCTCCCTCAATCTCTCCGGAGAGAATCATCGTGGGATAATTACCTCTGGCCGGTCACATCTCGGGAAAGACTACAGTGCTTCGCATTTACCATTGAGCTAGGTATGAAGTATTACTTATTCGCCATTGGGAAACATACTGAGAAGACATGTAGCAGCTTGAGACTATTGAAAATGAATTAGAATCTTGGCCGATCGATGTTACAAAGCTTGAAGTGTAATTGTCATTGGACTCCCAAAATCACACCATCATATATATACCCTACACAAAACTACAACACAGCCAAGCACGACCATCACGTATACTCAGCAGGCCTTAGCCATGTGCATGGACCAGAGCGGGAGGCGCTTAGAGTCGTGAGATTTTCATCCCAACCACTGTCATGATACCTCACGCCTGCGGGGGAATATAGCCGGAAAGCTACTCGGAGATTGACAGAGTCCGTGGCATACCTGATAACATGTAGGCTAGCACCTCCCTGCCACCACGCAGTGTAACAGAGTAAGGAGGTTCATAGCAAGGAATCATGTCATTATCTTGCCATCCTGGGGCGTACTGGCATATACAGAAGCTGCGCGGGTCCGGGTCTAATGTTGGACCTCTACAGGCATAACTACATACATATGTGGAATGACAGATCAACGTCATTTTAACCCTAGCCCTAAAGTCATTTTGGGACAACGAAGAGGGACATTTGGCGGGCAAAGCACAGGCGCTCAGGCTGGTATATCGCATGATTGACTGAAACCTGTGTTTTCGTCTTTGCCCTTGGTTCGTCGTTGCCCCCAAATTAACTTTAACCAACACTCCAACTGATGCAATCAATCACATCATACAATGATAACCCCACTAACCGCAATCATCACAAAGCTTGGCAGACAAGACGTGATAGTACCACCCGACTGGAATAAACTGGATCTACTAGTTCCAGTATCATGGTCTATCAATCCGTCATTACTGCCACCACTTCCAGTACTTCCACTTCCGCTTCCACTGATCCCGTCATCACTACTGCTACTACTACTCCCCCCTCCCCATCCCCCGCTGCTCAAGTTCCCGCTTGAACCACGCAAACTGCTGTCAACTCCATAGTCGAGTTCGTAACAGAACGGTGGGAGTGTCCCCCCGTTGAATTCGGCCCTAAAACAATCACTCATGTGGGAGTTGAGTGCTGATGCCATAAGCTCACCACAGCTACCGTCACGCCTACAAACAAATTTCAGCCCAGACTCTTTATATGGATATACTCTATGCCTTCTCCCATCTAGGGGCAATATCAAGATGGCCGACTTTAATACAGGGAGTCTCGGAGGGAGTGGGGAAAGGGTAAGTATCATTCACCTGAGTAGTGAGAGAAGGGGATAAATACCTGGCAAAACTAATAGCGACATCGCCGGGAACAGCAAGACAGAACGTCACCCCGCAGAGAACAAAAACTAAAGTGAGAAGGGTGGAGACAGGAGATCTTCGTATTGTATTGTCGCTTCAAGGACTCGGGGGATGTTGGCATATACCTAAGCTGCGATTGTCTAGACTTTTAAATGTTTATAAGGTGGGTTCTGAGGGGAGTGGGGTAACGCATTCGAGCTCGTCCGGACATGAGTATATGCAAATACTAATACCAACTGTTGGTGCAGTGCACGAAAAGCCACCAATGATGCTATATATTTCTTCCAGATACCCATCTGAAGACCACCACTCAGGTGGGTTGGAATTTTGGGTATGGCGTACTTGTACCGGCTGAAAAGGTAGTAGACAAACTACGGGGTAACTTTATTATGGCAAGCTCCGACAAGCTATAAGCATGAGGCCTGAAGAGTAAGTTAACAAACTCATAGATGCATACCATTGTGCTAATATGATACAGATATCAGCTCTAGATCAACATGTGGGCTACTTGTATTTACATAAAATTAATACACCTATATACCAGAGCCTACCCGGCCTTGCGAACGCCATATATCTACAGGCAAGAGAAATTCGATACCACGCTGGCCACTATGAAGGTCAAATATGAAGAAAAGGTATAATATTACATAACCACCGGCGGAGCGGTCGAAGGCATTGCACTGGAATTTGGGTCCCCAACGTCTTCTAATGGATGACTGCCCGTGGGAATTCAAATTCTAGAATCTGAACCTGAACAGAGGGGGAGGAGGGGTCGGCTCAGATTTCTAAATGTCGGAAACCCGGAAACCAGTAATATGATTGGTTGTTCATGAGCCTTTGCCACACTGGCCAGAAAATCTAGGTTCCAAATCTCCTACGGGAAGCCATGCAATATCTTATGCGAGCGGCTGACTTTGCCGGTACAAATACCAGCCAAGGACGAGTTAGGGAATTATTTGGGAATAAATTTCCCAGAATGTAGGCAAAGATCTTTAGTTTCTCTTGCATGCAGCGTTGGCAATGTTTCAGCCCCCCTACGTTACATACTTTTTTTCCCGGTACTGGAGTCGGCATAATAGTTCGCCGTGTCAAGGAATGTGGTGAAGCTTGACACGAGCTCACAGGCTTACGACCGGATATCCCCGGCGCGGCATGTAGGTATATCTTATCAAATCTAATTCCACCTAGTTGAGTGGAGAGTATACACCAAGACTATATTATTTGTAATAAGAATTCTAAATCCCTGAACTTGTTGCTAATTATTTGATATTTCTAGCTCGGCCAACCTTTCCGCCTAAAGTGTAAATCCGAACCACCGACCGCTGGTAATATAGAGTCCTCTATATAAGATCAGGGATGGTGTATGGCAGAGATAGCATTTTAATAAGCCCAGGTGGTCTGTAAACTCCCCATATAGCCCTGCCTCACTCGGCGGGGAAATTTCCAATTGGCCATTGACTCGGCGAACCCGACCTCAGCAGGATAGGCAGGAACTCCAGCTTGAACTTCAGATGTGTCACAATATAAAATACAGTCACCGGTTAACATAGATCCACGCTTCTCAATTTCAGATATGTCATCGCAAATCTTAGGGTCAGATTTTAGCACCCTTAATGCTTCAGGTGGGAGAGCTTATTCGGCATAGCAAACATATTTCGCGGCGAAGCAACAAGAAAAGAGGAGAATAATAGGAATTCTTAGAGGACCACAGCAATGGATACGTTTGAGCAAGTCCTAACATAGCGAGCTGTCACTAGATCTATACCTCTACGGTTTGTTTTGCTAATGACTTGGCTTTGTCAGGCTGGACTCCATGCAGACTTCATTCCAACCTTTCCGTACATACATAAAGACTCCCCCTCACAACGATTACTAGGAGACGATTCAAAATATACCTTCACCAGAGCCACCATAGCGTTCTGGTCCCGGCAGGCTACCGCTTAGTACGCCACCGGGGGGGAGGGGTGGGGAGGCAGTGGCAGTCTAGTGTGGTTTACGATGCTGCTCAAGGCGAGCAGGAGGACTGCCTCGAGAATGTTCGCCTCACAGAGTTCCCTAACCTGAGCTGCCTTGGGGCGGGAGCCTCGGGCGGGTCGTCGGGTGGGGCCTCGTGGACGACACGTGGATGCAAAACTGGCCGGGCTGGGGGGACGGGATCTGGTTCCTAATCACGGCTGGTCGCGCCTGGGGTCCCGGTCGTGGTGCTCTGCAGTGGCCCCATACTCCTTCAACACACGCGCGATCTCTTCCCCCGAGCTCCTCTCCCCATACTTCATGGCTAACGCCAGCGGCGTGCTGGTGTGCGAATGATAGTGGTGCATCGTATTGGGGTTCGCGCCCGCCTCCAGCAGCGCCCGCACCAGCCCAGCATCACGCCTATATATTGCGCTCAGCAGCGGCGTCACGCCCTGCGGGTTGATGAAGTTGGGGCCAACTCTATACTCGAGCAGAACGCGGACGGTGTCCCTGTGCGCGACTGTGATGCCCCAGCAGAGTAGGCTATCGCCCTCGACGAAGAGCGGGATGGGGATGTTGGTTGCCATCGCGCGCCGGAGGATGCTGTGCTTGTTGTGGCGTATGGACCAGATCAGGATGTCGGATGCGTCGGCACGGAAGAGGGTGGAGAGGGTGGGGGCGAGGCGGTCGTGGAGGGCATGGCAGGTACGGGAGAGGGCGGAAAGGGCACTTCTGGGGAGGGGGGCGGTGATTTGGAGGAAGAGCTCAGTGGGGAGGGTGGCAAGGGGGTGGTTTATAGGCTTGGTGGACATGGTGCCGATGGTGGCGGGTGGGGGGGTTCGTTGGAGGTGGCATTATGATTATGTGGTTCGTGTAACCGTAGACTGATTAGTCGATCAGTAATCAGCCATCAAAGTGGAAGAAATAATAATCAAATAAACTTGAGCAGGGGGGTGGTAATTAAAGCCTCTCCAATTACTGTCCTGTATTACTTATACATGAATGGATGTATTGAAATGATGCCACATCATTATATTAGTTGAGTATATAAAACTTAAATTGTAACTTTATCCATAATTTGCTATCACAAAACGTTATGGTGCGGCAAATGTGTCAAAAGTAATTTTGCCACCGGTGGTATAGGCGTTGAATTTCAGTTCTTGTTCCAGTATAAAAGATAAATTTCAGGCTTTATGCTGCGCTATCATTATTACAAACACTTATGAAGGTTTCCCACCGGTGGCGAAGTGCCTGCCACCAGCGGTGAGATTGCCCACCGGTGGGCAATAGGGCTCATAAATTGACATTATATAGCCCCCTTCGGCCGAAATGTCCCTGCTTTTACCATAAGAGGTGACATTATAGGTATAAATCATTGTGTTATTTTCACCACCGTTGGTAAAATTACTTTTGACACAATATTAATTGCCACTCCATAAAACGTCCTGATTATCGATGATATGGGTAAACGGTGAACCGGCGATGAGAACACACAAAACAAAAATGACTGATACCACCCAGCTGTGGTAGACTCTAACCAACACAGCTCTGATCTGTGGGCTGTGTTTCCGGACATCTACCGCGCCGCCAGGGCTAGCTGTGGTGTAGGTAATTTTGAGACTGCAACGTGGGTAGTAAGAGTGGGTGCCTACTGGGGCCGCGGATGTGCGGCGCCCGTAGGTGATTTTTCTTGGTAAGAGGTAAATGGCCAACACCAGAGAGCGAGTGATATGGTGTGAGCGAGTGATACCTGGTGATTCCAAACACACGGGCGGGAAACTAGTCCGTTGGAGGAGCCCGTGGGTGGGGCGCGCGCGGAGATGTGTCGCCCGACTGTAGGCTACTTGGAGGAGGGCAGCGATGTGTGTAAAGATCGTGGTGAAGTTTGTTCGTAGAATGTAGTGTCAGGGTTAGGGTTCGGGTTGTGGGGGGTTTTTTTTTTTGCTTACATCAGTAATTGCATGCAGCCGCTAGGCTATGGCAATATCGCACCATTTATCCCCACAACGCCCCTCCCTCCACCGCCATCTCAAGGAAGAACATAGGAAAACTACAACACTGTCCCCCCCTCAACACTAGCCAACCTGATGCGCCCACTTTCCCGGGCCTCACCATTCATCAGGTAAGTACCCCCAAAACAAAACGTCTATCCCAACTTAAACTCAGCCCAAATTATTCCCCCGTCCTCATGCCCAGATATTCCATCTTCAATCCATCCGGAAAAACCTTGCCGCATTCAATGTATTCCCCCTCCAATACGAACCTGCCTTTCCTGTCGCTGCTGTTGTTTCGGGGGGTTGTTTGTGTTTTTGTTTATATTTCGTTAAAAGAGGTGCTGTCGGCATCTTGTGTATAGATTACTCGACTTAGCATCTGCTTTGGTGTATGGCGCAGTATACTAACTAGCGGTCGCAGTGGGTATACGGAGGTAGTATCGTCCTTGAGGAGGTTGGTAGGTATACGGTGGAATTACAAGTACCATACTTCTCCAAATGTCGAAACCGACGGAGTTCTATGGACGTCTAGTCTCCAAGCACCATCTACTCCCAACAGCTACCAGAGCTCTGGCAATCGTATGCGGATCAGATACAAACCTCGGCACGGGTAGAGTAGGATAACCTAGACATCTTCCACCACTTCAGGCCCCGGACACATACACCAAGTCTTTGAACCAACGGTGCGTAGATATTAATGCATGCCACCTCCACTGACAGGCGACAGTTTGGCGGTATCGTTTTAGGCGGAGTACGTTCGTTGACTATTTGGGTGCACTCTGTATATATATAGGTAAAATCCTATATGCCGAGTGCTTTGTAATGACCAGAGTACAAAGCAAAAGTGCTGTTTCTCCCTCCTGCAGATTACCAAGGGGATTTTAGAATTTCAGATCCCTAGTCAGCCACGAGTCGAGCCATATTCCCAGCCAGCAAAGCTCACAGCGCCGGCGGTGATACACAGCTCCAGGCGCAGCCACTAGGCCGGTCTTTTATAACTGGTAGGAAGAAGTTTCGGGGGTGGTTGTGCATGTTGGGAAAGGAACGCACAATAGCTCGGGTTTGTGTGCGTGAATAGTTAACCATGGACCATCACTCGCACCCGAGGTTCCAACCGGTTTCTTGTTTGCTCGGGCGAGTTTGAACACGGGATCGTTCGGTCCTGGGTTATACTGGTAGTAAATTCTGCTGTACTACTCCGTATCATAGTGCATGCGGCCACAAGATTACCGCTTTGTTGTAGAAAAATAACTATGCATCTTGTCGAACCTTGCACTGCATGATCATCGCCAGCGCCTATCCTCCGTACACCCGCAGGCCACCACCAGTAACCCCCCCCCCCCCAACCTAGTGGCACACCGGAGTAGCTAGGCATGCATGGTGGAGGCATTCCGAGACCGCATCGGTCAAGCCAGGCTAACGTGACCCTTCTAGCAAGATCGGTCGATTAAGCATGTGTTCCTCTACTATATTTTTATTCCTTTGTTCCGTACAGGTTCCCAGAAACGTTTTCCCCCGAAACTGGCTTGTACGTGCCGGTGCTATCAACTAGTATTTGGCTGGAAATGAGGTTCAGCTAGGTATTAAACTAAATTGCCCCATTCTCCACATTTCTCAATCTCCTGTTAAAATGGTACGCGACGCAGCAAAGACGCACGAAGACACATCTCTATGTTACACCCCATCAGCGATCAATATCATCACTACTTCAATGAAACCAGCTGCATGTGGTGTTTGGCCACCATACATGTATCTACCCCACCACACCGATACACCACCGCGACCAGAACAGAAACTACACGCAGCCGAGCTTGACCCCACCGTGGCCCATCCACATGTATGTCCACATCCCTACTTTCAAATTTCCGAAACTCCCACTCTGCAAACCAGGGTTAGGGTTTCCGTCTCTGGCCAATCGGAATACGACATTCTCAACAACCCCACCAACGATATATCTCTTTGCATCAATAACAACTTAGACTCGTGGCGGAGAGCACGGTAGCGAATCCAGACGAGTGTTTTAAGCCTGCCTGCATGCAGTGAGCGGAGATATATGCAAGAGTCTGCTGCGGGTGGTGCGGAGCTGGGAAGGATGTCTCCCTCCTAGCCATTAAGTGTGAATTCCAGCCTGTCAGAGCAATTAGCACTCGGGGCTGAAATAGAGTCCCACTTCGACTTGCCACTGATAGTCACAGTCACCACATACTCAGTGGGGGGTGGACGACGGCACCTCCTCCACCCGACGACTCTGTTCTGCATGCAGGCAGGGAGTACAAGTATGTTTCCTCAAGGCAGAATGCTAGCTAGGTAGCTTGGGTCTTGTGCTGCGCATGTCCAAATGGGAAGATCTCTTCAGAGCCGCCGCGTTAGGAGAATATCTTCCCCTTCGATCGGCAACGTAATTCTCACATGAGAAGGACCAGCCGCGGTGAGCAAAACATCATCCCCAACAACGGGATAAGAAAGTAAAAAGTCCCAGCAAGTGCACATCCACAAAAGGTGGCCGCTCGATTCGCGGACTCCGGAACTCCGACGTCATTGGATGCACATCCACTACTGTTTTGGGACCACTTCACCGAAGGTGGTATTGTTACTGTAGTTATTAAGTCCTGTAGTATAAGAAGAATTTCTTGTAGCGAATTCGTATCATCTTGATGCCACATCCCAACAGTATTCCCTGTTTTGTGCATTGTAAAAGACTATTTATGCGGTTTAAGATGTACATGATTGAATATAATTTCAGTTTGAAGGCGATATTTTGAACGCCGGATCAACACCACATTGATACCGGACCTGATCAACTGCCAACTTACATATATTCTGCTAATAACCAACCCCTTTAGATTATGGTAGCAGTTAATTTAATTTACCCATCTGTTTTTCCACTGCGCGATTAATAATACTACCCCTTGATTACAATATGTCGTTAAAGCAACCCTTCTTGCTTCAGATAGCTTGTTTGTTTAACCGCGTATTGGATACAACCCTAATCCCAGAACCCCTGGGGCCGGTAAGAGTGCATTATTCTATGAGTATAGTATTCCTCCCATTACCGTATTCCCTCTGTTACCGTATCCCCATTTTTGCAGTCTTTTCGGTTTGTCTGTTGGGATAGATACTGTACAAGTAGGTACGGTAATACTCGAGGTGGAGATGCATATGGAGACCCGTTTTTCCCGGGCACCGCCTCTTCCTGCTTGTTGACGTAAAGGCCTAAGGAAAGTATCTATCCTATCAAAACTCCTAGCTGGCTACAAGAAGTCTGCGACAAATGGGTTGTGCCACCATGTGTTTTCCTCTTTTGTAACAAGATGCGTGTATACCGCAGATACCCCTCTTACCCGCACAACCTCCTCCCTATCACCCAAGACTTCCTTGTATACTTTACATGGAGCCGCATATATCACTGGATCCTGGCAGGACGCAACCCCCTTACACGAAAGGAGACTGTTGCATGTTCCAATCGTTGATGCCGTGTAGACGATAGAACGGCTTCATGGACGCTTCATCATATGGGCTGGGCGCGCTCCCAACGCCAGATTTAGTGCCCTAGGCCTGGTGGTGGGGATGCGAGTGAGAATCGGTGCGCCAAGACCTGAGAGGATTTGGGACCTCGTGGTTGAGATGGGTGCTCTGGAGGAGGCAGTTCGACTAGGTGAAGAAGACACAGCTTAGTATGGTTGCGTGGGTAGCCGAGTCGAGTGAGAAACTATGCGCCAAGAAGGGTCTTGGCGGCTGGGCTCTGGGCTAGGGGTGGGAGTCCATTTCATATAATTATTCCAACCTGCGTCGTTTGGGGTACAGGAGGCGTAGGAGGGAATGGCAGGTGTCTTTGTTCAACTTGAGCCTGTGCCAGAAGCCACTGTTGACGTTCACAGGAGGGTCAACGGTGGTGGAGCACGAGTCCGCGCGCGCGCCCAGGAGGCAGCAGCTGCATGGCTAGCTAGAGAAGGAGCTGGACATTGTAGTAGCAGGAACACAGATGGTGCTGGTTGCTGCTGTTGTGGCGGGGGTGCTGGTGGTGGTAGTGGGCGGTGTGGCCAGCTCGAGGTAACAAGCGTGGTTTGTGTCGATGCCTTGGAGGTAATTGATGGAAAGAGTATTGTTCTTGGTAGAAGGTACGCCACACTCTTTAAGCCGGACGGGGCGAAGATATGAGGCTGAATAAAGAACATACTCTATCAAAGACAAGAATGACAGCTGGGTCGACTGCCTGAAAAGAAAGGACAACCGTTTCTCCGCCGTATCCCGTGCACCGATAAGTAATGTCTTATTGCTGTTACAGCAGCTTTTAGGAATGTGACGGTAGTCGCTATATCCGCCATTGTAATCCGAGATGCTTGATGATTGAGCAAACGTTACAGGAACATGCACTGGTAGTTGTTGTAGTCACTATTTCAGGTACCGTAGTCTCTTCCATGACAGGTATGCTGTAAACTAAGAGTATTGTGGCGTATTTTGCTTTCATGTATACGTCTTTACTGTTAAAGTGTAGATTAGCGACGTCTATACTGTCTCTTTTTTTTTGGTTTGGTGCCATAGGCGTTAAACTTGTTCAATCTGCAACAACGGTCAGTTATCCATAAATACAGCTGGCCACAGTCACTATGACGAAGAATAACCTCCAATCAAAAGCTGCTAGAACCTATAGCCTCGCCTCGGTTGTGTACCTTGGCTTATATCGCCCTCGTCTCTGCAAAAAAACATTAGCAAGGTAGTACGTAGCCAAAAGGCTACCATCATAAGTAGCCGTATGGCGACAGAGGGATGGGGTGAGAGATGGAGGAGAAGGGGGTGGAGGTGGACTTTGAGGTCGAGTTTATATATGGCGAGGTGGATGAGAGTCGGGAGGGGGGGGGGGGTTGGCACAGGGTGTCAATGATTTCTTGGCACTGCGGTTACCACGCGGCGAGTAGGTGAACTGTTATTAAAATGGATGATGGTTAGTACGCCTCTCCGCTTTATGTGGACCTACATATAAAGTTACATATATCTGTATTTAGCTAGTCCTATTCACAGTCGAATTAAAAAAAGCTGCGATTATAGTACCGAAAAGCGACAATTAATGATGTAAAAGAAAAAAAAAGTACCGAAAAGCGAGCTTATCCGCTTCCTTACCGGCCAGAATAACATAAGACTGCGGTACTGCTACAGCACCGCTACGGTAGAATGGCTGATATTTTAGTTAAATCCGGAAGTTTTTAACGATAGGTATCCCTTCGTTCGAATTCCATTGCTGCCCACCTATAATAGAGAAACCACACCCACATGGATGAATAATGAGATGTTAGTAAAGCCACACCAGATCTCCCTCTTCTCGGGGGCAGCATTTAGTTTATTGACAGACAAAGGGATACCGTATGAAGTATAAATAAATAAATAAACAGCACCCCTTACTGGTGCTGTATTAGCCGAGTGATGCAATATGACGCAAGCATAAGATTACTCATCTCCGCATATGCGATTTGATACTAGGATCAGTGCATCTTCTGATGAGGATTTTAGAGTTTCATTTTCATTTCCATACACCGAAATCCAGCGCAAGAAACCCACCCGGCCCCAATACACAGCCTCGGTGCACATCGTGTCACATGATCCTACTTACGTAGGTTTGATTCGGTATTACCTATGCCTTACCCCGCATCAACACATCGCACCTCAAGAGCAAGGCAACATTAAAATCATACTTCAACAACGCTACTGTATCGACTGTTCGGGGGAGTCACAAAATGGAAGCCGTGGGAGCTGCTGCCAGTATTATGAGCCTCCTCCATATCACCGCCAAATTGACGCAAGTCAGCACCTGGTATGTTCAACGTCTCAGACACGCATCGAGCGATCAGGCACTGCTAGTTCAGGAGATTTCCGGCTTGAACTCGGTCCTTATAGATATAAAGAGACTCATTGATGAGGCCGGTGACAACTCACCACTTCTACCTGCACTTGACGCACCATTGAAGGGTTTTCTGGGCGCTCTTACTCAACTGGAAAAGACACTGAAAAGAGGGAAAAGAAGTCTTGGCCGGAGGGTATTTCAGAGCCTCAAATGGCCCTTTGATCACGCGGAGAATGAGAGAATTAAGGCGACTATCGAGGGGTATATGTCATCCATCAATCTCACCCTGACCTCACACCAACAGTAGGTATCTAGTATCCTCTAGCTTGGTCGGTAGCGCTAAAATGGTGCAGCCTCCTAGCACAGCAGATGGCAACCGGAATAAAGGGTATAGAAATTAACGTGGAAAGCGTATATAAAACGGTTTCTGGGGTCCAAACAGATATTCAGGTAGCATCGGCTGCGCAGAGGCAAATAGAATTAAAGGAGGAGGCAGCAGAGAAAAGTGGGTTATGAGTATTGGTATAATAAGAGGAACATGTGAATGAGGCTAATACAGAGCAGAGAAACAGAGGCAGGAGGTTCTAACATGGCTCTGCCCCGCTGACTTTTGGGTGAAGCATAACGACATAAGTACACGACGACAGAAGGACACGGGGTTCTGGCTCGTAGAATCACCAGAGTTTGAACGGTGGAGAAGTGGTTCTAATGCTACTCGTCTGTTATGGGGTTATGGAAAACGTAAGGCCACTCCTAGCTTATATAAACCGTTTCTGACGTACGGTAATTTAGCGGGCGCCGGTAAAACGTTTTTGAGGTATGAAAAATCTTAAAAATCTTAAAAATCCCTCGCTACGTACTAAAGAAACATTATTAGCTCTCGAGTGATCGATTATTTACAGGCTGAAAATAGTCCCGGAGGTGACGGAGTGGCCTTCGTGTACTTCGCCTACGATGAGAAGGTCAATCAATCAGTGACCGAGGTCCTTGCCAGCTTGATAAAACAACTCGCCCTTCAACTCATGGAGCTGCCAGTCGAGATTCTAAAGTTGTTTGAAAAGCTTGAGCATCATGGAAAGCGTCCAAATCTAGGAGAATTAATGGGGGCTTTGGGATCACTATACCCACTTTTCGGACGGATATTTCTGGTGTTTGACGCGCTAGATGAGTGCGACGAGGTTCCCCAAAGAAAAGAGCTTCTGCCTTTATTCCATCGCATGGAGGAATCTGGGGTCTATATTTTTATTACAAGCCGTCATTACCCACAGGATATACAAGCTTCACTCCGTCGTGCGCAATCCATTGAGCTCTCGGCCAATGGCGGAGACTTAAAGAAGTATGTGCTGTCAGAGTTAAATGACAGTGGGCGGATAAAGCCATTTATAGAGAAGAGAGGAGAGTTAAAGGACAGAATTGTGGAAACACTCATCAATTGCGCAGATGGAATGTAGGTTAGGTACAAGCTTTTACAAAGGTGTTTTCTAACGTAGCTTAGGTTCCTGCTTGTGCATCTTCACCTTAGATACCTTTGCGATCAAGTGTCGGTTAACCAATTAGTCAAGGCGTTGCAGAGTATTCAGGACTCTACTGAAACGACGCACAGGCTAAATCCCACCTATGATAGAGTGATGGATAAGATACTCAACCAGTCCGAGGAGTGTGTAAAACTCGCAATGTCCGTCCTGAAATTTTTACTGGTCGGATATAGGGGCTTCACAGTCCGCGAAGTTCAAATAGGTGTTTCTCTTGCGCTCGAGGAAGAGACATATGATGCGGACCAGAATCTGATAGAAGACAGCCTTCCAACAAAGGAAACACTACTAGCGGTATGTGCTGGGCTGATATCGATCGACGACGAGGACAATGTCCGTTTGGCTCATCTTACCGTCAAGCGATATCTATTAAAGAGGATAAATACAGTCGATGCACAGAATATGGTGGCTAGTTTCTGTGTATCATTTTTGGTTCTCGAGCCTCCGAGCGACCCGATACCGAGCCCTCCCTGGCCCCCCAGACTCCCTCATCCTCCCAGCCCCCCCGAGCGCCCTTGGTCTGCCTACTGCGTCTACAGTTTGACGAGCCATCTACAACTTTGTGATGCTATGGTCGCTCGTAAGAATATTGAATATTTGTGTAGTCACCCGTGGCGTCTTTATCGATGGCTCCTTTTTAGTCGATTTAATATTTTCTATGGCGATTATTTGAAGTTCGGCTTTACGCAAGCGCCACCTCTATTGCACGTAATATGCTTCATTGGAAACTACAGTTTGGTTAAACTTATGATAGAAGAGGGAACCTATGACCTCAGAAAGCCCGACAAATACGGACTTTGTGCGCTCCACTGGGCCATCTCTTCAAGTGTTCAGATACTCAAACTCCTTGTTGACCATGGCGGCGACGTTAATGTGAATTTCTCCACTCAAGAAACTCCGCTGCTATCCGTCGCTGCGAGATGTGGGCGAGATGACAATGTAAAGTTCCTGTTGGACAATGGAGCCGATATTGAGGCCCGTGATACAGTGGGTAACACGCCACTCCTCGAGTCATCTAGAGCGGGGCATTTGAGCACTGTTGCCTTGCTCCTACAAAGGGGAGCGGTGGTCGATTCCAAAAATAATACTGGGGCTACCCCTCTGTATGTGGCTTGTGTGAGAGGAAATATTGAGCTTGTGAAGCTATTACTTGAAAACAAAGCTTCCTATTTGACCTACTACAACTGTATTGATGATGGTACAGTTCTACACGCATTTGCTAGAGGCTGGAGCACGGATCTCCGCGTTGCTCGAACCATAATCCAGGCTGGGTGCGACGTGAATGCTCAAGATAGTGAGAACGACTCCGTACTCCATTTGGCGGTGGCAAGAGGTAATGAAGGCTTAATAAACCTCCTCCTGACCCATGGCGCCATTCCGACAGCTGTAAACAACCACGGGGAGACACCTGTGAGTTGTGGTCTTAAGAACATGGCACGTGAACTGGGCCAGGTCCGTGACGCTACTGCAACGAGGAGGATCAGGGATCGACTCCTGGACCTTTCTACTAGTATCAAATTACTTTTAGGACATTCACCTACGTTGCGCTTCATCCCAGACAGGGGGGGTGGTCTTCTTGTTCATATTGCAGCAGCGATGGAGTCGTCTTCTAGCGGTATTCAGTTGGGGGTATCATTACCGCTTCCGGTCGTACTCGCTCTTGATGGACCGTCACCATTTAGTTCCTCGTCATCGCTTCTCCCAAGAGAGCTCAGATGTCAGTTATTGAGTAGAGATAACGATGGACGCACTCCGCTTATAATTGCGGCAGAAAATTGTTGCAGCAACAATGCCAGAATACTACTCAACCTTGGGGCTGACACTTCGACCGTCGACAATTCGGGGCGTACTGCATGGGATATTGCTGATGAGAAGGGCTTTGATGAGATCAAAAAGCTTCTACATGATCATGGACATGCGGGAGGGGCCGTTCGGGTTGGAGCGTCCTCCATCTTTCCGTTGCCTATAGCTACTCCCCCATACTCTCCCACGCGGGATGGGATTTAGGAGATATTGAGTGGCCACGGGACATGTTATATGTCGTTTAAGTGATTCCGTCATTATTTGCGTTGGATAATACGTTTTGTGGTAGAGTAAATTGTGGACTTTTAAGGTGTATTCGTTAGGTTTGATAAGGCACATGAGACCTCGAAGTAGAATCAGGCGTCCTATGTTTGACATTTTGAGATACACCGAGTTACGTATTCGGCGGCAGGTAGCGAAGTACATGTAGCTACATCAAAATAAAGAGTATATCCATTTCAAAAGGTTGGATTCATGCTTTATATAACCAACATAATTATAAACTAACAGGATTACTGGGATTGTTAATGGTTACTTGGTTGCTTCCATTCTAACGGGTCCGCGTTATCCCATAGCCTGTCGAGACATTGCTGACACCCCGCCGCTATTTGGAAAATCAAGAAAGGAAAGGATCGACTTGGTGGATAATACTGAGACAGGTCCGTGCAGTACCAGGGCCAAACGAGATCCATCAAGAAGCGAGATCAATCAAACAGCGTCCTATTTCATCAAGCAAGCACTTTAAGATGTCGGAGTTTGATGAAGAAGATCTATCAGAATGCGAAAGTATCTATCTGGGTGATTCTAGCAGTCTGGAGCCACCAATAGTAATTGGTAGGAACTACGAGAACCTGAATCTGTCAAATGATTTAGCATCGGAAGAGAGAGAAAAAACTTGCGACACCTACTCACCTCCTTCTCTTAATTCAACTCCGGACTTTCAACCTTTTGAGTCACCATTCGGTTCACATCCTGCTCAAGCACAGGTGCCTTCCTACATGCGTTTGCCTCAAACCCGAGCGAGCCCACTGGCATTCTTCAAGTTATTTGTTTCGGATAGTGATTTCAGTACGTTTGCGAAGAATACAAATGCATATGCGAAAAGTAAGGGAGCTGGAGGGAACTCTATCAACAAAGCTAGACCTTAGCGTCCTACATCAATTGAGGAACTAAAAATCTGGTTTGGAATTATTATTTTTATGGGATTGGTGAAGATGTCAGGAACCAATTTGTACTGGAGATCTGACGGAGCATATTCCTTTTCTCCTATGAGAAAAATGAGCTTAACACGTTTTGAACAACTGAAGCGGTACTTTCATCTCTCTCCACCAAATCCTCCTAAATCAGCAAAGTGGTACGATAAAGTAGAGCCTTTTGGGAGCTCTCTTCGACGCGGTTCTACATATCTTTTACCAGCAACGGAAATGTCTGTTGACGAAATGATGGTACATTTTACAGGACGGTCAAATCATACCATAAAGATAAAGAACAAACCAATCAAGCAAGGCTATAAGTTATTTGCTATATGTTGGCGCGGTTTTACATATTCATACCTCTACAATTCACGAACAAAAAAAATCGATATCAGCAAATTTGAAGACCATTCCTTAACGTCATCTGCGGTAATTCATTTGGCAAAAACACTTCCGTACACTCAACACCATTTCGATATCTATATGGACAACTACTTTACAAATATTCCCCTCTTCAGTTATCTACGTTCATTAGGAATTGGTGCTTGTGGTACGACACGTCCAAAGTCAAAACAGTTCCCAGAAAAATTCGGAAACAAAAAGATTGCCAAAGGGAATCGTCCAGTATGGAATTCACTAGAAGGTGAAGTTGTCGGAGATGTATTGGCTTTAATATGGATGGATAATAATTATGTACTGCTTCTTACTACAATTCATAAGGTCAAAGGCATAGAGAACTATGTCTCTCGATTAAGACATCGTCCTAGCTTGACTAGTACAAATGCAAAAATTGTTAGGCCTGTATTTGGAGATGAACATACAAGACGGCTCTTGATACCTGTGATTATAGACATGTATAATTTATTTATGGGAGGAGTTGATATTGCTGATCAGAGACGGAGTTATTGGCCAACCCAGTTGAGGGTATGTCGCAATTGGATGCCTTTGTTTTTTTGGTGCTTGGATACAGCAATAGTCAACGCATTCATCTTATATAGGACAGTCAATTTAGAAGCCGGTAAGTATATTTTACTTTCTCATTTGAGAAATCAGAAACTGATTTTCTGCTATTAGGTATGATGGTTAAGGATATTTTAAACCACCGTGAATTCCGTGAAACTCTATACCAGGAGTTGATTGCCGATGGATCCTTACCAGCAGACAAGATAGCAATCTCTCGGCGCCAACACAATGCAACAACACTTCCTACTATCCGGCATGCAAAGGGTGATCATGAAATGATTAGATTTCCTGTCAAGGAAAAGCGAATTGGGTATTGTGCATATTGTATGTGGGAAAGAAAGCTAAATAGTCCTCGCATTTTTGGTACATCAGTTCAAAATAGTACGGCTTCTAGACCTACTAGAAACAAAGGGAAAAGGCCAACCCAAACTCGTACTTTTTGTAAATTTTGTCAGACTTTCCTTTGCGCAGATAAATGTTTTGATAAGTACCATAGTAAGTAGAATTTATTATACTAAAGTCTCGGCATTTAAGCCATGTCTTACCTGCCCACCAACGGAGTTCTTTGGGGTGTCAGCATCGACGGGTTATGGGATACGTTAAGCCTTTTTTTTTTTTTTTTTTTTTTTTGCCGTTCCTTGCTTCCTTTTTTTTTTTCCCCCCCCTTCCCTTCCCTTTTCTCCCTTCCTCCCCCCCCACCCTTCTCTGCGTCCTTCTAAATGTGCCTGTGTATGTGCAGGTGAGTTAAAGACCTCCGCCCACCACCAGAATACCGATACAAAACATCAAATATAGTGCTTCAGGTACGAGAGATTGAGCCCCTTATATATATATCTAATATACTACATCCTCTTATGTGACACACATGTACTTTGGTTGATCCAAGCATGTGATCTGGACACCGGATCCTTCCTTAACATCGGAAGCCCAGACCCAACATTTCCCCTACTACCGGTAGACACGATGTTGATATATTTCTATCCCAGCAATGGGTTCGTTCATGTCTACCCTCCTTGGGGATCTTGGCGTACTCCGGCTGCGCTCCCACACTGGATCTAGGGTATAAATGAATATGATATATACATCTACCCCCGAACATGAACAGATGCTGCGAGGCGTGCCGGTCAATATGGCATGGCTACATTACGACCCCTTGATACACGGCGGGATTCCGTGGTAAACATGGATTTGTGCGGTGGAGTAGTAGCGCATAACTCGATACTATTATTGACGAACGGGTAGATCTGGGGAGAGATTGTTGACTAACTGACCAAGTCCTAGAGTGTCATGGCGGGAGTTGCATGTGCAGGGGAAATAAGGTATATGGAAACAATTCCGGGATGTAGTAGGAGTATCGGATTATTAATGGGTGAATAAGCCGTGAGTGGTCTAGCTAGACAGTACCGGTAACGCCACGTCTAATCAGATACTAACACATACCCGACCAAACCAACATTGTCAATTCTATGTCAATCCGTAGCACCTCCGATGCATATATACCCCGTCCTGCCACCTGTTTCAATACCGGTTTCCTCGCGTCGATTGTAAGTCCCATATATAGTCTGCCTATCAGTATATATCTAAACAATTTTAGGACGTCACTGACTCCCCCTACACTCTCGCACCCACCAGCTTGGGTAGCAGTTATTAGGCTCCACCGGTAGACTATTACGGGGGATCAGTTATTGAGAGCCTACAGTGGTGTTCTTTATGATGTATAGTGTTTGTGAGGACGGCGGTACAAACCTTCATTCCAAAACTGCTGGTGGATCAAACGCATATATAAAGTCCAGATTATCCGCTCTCTGGCGGTGGGGGATGGGTCGGGACCTTGCATGTGATTTCCGTAACCAGCTAGCTGGCTTTGATCGATCCTGCGGGGTTATTAAAGAGGACAGGCAGGCTCGACCCAGCGCGTGTAGATGCTATCTGCCACATTGCACTTTGGTGATGCTTGAAACCCATCTCATACATGACCCACCACATATAAAGTGCCTATATGAGATTAAAGTGGGGTTTTTGCGGGCCCGCCAAGAAGCATGGACCCCCCCTGCACCCTAGACCATGCACCCCTGCACATTGCACCGCCACATCTTTGGGGCTGGTCAATCAACCCAAACAAAACCGGGGAAATCAAGCGAGAAACATCCGGGTTTTGTACTGCCATGGAAAGGTTTTTGATTACTCTACATATATGAGAGGGAATATTGGTTTTTTGTGGTGTGTGGATGCAGCCCAGGTCAGTACTCGAAATATGATATCGTTCCAATTGGGATTAATTAAATTGTGAGGTAGGTACTTGGATCGGAAACTTGCACGTCTATCAATGGTCCCGGGTGGGACGCCATGCATCATGTTAGTGTCTCTTCAAGGAATGATCTTCACACTTAAATCAAAGAAGAGTCATCGATACCATGGATATTGTGCTTTTATGATTGACACCTTCTCCTTCACCGGACCTTAGTGAAACAACGAAACTTCAGAATATCGTCGTTGTAACTGGCCCCTTCACCTCTTGAACTTCTTGAACAGGTTTTCTCGCCAAATATCAACCAACCAACACCTGTTCTAGTGAGGGGGTTCCGGTGAAGGAAGAGGTCGTCTCTCGGATAATAATCCCCGCACTTAATTCCCACCATCCGGGCCATGGTAGCCAATGATATATATATATCTCGGACTTTGATTTGATCTTGATCAAGGGACCTTTTATATATATATTGAGGTACTTATTCTCCCATCGACCCCCGCCCCGACACCGCCCCGATAATCCAAGGATCCCAGGAACATGTTTGGTCGCCAGAAGACAGACTCGGAGATCCCCATGATAACCCCCGAAACCCCCGCAACAAACCCGAAAGGCGGGGCCGACAGTACTGGATCAACTACATTGCCAAACCAATGGGGTGTACACTGGTTAACACCTTTACGGATGGTCATAGCCTTTGTGACCGGTCTCGCCTGCGCAGTAGGGCACCATCTATTCTACCGCAGTCTTGTCGACCAGAGCGCCGAAGAGGGGCAGCAGTGGAATGTCCGGGTGGGGACAGCACTTGCTTACATGTCCCGTGCTTCTTTTGCTGCCGCTGTGGGGATGGCGCATCGTCAACGTAGGTCCATCATCATATGTTGACGGCTTGGCTCCGGGGGGAACTAAGATGGTGCGATATATATATCGATTGGACCAGCTGGACTGGACTTGACTGGACTGGACTGGGCTGACATCGCAAATCTCTGGGGGTGCTATCTAGGGATATGGCATTCGATCCGGAAGAGGTACATCTCCATCGAAGGGATCGATGCGCTCTTCACTGCCACTACCGACCCCACATCATTCACCATCCCCGAGATGCTCTTGCGAGCAAGGGTATCTTCTCTCATGGCTCTCATCGTCTGGCTTCTCCCCATCTCCGCGGTCATCGTCCCCGCCACCCTCTCCGTGGAGTACAAGCTCTTTGGGCCCGACAGCTACCCCGGCACCTCCGTCCCATACGTCAATACCACAACTGCCACACACCGCATCAGCGACGCCGCACGCAGTCAGTGGGGGCTGACGACGCTCGTCAACCTTGGGAAGGACTCAGCCTATAGGTACTTGGGGCCGAGCTCGCATACACGGACGCTGACGCTCGGCACGATCCTCAGTCAGTCGGTTCCGAACATGGAGTCGCCGTGCACGGCAAACTGCTCCTACCAGCTCGAATTCTACGGCCCATCACTCAAGTGCGAGCTAGGGCTGTACGAAGGGTTGAACTACACCGATGCCTCACTGCCCTGGAACGGCTGGATCGACGGTAACTACGGCAACATGGTGTACTACGCGGCGAAGGTCCCTGTGCCGGAGAACAGCACAGACTGGAAGCGCGGCCTCAAGAACCGCCTACAGGTGCTGAGCAGGTGGGGGCAGACCAACGGGGGACATTGGGACCACGCCCAGGCGACCCAGTGCTCGCCCTACAACTCAAGTTATGACGTCAATATAACCTTCACAGACGGCCTCCCCACGTATTCTGTCAACTCAGTCACCCACATCTATGCTCTCAATGAGAGCAGCCTCGACGACGGCGCCTACGAAGACATCACATCGTGGCCGCAGATGGCCGTAATCGACGCCCTCTACGACGATATCCTGCTCGGCTACGTCTCGTACACTGGTATGGAGAACAACATCAAGGACACTCTCATCCTCGGGACGGGTCTCATCAAGGAATATACCATCGGCCGCGTCATAAACCTCACCTACGCGGACAACATCATTGCTACCCTCGAGGAAATGTCGCACAACGCAACGCTCGCCCTCTTCTCCATCGCCACGGACCGCATCAACGTTACAAGCCAACAGTCTTCGCTCCGCCTGGTGTTTGTGTACAGCCAGTGGGTGCTGCTGGCTACCTATGCTGTCGCCGCGGTGGCGACGGTGGTCTGCCTCCTCGTGGGGATGGTGGCGCTCAGATCGAACGGTGTCTCCAGTGATGTGGCGTTCTCGAGGGTCTTGGTCACAACAAGGAGTAGGGAGATGGATGAGCTAGCCAAGGGCGCGTGTCTCGGTGGAGATCCGTTCCCAAGGAACCTGAGGAAACGGCGGGTCAGGTTTGGAGAGATTGGGGTGGGAGACGGGGGAGTGGGGCATGCAGGATTTGGTACAGAGCAGGCAGGGGTGGCGGCGTTGAGGAAGGGGGTAAGGTACGAGTAGGGGGTTGGGTTTTGGATTTGGTTTTTCAATTTGTAGATGGGTCTGGCGAGGTGGGGGAATTTTATTTATATAGTCGGTTTTTGTGCATGTTGGTTTTATTTATGTGGGGTTTTGGAGCACGGAGAATGTTTTGGCCGTTGTGGGGGAAAAGTTAGCTTGATGTATGTAATTGATGAAAAGGTGTTCCTACTTACGCATGAAGAAACGTATTATCGTTGGTCTTGGCGTCTGGCGGGAAATGTTGCTGCGGTATCATTGATCCCCCCGCCCCCGCAAGGGTGCGGAACGAACCACCGACCAACTGATCCCTCCCGAGGGAACATGTTTGGATGGAGTTTCTACCCCACTCTACTCTACTCTGCGCTGTAGTTACGCTCAGCATCAACGGCAGGTCTTGTGTGCCTCTATACACAACTCAAATCCCACGGTAACCCTAACCCTGTCTGTCCTGGATTTTTTTTTTTTTTTCCCTTTTCTCTTTTTTGTTTGTTTCATTCACGGCAATTCTTTTGCCCTGTAATATTTCTTATGTTTTCAGCCAACCATAAGCTCTTACCAGATCTTGCAATAGTCGTTAACACTAAGTCGAAATACCCAAGACTTTGATGCATGCATGCGGGGACCCTTGGCACGCATGGTATTGAGGAATACTTGCGGGGGATGGATTCTGAGGATTGGTACTCTAGGTACCAACACCGTATTCTTAAGTTAAGGAGGAAATGCGGCCAAGTATATATATTTAGAACCAAAAAAATACTTCATTTGTATGGGACAGCGGCGCCACCACACTAATCCCTCGCATTTTCTAGTTCCTATCGCCGTACCCGAGTACATGCTGAGGAGTACTTAAGGACTGAAAATTTTACACTGTGTATTTCTCATGAAGTGACTTGTCGGCTGCAATGGCGGCGAGGGCTTGGCACTGAAAACCCAATTCTGGTACTGGTTTCGTGGCGTATGGATATGTGACGTGTAGGAATTGATATGGGGTCTGTCTGTGTTTATTTTTTGGGGGGGGGTTACTAGGCTCCGGTGGCACAGGGCCTCGGGTGCATAAGCGAGCCTGCATCTCTCTTGATGGTGGTCACAATGTATCACTCGGTCTTGGCAGCGGCACTGCTGTGCATTATCTCTTTTCCTGGTGAAGCTGCCAACACCTTAGGAAGTGCGCCGTGCACCCGAAGATTCCCCCATCAGAAATACGCCGCCTGTACTTCTGAGAACTGGTTTATGGTCGTCACAGTGGCGGAGGTCGCCCATGGAGTCCCTCTCGTATCCTGGTGTAATGGTTCCGACATGCATCGCTTTATTCCCCTATTTGAAGGCTTTTAGGTATAGTTCTTAGATTCCTTTTTAAAATATTTACCCCTTGTACTGTTGTGGCGTTGCGTTTAGGTTCTATTTTTGTGATGGTAGTATCTGATATATTGTCTTCAATGAGAGGCACTTAAACCCTTTATGAATATAACGCTTAGAAAGTCTATGTGGTAGCCCTTGGCATGCATGACAGTTTGCAACAATATTTCAGTCTCTTGCGCTGTTTATATCATGGCTACTAGAAAGGGTTTAAGTGCCTCGTTGACAACTTATCAGATACATGTCGTTAGAAACCCCAACCCTAACGATATCCGAAAACTTACAAAAGACGGTACCTAAGGGCCGGTCACGGGTCTGTTCTTGCAGGTCTAATATACCTAAAAACATCATAACAACGACAGAAACTATTCCCACAACGGTTAGATTGCGACTGTCATAAAGAACTGCCACCAATTAAAGCAGTAAGTCTTTGACTGCAACTTAATCAGTTCTTGATTTATATAGGCGTATAGGTGGTCAGAAAAAACCGCCCCTATATGCCAAGTACGAATACAGATACTTCAGCAATTTCATATCTTTCTCTAGGCTCGTTATATATATATATATATGTATATATTTACATACGCCATCTCGATCTTGGTGATGCATCTCCCCTCCTAGTCTCATAAACTTCGTTTTTGGGTTGATGGGTGGGAAGTCAGTCATTCACAACGCCGTGACTGGCCCGGAAAGGGGAGGGAAGACGGAAAGAAAAACACCGTTCCCCCCACAACAGGGACCAATGAACGAAACAAAAAAAAGGGGGGGGGGGAATCTCACAACGTATGGAAGGAACAGCTCACATCGATTAGGTTACAATAAAACGCAACTCCCCCCATCATGGCTGGAGTATATCCAGTGAAGATACCAACTAAAGTACCTCCCACGTAGCCGTCGATAGACCTCACAGCATCTACCCCCAGAATACCTTGAACTAACCCCCCCACCACCCCAAATCAACTGGTTAGTCCGATCAACTGCTCAAAATCTGCGATAATCCCGCTGGCACATGGTGGAACATACCCGATCAGTCACCACTGTCTTACAAATCGGACATGGCACCTCTCTCCTCCCGGGCACCCCCTGCGCCTCAATCCCCATTTCCCCACAACACCCCTACACCACCCACAAGTTAGCCATACTCACCTCTCACCAGGAAGAGGTACCCACAGCACACAACACCAGATGCCTACACGGCATCAGCACTATATCCGCAGTCGGCTCAAAGCAAGTCACACATTGGCCCACCTCCCTTGGCTCCGTTCCCAGTTGGCGCTGTATCTCCTTTCCCGCTAGTGCTAATAGCTGCCGCTGTTCATGCTCGTCTAGTCCGGGCTCCATGGATTGATATAGTAGTCCAATGATCTCCTCCTGGGGCTGCATGTCTGCCCCCTGCGCGGCGGGGGGCGGTGGTGCTAACGCGGGAGCGGGGGCATTGCCGGGATTGTAGTAGACCGGAGCACCACCGTTTAGGCCAGGGGCGCTGACGGGTGTGATATGGGTTGGTGGTGCCGAGATGGAACTGGTACCGCCTCGGCGGAGCCTAGATGCAGGCGCGCGTAGTGGGCGTGTGGGAGGTGCGGGCTGGGACCGCCGAGCGGGTCGTGGCTTGGGGCGGAGTCCTACGGCTAGGCTTAGAGACGGTTGGCGGCCGGGGGCAAACCGGCGCCAGCTAATACAAACATCTTGCTGCCCAGACACCACCCCCACCCGCCGCTTACCTTGGGTCATTAACCGCCGTAGGAGAGCCCTCCGCACACCGAGCTGCAGCTCTAAACCCCATAAAGCCATGATCAGAGGATGTGATTCAGGTGCTGGTCCTGCTTCTAGTCCTGGTGGTGCAGGTGCGGGTACTAATGCCGGTAGTGGTAATGGTGCGGGCTCTTGTGATGATTCTGGTGCAGGCGGAGGCGCGTAAGACGGTGCTAGTGCGAACTGCGCGATGAACACCATAGGCAGACTCTCCACCCGCTCATTGATGCCCATCCCGCCATCCGACAGCTCATCGGACCCGCCATCCGACAGCTCATCGGAGGACGACCCGCCATCCGGCCGCTCCAGCCGATCATCGGCTGGGAAGACATAATCTGGCCACACAGGGGGTGTCGACCCTTCATCCCTTGCACCCGTGGGCGGGGGGGCCTCTGAGGGTGTTTTTGCTGGCTCTGGTGATTGTTCTCGTACTGGTGCCGGTTCTGGTTCTGGTGCTGGTAGTACTAATTCTGGTGCTGGTGCCGGTTCTGGTGGGGGTGCGGGCGCGGGGGCCTCTGAAGGTGTTTTTGCTGGCTCTGGCGATTGTTCTCGTACTGGTGCCGGGTGTGGTTCTGGTTCTGGTACTAGTGCTGGTGCTGGTGCCGGTTCTGGTGCGGGTGCGGGCGCGGGTGATGGCCGAGGACGGGGTGCTGCGGGCGCGCTCGGGCGTGCCCCGGGGCCCGGCGCGGGCTGGAGCCGGCCAAGTACGGCTTGCAGTAGCTCAAGCTCCTGTATCGTTGCTGCCACCCGCTGAGCGAGGGGTAAATGCTCATCTCTCGAAGCCGTGGCTGGAGGGGCCTGTGGGGGTTCTGCTTCTGGTGCAGGTGCCATTACGGGTAGTATAGCAGCCACCACCACTGGAATATCCAATTGTTCAAGCTCCCGTCCCATTGCAGCCAGCGGGATACTGAGGGTCAACTCTCCATCACCTAAAGCGGTTGCCGGAAGGCCCTGTGGGGGTTCTAGTTCCGGTTCTGGTGCCGGTTCTGGTGCGAGTGCGGGTGTGGGTGCGGGCTGGAGTTGGCCAGGTTGTTCATTGGGACTGTTAAGCCCTCTTCCCCAGGACAGGTTCCTCACCCTCTCATGGTGGGCCCTGAACCGCTCATCATAGGCCTTCACAAACCACTCGTGAGCCCTCATCCGCTCCATGAAGGCCCCCTGGTCATTGCTCGCAGCGGCGGTGGGAGGGGCTGGTGAGTGCTCTGTTGCTGGTGCCAATGCGGGCGGTATAGGAGCCTCCACCGCCGGATTATCCAGCTTCTCAAGCTCCGGTCCCACCTCGGTCAGCCGCCCACCGAGGGTAAATCTTTCATTACTTGGGGGCATGGCCAGGAGATCCTGTGGGGGTGCTAGTTCTAGTTCTGTCGCAGGTATTAATGCCGGCGCCTCAGCAGCCACCACCGGCGGACTCCCTGGCCGCTCATTGAAGGTCAATAACAGCCCATCAAAGTCCCTCGGCCTCTCATCTAAGGCTAGTTGTTGTTCATTCCTGGCAGCCGCGGTCGCAGGGGCCTGTGAGAATTGCGGCTCTGGTTCTGGTTCCGGTTCCGGTTCTGGTTCCGGTCCCGGCTCTGGAACCCTAGCTAACGGCTCTGGTTCTGGTTCCGGCTCTGGCTCTGGTTCCGGCTCTGGCTCTGGTTCCGGCTCTGGTTCCGGTTGCGGCTCTGGTTCCGGTTCCGGCTCTCGGTCTAGTTGCGGCTCTGGAACCCTAACTAACGGCTCTGGTTCCGGTTCCGGCTCTGGTTCTAGTTGCGGCTCTGGTTCTGGTTCTGGTTCTGGCTGTGGTGCCGAGGTTGGTTCTCGTACGGGTGAGGGTGTGGGTGGTGGCCGAGGACGGGGTGCTGCGGCCGAGCTCGCGCGTATTCCGGGCTCTGACGTGGAACGGAGCCGGCCAAGTCGGTCACCCAGCTTCTCAGATTCCCGTGTTATTGCTGCCTGCTGCTTCCCGTAGTCCCTTAATCTCTTACCGGAGCCCCTCAGCCACTCAAGCCATTCATCCAGGGCCAACTGCTGCATATCAATGTCCCTCTGATCCTCATTGAGGCCCTCCAGCCATTCATCGTAGGTTAGCTCGTCATGCTGTGACTCCACCCACTCATTGATGGCTAACTGGTCATCCGACAGCTCACCGGGGGTCGACTCATCATCCCTTACATCCACGGCGGGGGGAGGGTCGTAAGGATAGTAGTTCTGGCGCTGGTGCTGGTGGTGGTTGAGGATGGGGTGCTGCTCCCAGGCGGGGCCCGGCGCAGGTGGGAGCTGGGAGAAGCTATTATAATCATAATAGAGCCTATCCAGCTGCTCCGCCATCCGGTAATACTTTGACCACCACATATAGGAGGCCTGTGACGGTTCTAGTGCTGATGTAGGCACTGGCACTGGTACAGGTGCTAATGGCGTTTCCAGTTCTGGCGCTGGCGCAAGTGCTAATCCAGATACCAATACTGATGCTGATTCAGGCTCTGGCGCCGCTGCTGGTGTCGAATGTGATTCCGGATATGTTGGTGCTGATGCTGGTGCTAGCGCAGGTGCTAGTACTGATGCCGGGGCTGATTCTGGTTCTAGTCCTGGCTCCAGTGCCGGCGGGGGTGCTCGCTCTTGTTCTTGTTCTTCTGTTTCTGGTTTTGATTTGGGTTCTGGTTCCGGCGCTGGTGCTGGCGGTGCATCATCCACCACCGGCGGGCTGCCCTCTGCCCGTCGTAGCTGCACACCTGGCCGCGCTGGTGCCGCCGGCGGTTCCTCGCTGCCTAGAGTGCCCGACGCCGGTTGCGGGCTTGCGCGATGCTTATCCCCCGCCGGGGTGTTTCGCTCCTCGCGTGCCGTTCTGGGTGGTGCCCTCCCGCGGTCCCCCCGCGGTGCCCTCCAGCGACCGCCTCGTGGCCCTCTCCCGCGGTCTTGTAGCGAGGCGCCACCCCGCTGGTCTTGTGCTGGGACGTATCGTGACGCTGTTTGAGGGGAGTGGTGGCGGCCGCCGTTGCCTGTGGGACCGGAAGAGCGGGCTTGTTCGATCCGGGAGCCCCAGTCCAAATCGGAGGGGTGTGTAATGGCCCGTGGTGCTGGGCGGGTGCCGATAGTGGTTGTGTTAGTGGTGGTGCGTGCTGGGCGGGTGGTGCCGCTGGGGCCAGTTGGGGCTCTCCCGCGCTGCGAGTCTCTCTCCGGCCCCACTGCGTTCGGCCTGTTGCCAGTCGGCTGGCTCTCGCCACTGGCCGGAGCTATTACGGGACAGTGTTTCGCGACTACTTCTGCCCAGGTGCCCATCTTGACCGTGGTGGGTTCGTACTGCTGGCACCGTATATTGTAGAAATAAGAGGATATGTGGTATAGATTGGTGTTGAGGTCTGTTTACGCGTATTGACATTGTTATGATGGTTATTATTATTATATTATAATCATTATTATGATCGTGACTCCGGTTTGACGTGTAAGTTCTTCCATCTGCATGCATCTTTCAGGCAGCCAATACACGTGGGTTAGGGTCAAGAGGGGGCAGAGAGTCTGGTTGGCCAGATTATTCTCGAGGCTGTAGGGAGTGCTCTTCTGGGTCAAGGTCGTCCGGGATGGTACCGCAGCTGCCTCTTTTGATCATCGCCGGTCGCCGTTGTTTGAGGTCTGCAGGATTCTCTTCTCTAGCACTGGCCGGATGTGGATGATACATATGACATGTTCCCAGCGTGGGCTTCTGGTTCGTGGCTTCGTTATGTAGTCCTGTGTTGGGTACTCTAGAGTAGATACTCCACGTAGCTCGACGAGTGGAGGTGAGGATGCTGCATATCATCGAAAGCATTAGCTGCAGTACTGGAGAGAGAGGAGCAGTGTGACTCACAGGTGGGGAAATGCTGGTAGCTGCTGCTGCTCCACGTCCGTTCTCCTCTGCTCTGCACTGCTCTGCTCATCGTGGAATCGGTGGTATTGGACAATCGACTGCGGGATGTCAGTTTAGTTTGGTAAAAGTCAGGGTTAGGGTTCGATACCTGGATACGATTTTGTGCTGAAGAACTTGAGGAGATCCACTTAGCAGGTGTGGAGAGGAGGAGTTGAGGTTGAGATATGGTCGGCATCGGACGTGCTGTGGGTGAGAAGGATCCGGGAATGGGCATGGCCTGCAACTGCGGTCTGTATCCGGGAATCAAGGGTTAGGTTTCTACGTGCAACCAGCCAGGAAGCTACACTTCTAAGTGGTAGCGGGTTTTTTCAGGTTTGGCTATCAGCTCCTATAGAGAGACATGAGATATCGTTGACATGTCTATACCCATGTTTAGCACGCGGAGACTGCATCCCTGGCCCCACAAGCATCTTATTCCGCCAAGAAGTCACTGAGATCACCCCCGGCCCCCTCGATAGCAATTAGAGTCAACCCTAGCTGACTTGGTCATGATATTTAAATCCTACTTGCCCTAACTCTTTCATAGGATCCAGATTACAAACAAAAAACCACAAGTTATTTTTAATTTTCTACCATATAACATAAACTAACTGAAACAGCATATCATGGATTCTACAGTGCCCAAATTGATGGGATATTGGCTGGGGAAGGGGGAGGTGATTCGTTGACCATGGTCACGCTAGGGCGCCTGGATTGCGGACCTCTCCTGGCTACTCTCTTGAGCCAAACGAGTCTCAAAATCTTGTAATCAGTGGGTGATGGTGGATTCTGCTTCCTAGAGCAGCTGGGTCACAGTCTTTGATATAGTAGATTCAAAGCGCAGGGAGAGATAAATCCGCGTGTAAAAACACAATGCAATATTATATCTTAATAGAAATAATATAGATCTTGAATCAGTGACTGGCTCCCAGGCTCGGAGCTCAAGCACCAATACTTGAGGAATGGCCATATCTGGAATAATTGGAATTGGATTAAGGGGTTCCCACGCAATTTGAGCGGTGTGGGTGCGGTAAAGCTGTCTTTTGATGAAAGGGTGATTATATGTTGATTCCATAATAAGCCCATGACCACGGGACCGTCACCTTGGGATATTAGCCACCCTTTTAGTAACACCCAGAGAAAAGAGTAAAAAGGAGTTTCCATACACACATTACATCACGCCATACAGTAGGGGCGGTACCTACACGTTCAGATATATCCTAGGCACGTCTCCCTCACTGATGGCTGCCTTAATATGTCCCAATCATCAAATATCACTCACCTTTCCAATGCGGTCACGTGATATCACTGCTCACCCATCTCCGCCTACCCTGAACCCCACCCCCCAGACTTGTTATAATAATCTACAGTCTATAACTACTCCCAAAAAAGTGCGGTCAAATTTTATGAGCCATCGTACCTCTCAACCACTATTGCACTAAGTATAGCACAAGCAAATCCAGACCTTTAATTTCCACCGAGTTTGGCCTACCACTTTAGTGGAGAGAAGTAGAAAGGGGTTTGAATGTTCTTGAACAGGGCAGCTTCATTCAACCTAATATTGATCTGATGAACGTGTTGAGGACAGCGCTGTTTTTACTGGTGTAAGTACCCGCAAATACTCTATAGGTATTTATACTGTCATTTATGGCCGCTCTTACACATACAGGGACTGATAGTGTTGATGGGACTCACCTCAGAATAAACTAGAAGAGCTTGAAAAACCGAAGGCAATTGTCTCTTCTAAAGAGGCAATTAAGCACCTAGAGGCTATGTTCTTCAGCAACAGGAATCAGATCAATCATCAGTCACTACTATAATGCGGCGGGTTAAAAGATTAATGGAGGCAAAGAGAATCGCTAATATATATGGGAAAGCAGGCACAAACAAATCTTATTGATCATGGTGGGTTTAGAAAAATGGTGAGAGGTAGTTATGCACTATTCATAAAGTTCTTTGGCCTATCCCTTTCCTTCCTAAACTCGGCCATTTGCCTTCCTCTCTTCGAAGATCATGAAATATCACTCGGTCGTCTATAAGACACCTATAAGGACATACTTAGATCCCGCATGTCACATTTACATATCCTTATAGCGAGATTGTACTGTAGTAGTAAGGTATTACCCACAGCACCCAGGCGGGCACATGAGCCTACCCGTTGTTAAAAAGTTTAACATGTTGAGAACAAGGGTTAGGGTTCACATATATGTTCTAAGATATTGAGATATCGCGGTGTAAGTACAACCTACTTCTAAAATGAGGTTAATATGGGCTTCTTTATGAGGTTGTTAATGCGCGACTACGATAAGATTAAGACAATATGATAAACAGTGACAATTAGCTAATTATAGACTCAGCCTTAGCGCAGTTTCTGTAGCAGAGACTGGTGCCAATAGGAGGATGGTTTACTCAGGTGCTCGATGGTCACGCTCCCAAAAACCGTAACAGAGGAAAGAGAATTTTCAGTATAAAATAACATTTACTGAATGTAGAGATATCGGATAAGAGCAAACTACCATCCTCAGAAGAAAGATATGGTTCACTCCTCAATCCTAGTCTTCTCTGTAATCAAGCATCCACCTCAATCGAGCATCATCCACACTATCAGTTGGCACACATGCCACAATCTGCATGGTCTCCGGCAACGGAACCATCCCTGCGATAACCATGGACATATCTGGCTTTGCACAACCTTGAATGCGTGCGTAGACAATGGGGGGGTGCCTATAGCCCCGCAATCCAAGAGATCATAGAACTTAGGATCCCACCTCAACAGCGAACGCCTGTCCTCCATCGACCAAAGCTGCTCCGGAGACGGCGGACTCTCGAGTGGTCTCATGATGACGTTGATACCATCCGAATCACTGCCGGTGTCGAGCGTGGCAGCCATGTCCTGCTCGCCAGGGGCGATCAAAACCACCACGAACTGGTCCCAGTCGACGCCGGAGCCTCCAACATGATGTACAGTCATCGATGCCTTTTTGAGCGGCTACATTGTGACCGTGACATGTGAGGACATTATCACGATGCAGGACCTTTGCATCCCCATTTGGAATCATAGTTGTGGCTGTAAATTTGATGAAGGGAGGGCTAAGCTCGACTGTATCCCTTAAACTGTTACGAAAGTGCTGGCCCACCAACAAAAAAAAAAAATTGGTGTGGCTTTACTAACAGCTCTTGTTATCTCTCTTATCAAATAATGGATCTCTCATACAAATCTAATCTCATTATTATAGGGGGTCAGCATATGACAGCTTAAGGGATAGAGGGGCAATCCCCCACTCCGGTGGGTAAGAACCATCACCGCTACGCACAGCCCTCTGTATACAGACAACTATCGTCCATTATGAACAGAAACATGGCTGCTCAAGGACAACCCGACTTCGCGGCGATGGTCGAAGACATGAATGACACCTCACGCTCCCATCTACCTCTGGCGACGAATTTGCAGAGAATGGAAAACGTTCCAGCTTTTAATGCTGGAGCTCAGATACTAGTTGAGCTGAGGAATATAGTTCTGAGACTCGATGCTCTGGAGAGAGGAGTCGCGGGGATATCCACCCGCCTCTCTTCCGCGTGAGTGTTTTTCGCTGCATGGCTTGACTATCCGTTAACTGACAATGACGATCGGATAGGGATTACAACGCTATAGCACGCTTGACCAACAGCTCTTTAGCGACGACGGCCGATTCGCGGCTTAGTCCTCTACGGACACCAAACAATCAGGAAGTACTTAACTTTCCATTGACTCCCGGTGATATCGATCACCTGAACTGTGAGTCTCTCTCTCACTTTACACTCTCGTGTCTTTGCGTGATGGATGATGTCTGTTGACTGTCACCAGCGGCGGATTTGAATGCCATCCTCAATAGCTATGGTCTGCCGACCGTGGGGGTTGTGGCAGTTCGTAGGCGACAACTGAAGAAATACCTGGGCATAACCATGGCCGGGATCTAAACGAGTTTCGGGAGTCTTTTTCGTTTGGCCGAGTGCCAAGGGTACTTGGAAAGTAGCCCGTTAATAGTCAGAGGTGAGTACCGTTCTTTTCTTGTTTGCTGTTAAGCGAGGTGTATGCGACCGTATCATTTGACAAATACTTTAGTTGTAGTCAAATTTGAGCCCGTGTTAGGTATCTCTGCGGGCAGATTATCTAAGTAATAACGCGGGTTGCTTCGAGTAAAGTTGAGCTAGGGCGATGATAGTCGAGTTACCCGGCCTACAATGTACCGTAGTAATAATACAATAGACTGATTTGGCCAATCCCTGTTTTTGGGGTTTTCACACCAAAGACTATCGCCAAGAACTAAATATTTAGATTCAGAGGCTGTTGGCCAGATCGCTCTAATATACCATAATAATAACACAATGTACCATAGTAATACAATAGATCGTTTATTTTATAAAAAAAACACGGGAGAGGTGCCCCACGCAGTGGAGATACCCAGTACTTGTGAGCGCAGCGAACATTGGGTTAAAGCCGGGTAACGCCGGCGTGTAGGAACACTTGCTTTTGTCTAGACTACGCCAGCAGCAGACAAAAGCTGGCACCAGCACAGATGACATTTGTTAAGACTGAAGTATTAAGGCACACAGTAATGTTGAGACCCGGCACGGGGCGAATCACACCTGGCACACGATTAGGTGCCACCACCCCTGCCCGGCATATAGGCGATGCATTCCCGCCGTTGAGATGGGGCAACCACCATCCCCTACATCCTCCCAAGGACGGATCCACAACCCATAGACGATACTATTGTGAGTACCCCTCTATCCCTACAGTCGGCGAGAAGTAACACTGACGCATTAATATACACAGACACGATGGGTGACGATAACACGAACCAGAAGAAGCGAAAGTTCCCATGGAAGACTGCGTATTCCAGCATGACCGTGAACGAGGTCCAAAATAGAATAGGCATTAGGATACAAGATATCTATTCAGCAATGATTCCAGTCGAGGAAATGCTAGTACAAATGGGGTATAGCCTTGACGAGGAGGTCTCGGAAGCCATTTTGACGACCAAGGAAGATGTGTATAAGCAGATAGTACGATATCTCAGAACCGAAGGATATCCTGAGTCATCTCCAGACTTTAAAGAATTCAACGTCAGCGACTTGGTTCTCTTAATCATCCTTCCCATACTTGACGACTTCATGTGCAGCACAGGACGCCAAAGATTACGACTATGCAGGGAGAAACAGATTGTTTCTGGGGACTTAGAGACGGGGGGAAATGAGGAGTATGTTGTGATAGACCAGATTTCGCTGGCAGAAGAAAGATATATCCTCATTGTAGAAAAGAGGTCATCTCTCGGAGCGGCAATGGGACAGTGTTTGGTGGCATTGAAAGATATAAGAGACAAGAATGGCGGAGGCGTCGTGTATGGTTTTATCACAACGGGGGAAAGCTGGCGAATGCTCAGCTATGATGGTAAATCGTTCCAGGTGACAGATAAGATCGATGTCTTGTTTGGGACGATGGGTAAAAGCAAAGAGAAATGGATGAGAGACTATTCAGTTGTGGTGGACTGCATGTACGCCGCGTTGAACACTGGAGGCATTGTTGATTGAAGGTAATTTATTGTTCAGGGAATAATTTACCAGGAGAACGGGGGGTTCGAGTGGTGCGCGACCGTGGGAGCGGCGATGGAAAGGTGGATTGCCTGGCTTGGTGATTAGACCTTTAAGCCAACAGAAAAAAAAGATCGGCAAATAAAAAGATCAGCATCTAGTTAGTAGGTATGATATTTTCTATGCCACCCACAGAAGTACAACCGTGCGAGCATGGTTATCAACTGCGTTTACCTAACCATACCAACCTAGCAGGTATCAGATTGCCCGTCAGGCGGAATTGCAATCTGGGGAACCTAACAATTTACGGCAACGTGATGAATGTAACGCCCAGAACGTACAGGTGGTAGTTTCTGGCATGCGTGACAGTTTGTAGCATTATTTCCACTCCTTGTGTTGATATCACGATTACTGGAAATGATTAGGTTCCTCAGATTGCAATTTGGCATGACGGGCAATCAGATAGGATTATCTTTCTTTTCGCTGATCTTTTTTTTCTGCAAACGACGGTGGCTTAAAAGGTCTATTAGTAAGCTATTGTACGATAGTTTAATTAAATATTCTCCATTATTATTATTTGCTATCTGATGGCTTGTCAGGCCGGATTGCAAGGGGCACTCAAACCTTTCCTGGTAATCGTGATATAAACAGCGCAATAAATAGAAATAATGATACAAACTGTCACGCGTGCCAAAAACTACCACCTGGACGTTCTGGGCGTTAGATTGATAATGTCACAACTTACCATAAAGGGTTTAAGTGCCTTGGATTGAAATCCAGCCTGACAAGCTATCAGATAAAGAAAAGGGAGTGACTTGTGAGCGGAGAGAGCCTTGGTGGGACGAGCCGCCGCATTGAATGACTCGGGCTTTTGTCTGGGTGCGCCAGCACCCTATCTAATAAGTTGTCAGGCCAAATTTCAATCAGAGGCACTTTAAACCCTTTATGGCAACGTGATAAATGTAACGCTAGAAAGTCTATGACAATTTTTCAGTTTCTTGCGCTGTTTATATCACGGTTACTAGAAAGGGTTTAAGTGCTTTGTTGCAATTCGACCTGACAACTTATCAGATATGATTCCTAGGCAAAACCTGGCACATGGCACATGGGCATTTGTTAAGGATGAAGAATTCAGCCCCATAGTAAAGTTGGGTCCTGGCACAGAACCCTTACCCTTGGCACATGGACGTGTGCCAGACACTCGGTTAGGCAACTGCTCTGAGAGTTACCCGGCCACGACACGGGAGTATATAGGCGAGGCAATCCCGCCGTTGAGATGCAACCACCATCCAAGGACGTATCCACAACCCCTAGACGAACCGGTGAGTCTATAACCCATTCTCTATACACACGATGAATGATATCATGCTGACAGTCACACTGGCTAGACGAAAGGGATTTCCACACGGTAAACGCTACACGAACCACGACGCCGGACGCATGGATGACTACGCGGGTGACGGAGACTACGCTGTCGGATACACTTATATTCCTGAGACAACGGCAGGAATCAGAAGCTCGAGCTAGCTATGGGAGAGACTGAAGAAGTAGAAGAGGTGCAGGTGGCTAGGACACCGCCGCCCGTGAGGAGCACAGAGGAGATGATAGGCGATGTTCGCGAGGACGTGAGAAGGTTGGAGAAGAGGTTCGACGGCCTCGAGGAGAGGATGGACGAGAGCGATCGGAGGATGGATAGTCGCTTCGATATGCTGGAGACTAGATTTGAAGGGCTGGAGGCGACGATGCAGCATGTTCTAGAACAGTTGGGGGTGAGTCTTACGAGTACCCGGAGGAGGAGGAGGGTTTAACCCGACGATGACTGAGCGCTGACTGATTATGCGCGTGATCGAATAGGTACTGATCGAGCAGAACCGAGGACGACGATAATAGTCGAGGGTGTTTGTTACCCGGACGGAGGCGATGGCCGAAGGGAGTGGTGACTAGAAGGGTTGGCTGTGACATAGGAGTTAGCAGTCAAAAGTGAGTATCTTCTTTTGAAATGGTCGAACATTTCTTGTGAGTACATCCCCTTGCCACTTGAATAGTATGGCGGGCGCATGTAAACTGATACTTGCCTCTGCTAGTATTCTCTGAGCGCAGCGAAGTAGACTGTCGAGTTGGAGGGTGGATACTCACGCTTCTGGGTGACACTTCACCCCGTTACCCACTGCGTGGGGCCCCTTAGGGGTTTCGTTGTTTTCTTTCTTTATAAAAAAAATAGAGTGGGTGATTAGCCGTAGTAGTGCCAAGTGATTAGATCGCTTGGCGGGGATCTGTAGAGTAATAAACAATGAATCTCCCCATCTTTTTTTTTGGAGGAAACACACAGAGGCCCATTGTTATCTAATCGATCTCATCTACGGTCGGATTAATGTGTGAGCGGAGCGAGCCTTGTACGGTATAAGGAGCACCGTCGTCATGATTCCTAGACAGAAGCTGGCACATGGCACATGGGCTAATTTGATAAGTATATTGAGGGACTCAGAATACACTCCCTAAGCAGTTTACTGCCCTGGCACGTAGCCAATCGATCAAGCCTGGCACAGGCTAGGGTTGTGTGCCAGACTCAACTCACTCGAAAGAGGGAGTTACCCGGCCACAGCACGGGTATAATAGGAGGGCATTCCCGCCCTCCTCACTGGGGAAACCATCCCCGTTACAGCTACCCTCATGGAAGGACGATCAACATGTCCATTAACCGCTCAGTGGGACGCGATGTCCACATCTACGCTGCAAGCAATCCGACAGAGGTTCTAGGGGGCCTCATTCTTACTAACGGCGTGACAAACGCCAACTTCTACTCGATGGTCGAAGTCTTCCTGCTTTTCGCCACCAAATATATCTTGCGACATGAGGATGTCACGGATGCTTCCAGGGATGTCCCGAGGGATGAACAGGCACTTCAGCCAGGGGATTACTACATTCTCACCGACGGTAGGTCTCCTCCACAGCTCTAAATGACCAGCTGCTGACTCAAAGCTTCAATAGGATCCATCACGCTCACAGATGAGGTTTGGCTAGTTCGTACGATCTCGGTGGCTAGTGGAACCCGTACCGCATCGTTTCGTGATGCTGTTCGCCAGAGAGATGGTCGATGCGTTATTACCGGAAAACAAGCGGCAAATGCGCGAGGTGCCTGGACGGGCTTCCAGGCTGCGCATATCTTTCCTTTGGCATACGAGGGGCACTGGAAGGAGCATGACTACGGTCGATGGATCACTATTCCGCCGGCTACCGAGTCCGCAGGATCTATCAACTCGGTTCAGAATGGAATGTTGCTTGACAATACCATTCACGCGCTCTTTGACAGCTATGATGTGTCAATCAATCCAAACGACAATTTCAAGATTGTCTGCTTCAACACCGATAGAGAGGGCATAGCCGGCAGGCATCTCGACCAACAATTCCTTGACGATCCCCGTCGACCGGTCGATGAGCTACTGGAATGGCACTTCAAGCAGGCAGTCTTGGTGAATATGAAGGGAGCTGGAGGGCCCGTCTTCGAGTTTGATTTTCCGCCCGGTTCGGACATGATGAGAGAGATTGCCGAGGGCCCAAAGCCTGGGGAGAGGATGGAATACGAGCTGTTCAGTCGCCTGATAGGAGTCACGTGAGTGGATGAGGACAAGGCTTTGTAATTAATAATAATAATTTAATTCTATTTTAAATTTTATGAAAAAAGCACAGGAGAGGGGCCCCACGCAGTGGGGATACCCGGTACTTCACTCTGAGTTAACGCCAAGACTCTTGGCGTACCGTACGACCGAAGGGAGGGAGGCCACGTGAAACCCACTGGGAGATGTGTTTTGTCTGAAGTACTACGGGGGTAGGGGTAAGTCTGTAGACAGTGGCCGTGGTTGCAACAGCCGTAGGTGTCTACAGACTTACCCCTACACCCGTAGTAGACTGCGCCAGCTATACGACTCCTAGACAAAAGCTGGCACAAGTGGCATTTGTTAAGACTGCAGAATACACGTCACAGTATAAGGTGGTCCTGGCACAGAAACCTAACCCTTGGCACAGAGACCTGGCCAAACCTGGCACAAGGCACATGGGCCATTTGTTAAGACTGGAGAATACAGTCACGATTAGGTACCAGGTGTCTGGCACGCTGCTACACCTGACCCTCACCCACTGGAAGGGTATGAAGAGGGGGCAATCCCCCACTCCTCTGGACAGGGACCCAGACACGGATACAACCACCACACGGTTTATCAACACCCCGGCATCGATATCACGATAACCGATTCTAGTACCAGGGCAAGGAGTCACTCCCGCTGCCAAAGAGTATAGGAACGATACCTCGATCACCCGGAACCCTAATACCTAGAGGATGCCAAGACAACTACGACGATCTGACCCCTGGCTAAACGGAGGGAAAGGGTACTGACGGCGAAGCGACGGGACGAAAGGGATGCGATGGATGCCAAGAGGGATATCCCATTCGACATCGAGAAGGCCATTCGGTTGGTACAGTATCTTGAATATGCCCTTGAGTGCAGGGGGTAGAATTGGTGCAGACCATAGTTTTGATTTCCGGGCGGACGTGCACGCTTAGAGTTTAGTGGCTAGTGGTCTTGGCGCGAGTGATGTCGTGTGTTTGACTGTGGCAATACGGGTATTAGGTACTTGCTTGTGAGCTAGAGCGCGGATATGCTCGTGATTTGAGTTGTTTCCCAAACCCAAAACCTAGCGACCCCAGATCGCTGCCAACATTATGTAGACCACGTGAGGAACGGTCTGTTTAGACTCTGGGGCATATGCTAGATAATGCGTGTTTCGATCCAAAGGGGTACATGCATATGGTGCGACAGATGCCCGCCTTGTATCATAGCGATTCCGGGATAGGAGTGCAGTATCTCTTAGCGAGTCATGTCAGTGGCCCCTGTCAAAGCTGCCAAGGCTCGGCAAACAATTATTTCTGACGTGATGCAAGATCGTTCCTGCGGGTACAGGGTTGGCTCGAGCTGAAAGTCGATCTCCAACAATTAGAATTCAATTTGATATACCCACCTCTCAAAGGGGTTAAGCCATACGTACGCTAGTTAAACCACTACTCTAGAGTAGACTACTCCGCTCGTGCATAATAGAATTCATCTCCACATCGACCAGCTGAAACTCAAACCTCTGTTCAGGAATATTTTGTCGCGCTGCCCAGATGCGCGTGACACCCATCTTTGGACGGATGTTGCAGTGCTAGAGTATGTGGCCGGGGTTGTCAGGTGAACTCTGCCCACAAGTTAAATATCATCACTTCTATATTACTATACTACTACAATGATCGCCAGCTTAAAAGGGTTTTGACTCTAATTGTCTAGGGGGCGACAGGGGTGGTTTAGTAAGAATCACACTGTTGTACTGGCATTAGAGTCTTTTAGCCACTGCCCGTAGAAAATTCCAATGAAAAGTCCCAAGAAATGAGAACACCCCGGATTAGGAATACCTTGACAGTGCAATGCTTAATATTGGGGACTCAAAATATCTTCAAGTGTATTTCCAAGTCTTGTGATTAAAAGTGCCATATCACATGCAAACCTACATGCAGAGTGGGGTTGGGACTTCTCATTCTTGGGACTCTCCGCTGGATAATTGGAGGTGGTACATAATTGTATGTATATAGGAGGCGGCATAAGCCGCACCAATTGAGAAGATTCGTTGCGCTGCAGCAGGAGTTGCGCTGCAGCAGGGAAAAGACCCCTGCTGCAGCGCAATTAATTAATGCGGTATTACAGAATTGGGGCTAAGATGTGATTTCCAGCCATAAAGTGGCTGGATTGCCATGCTCTAATTGGTTCAAGGGCATTCGCAGCCAAGATTGTTCCAGCCGAAATACCAACATGTCACCCGGGCTAGCGTTTGTGAAATGGGCCACTATTGCATACCATAGTAAGTTTTGGACTTGGCGCGTATTTGTATGGCATGCAATAGCGGTCCCCTTTTACAAACGTCAGGAATTTGCGAGTAGAATAGGCCTGGGCCTTCATCTTTGGTGGTGGGTTCCACCTGCACGTTCAAATCCTGCCAGCAAACCCCGCAACTGGTGATGTGTTTTTTTTACGTTAAACAGCCAGGGCCGGGTTGGGTGAGGAGCAAGCAAATATTTCCTTGGGTAACCCGTGGGTTGAGTGATCCTATTCACCGCTGAAGAGGGGGGGGGGGGCGATAACTTTGATAACAAGACTTTCATCCACTAGCCTTGTATAACCGCTTTTCCACTTATAAGTGCGGGGCTTTGGTTATAAATAGTCAGCTCGCCCTCTTCTCCTTAGCACCGGACCAGCGCCCTAACTTTGGTAACTAACCTTCTCTTGAGATTACCCACCAGCAATATGCCCGTCATGATTCTCGGAGTTGACGGCGACCTTGGTGTCCGTCAGGAAATTCGAACATTCCTCCAAAATAGAGATCTCCGAAATATGTTTATCCTCGGTCTCAGGCGTATGCAATCGAAACCTATGGGTAATCCCGAATCCTGGTTCCAGATCTGTGGGATCCATGGACGTCCCTTCACCCAGTGGGACCCTGATCATGATGGTCATGAACCTGACCTCCCACCGGCCCCCATGTACCGCCCTCACTCAAGTAATCTGCGCCCAGCCTGGAACCGCATATATCTCGCGCTGTTTGAGGTATGCCATGCGCCTAATCTTCTTCAAATAATAAATGTATCTAGGAACTGATATCCTGAGCTCTATAGCAAGTCCTTCATGACAATGTCAGTGAGGTGGTCGAGGGTTTCCCCGCGGGTCATGGCACTCTCAGAGAGAGATACGACACTTTGTTGCCCACATTTCGTGTCCCGTAAGTACCAGCCTCCTAAGACCCTTGAATGGCCAATGATTCTAAGGTAAGGTAGGTATCTCGATCTTGCGCTTGATTCCGATTTGCCTAAAGCTGTCTTCGGGGAGCAAAATATTCAGGTTACCTTGCCTAGTGGGGCTGAGGAGCTCATCCCGAATCCACTTTTTAGCTACTACTTCGGCGGTATTAACCCAAATCACTTCCCGGTAAGTAATTCTATGACGGTTGAGTGGAAGTTGTCCTAGTAACACTCGGGCGCTCTAGGAGGATTACAGGGCCAATACTGTTCGTTGGCCAGAATCACCAGACCCAGTCTGGACGGTCAATTCAAAACTGGGAAAATATACTGCAATGTACCGACCACTCCTGGTCCTTGCAAATTGAGATGTTTCTAATAACGATTGGTGTTGCCAGTGCTGCCAAGAGCGTTCTTGAATTGTTCAATATAGATGTCTTCAGCGACCTCGGGAAAGACCGTCTTCCGGCCTCATTGGAAAGCATTCACAAGAGTGGGAGCCTAGCCATTGGTGGGACTGGAAACTTGGTACAGTTCATCAACATCCCCTCCTCTGCAAATCCCTGACAGTTACTATAGAGCGACAGTGATGTTGCTGCTTTTGATCCCGTTTTCTGGCTCCACCTCTGCAACACCGACCGTCTTTTCACCTTATGGCAAGCAGTGTACCCCGCCGTTGTCCCTCCTGCCGATGGAACCCGTAAGTTGCTTCTAATATATACATGAAATTGTGTTTAGTTGCTCATGCCCCAGCCAGCCCTTGAACCCTTCAAGAATTCAATCCTGGCGATCTATACGTCAGGCGAGGTTCTTGAGCACACAGTATTCAATAGCACCTACCCCGAACTCAGCCAGCTGGACCTCGATGACGTACCACCTGCGGATCGGCCTGCTGCTGTTCTCGAGAGGGTTAGAAATATGTATAGAGGGGACGAACTGCCAGCCCGTCCCCCTTTTAAGTGAGTCTCAACAGAAACATACATTCCCCGGTCGCTGACATCCTATAGGTACCGCGTCAGCGTCCAACCCCTAGGAGACGCCCTCGCCCACACGTACCTTGTCATTCTCAAAATTGGTAACGCATACATTTTAGATTCCGCCCGTCTCAACGCCGGCGGTGCTGGGGGAGGGGAAGTGCACCTTGAGGACTCCATCCCCTTAAACCACGCACTCTCGAAACATATTACGGGTGTTGTAGGGCCTCTAAACCTGCAGAACCTGCAGGTTGAGCCTGTCAGGAATTTCCTGGAAAATAACTTGAATTTGGATGTTCGTTTTGCAGATGGATCGGTGGTCCCAGGAGGAGCCATGCCAACCTTCAGGATTCGTATCTTACATGCGGAAGTGCCGGATGTGGGGCAGCCACTTAACTACAATACCCTATATGAGTATGATATAGGGCCCGATGTTTAGGTCCGTATATTTTAAGGAGGAGTCGATCGATCAGTCTACCGGCGCTCCATGTTTTCCTTGTGACGAATCTTATTGATGTAGTGATTTTTTGATTTTTCTTGGCAACGGTATTGAACTTTATGATTTATGTTCAGTTTTGCTCAAGTGAATATATGATACACTCTGAAATTTCCGATCTTTTTGTCCTGATGCCAAGATTCGACCTCTGGGACGAATTGCATATTACCAAATAGTATTCCGTGATATATGATATTCGGCCCTCCTTGAAGTGTTTGGGAGTAAGAAAGGACTTTCATGATGATGATCATGGTGGATGAAGTGGGGTGCATGCAGCATTTTCTGTATCCGGAATCTAGAGGCGAATCTAATACCGGGCAGTACTGGCATCCTTATAACCAATATATTCTTATAGTAAATTCAGGGTTAGGGTTTTAAGCTAAAGTTTCACGGATTCAGGGGGTAGTCATGCGAGGAAGTAGAGTTCCGAAGTAACTAAGTTTAATTAACAGATTCCAGAGTCCGAGAGTATTGGTCTAGTCTAACCTGGAGCCTCCACTATCGGTCTTCATCTCCGGAACCCGTGTGGTTTCCAAAGTGCGACGCATATCAACCAAATCCGATAATGCGGATGGAGGGGCAGCTGTATCTTCTAGTATTCTAGCTGTGTGATGTATTCGATTGCTGCTTCTGTTGTAACTGGATCATGTTGTACTTCGTTTCCTTTCTCAACTGCTAGTTGCTCGTATTCATTCACCGGGATAGTATTGTAAGATATTTGACTAAAATGGAGGAATTAATATTAGTTGGCAAAGTTTTCTTAAAAGGTGAACAAACCCCGATTCTATATACTTATATCTATTTCTCCATGCGAGTCTTCAACTCATTCTTCAGTAGGATTTAAAAATGATCTAACATTAACGGGTTCTTGAATGAAGTAATTTCCATATAATATTTCCAAATCAGCTTGAACCTCCGCCACCGCTCCATCCATACCCAGTCTATTTCCGGCGTCCCCAATTCCATTGTTTATAGAATAATCAAGCCCGGAATGCAGAGCCCAAGTTGTTGTGGATAACCAGCAATGCGCAGTAAAGCCAGACCATAATATTTGACAGTACTCTTTCGGAAGCAGTTGAAAATTATGGTACTTTTGACGTCAGAATTCCATGCCTCTACAGCCCATTTGGTTGCCTGTAGTGAAGTGGTATCCGGGATTTTAGTTCCCCCTTCTACCTTTTCTGTTTCCCTCACAAGGTGGGGGGCATAATGTCTTCGTGTATGCGCCTTCCACAGTTGTATAGTGCCTCGATCCAAAGGCTGGCAGATGGAGATTGTATTTACTGGAAGCCAAATGATACGAGCATTTTGCAAGGCTCCATCACCACCAATAAGCTTTACTCCATGTTATGGGCTGGGGAATTATCCATTAATAGCACAACCTTTGTTCCAACCATCTGTCTATCGAACTATATTCCATCATGATTTCATGTTTCATCTACGCAGTTTAGTAGGAGCGGTAGGCTACTCCAAGGGTATCTCTGTTCAGGTGCTTGAAACAGCGTGTAACCTATGCACAAACGGATACCGGGAGGCAACTCTACGCATCAAATAGACCCTTAAATGATATAGTCCAGTAACTCTATCTATCTTTATTCTTTTGAACGATCCGGTCATGGTTGGTGAGGGCACATAATAGTTGCGGGTACCGTATCCTTTAAGCTTATAGCCCAACCATAATTATATCCACAAACGGATGCCGGGAGGTGATTCGACGTGTGAAATAGACCCTTAAAAGATCTAGTCTAGTATCTTTCTCTATTGTTGTTGTTGACATGAAAAATATAGGTTTGGTTTGCTAGGTTTGGCACAATACGCTCCTTCATAGGATATCACTCGGTGTATCCCTGCACAACAAAGCTGGGATTAATATTGCGAGCCGGGGAAAATATATCCTCCCTGTAATAAGTGCGGCAAGGCCCAGCCCACTATTATATTATGTCATTACTGTATTTGTGCCAAGGCAGCTACTGTCCTAAAAGAGCAGCTCAATTCCCTCCTGTATTAGAATTTGTAGACATCACAAGAATCACCTCCACTTCAATAGTCAACAGCCCTGCGCTTATATATCTCTTGGCGTAAAACTTCCCCCCAGCCTCTCCCTCGTCTAAACTGCGGTATCTTTGCCCTCTTACTACACGCTTCCATGTGAATTATTTCTTGGTTTAAGGCCATGGGCCTCTTATTCTAATCATAAATATTCAAAGTACGGCCTATACTTACTAATATCTTGTGTTGTGGTTGACAAGATTTAGTGCTCGTTGACTTTTACCGACCCCGATATCGTGTCGCCCACCGTATATACTAGAGTATATTGTATCATTTATATAAATTCGGGGGTGTTCATAGGCGTGGAACTGAGTATGTGAACCCCGACGTTCATTGCCTCCTTGACACGTCAGAATCACAAAGACACCTGTACACAAAGAAAGATGACATTATATCTGTAGGATTTATTTACTCGCACTAGACACCAGACAAAGAACGCTTCACATCGATGATATTACAATATAAGTATCTTATCTATGCCAATATCCTTTCATATGAGACCACACCTCACCCTTATGGCCAGAAGATATCTACATGAATCAAACTTCATCCCAATCCGCCGTCTCTAGATCGCACAGCATCTCCATCTACGCCCTGAATATCTTGATCTAACGCCCCCCGCAATCCTCTGGTCAGCTCGCTCAAAGGTTCAAAGGCATATGGGGGAACATACACGGTCCGTCACCAGCTTCCTGCATATCGGACACTGCACTTCCCTCCTTCCAGGAACCTCCCCCCCCTCAATCCCCAGCCTCAAGCAGCACTCCTACACCACCGTCCGTTAGTTACAACCCCCCCCCCCCTTCCCTCCATAAACCTAACCAAAGGAAAAGACTCACCCCACACAACACCAGGTGTCCACATGGTATCAACGCCGTATCGGGGGTGGTGTCAGTGCAAATTATACATTCGCCCCCGGGCTCCGCCACCCTCACGTCGCCCTGCCGCTCATGCCCGTCGACACCGGGGCCCAAGCCCAGCTGCAACAGCGCCCCTGCTCCTTGCGCGGCAGCGGGGACGGGGACAGGGACGGGCTGCGGAGCCGGGACGGACCGCCTCCGACTTATGAAAGTGTAGAGGTTGCGTAACATGGCGAGCCTTGGGGAAGTGGGGGCGTAGGGGGTGGGAGCACCACCGCCGTTTGCGCGGGTGGTGCTGCTGGCGGATGGTCTACTGATTGGTGGCTGGCGGTGGGTTCCGGGGGCTGGGCTCGAGCGTGCTCCTGGGTCTGGTGCGGGATGGGGTTGGACAGGTTGATCATCTGGTTGCTCGGACTCTTCTGCTCTTGCCGGCTCCCGCTGGACGGGGTCTAACTCTATCTCCCTGGTAGGTGCGGCCGGGGGAGCCTGTGGGGGTACCAGAGCGGGGGCAGTCGGGGGTGCTGGTGCGGGCGCGGGCAGAGGCGCCGGCGCGACTACAGGTGGGGGTTCTGGTGCGACTACTAGCGGTCTTAGGCTATTCAACCGCTGAGTCTCCCGCTCCCTTGCAGCCCGCATGTCATTGTAAGACCGCAACAAGGCCCTCCGCCGCTCAACGGCCCCCAAACCTCTACCCGGGACTGGAGGTCGGCGGGGAGCCTGTGGGGGTGCCGGTGCGAGTCGAGGCCGGGGCGCCGGTGCCCGTACAGGCGGTACAGGAATCCCTGCCGCTAGGTGATGCAGCCGGTCAAGCTCCCATCCCCTCGCAGCGCGCTGCTCGAAGGTTCCCCCCAGGTTGGCCAGCTGCGACTGCTCGAAGGTCAACCCTTCCTCCTCCGGATTTGACGGGGCCCGTAAGGATGATTGTCGTTGTGGCTCTGGTGCGAGCGGTCTCACGGCCGCCACAGACGGGCTCTCCGGCCACCCATTGGAGGTCGGTTCTTCCCCCTCTTCCTCCTCCAGCGGCGGCGGCGGCGGCGAGGGTGATTCTAGTTCTTGTTCTGGTGCGAGTGCTCCAACATCTCCCACAGAGGGATTCTCCGGCCGCTCATCGAAGGCACTCAGGAAAGCAATGTCCCGTAAATCGAAGCTCCACGACCTAAGCCCCGAAGACTCGTCTAGGGCGGCCCGCGAGGGCCCTGGTTCTGGCGCAGGTGCAGGCGCCAGTGGGCTACGCAGGCGCTCAAGCTCCCGCTCCCTAGCGGCCCGCTGCTCATCAAAGGATGCCAAGAAGGCTCTCTGCCACTCCTCGAAGGTTAGCTCTTCACGATCCGGAGGTGCGGCCGGAGTGACCTGCGATGGTGCTGGCTCTGGTGCGGGAGCCGGTGCCAGTGGGTTACGCAGGCGCTCGAGCTCCCGTTCTCTTGCGTCCCGCTGCTCACTGAAGGATTCCAGTAAGACCCTCTGCCACTGCTCGAATGTCAACTCCTCATGCTCCCGAGGTACGGCCCGAGCGGCCTGCGGGGGTGCTGGCCCCGGTGCTAGGTCCAGTAGGGGTGCGGGGTCTGGCGCAGCGGCCACCGCAGGCGGGCTCTCCGGCCGCTCATCGGAAGGCCCCAGGATGGACCTCTCCCACAAATCCAAGTTCCACAACTCACCCTCCGCCGGAGTAGCGTGCAAGGGTGCTGATTCTATTGCTGATTCTGGTGCAGGTGCTGGTGCGGGGGGCAGCGCTAGCGCAGGCGGATTCTCCGGCCGCTCATTGATGCTCACCGCGCCATCCGATGGCTCGTCGGAGGATGTCTCGTCATCCTCCGATGGCTCGTAGGAGGATGTCTCGTCATCCGGCCACTCCAGCCACTCATCGACTGGGATGTCATAATCGTGCCACACAGCGGGTACTGACCCGTCATCCCTTACTCCTGTGGTCGGGGTGGCCTCTGAAGGTATTTGTGCTGGCTCTGCTGGTACTGGGTGGGTATAGGCGGGGGTGGGGCCGGGGTCGGCGGGGGTGGGGATCGCTGGGGCCCCCCCACACATTATGTCTGACTCCGGCGGCACCACGTCCGACTGGCTCTCGTCACGGCCCGGGGGTATCCCGGAACAGGATTCCTCAACCTCCTCTGCCCGGGTGCTCATATTTAGATGTATATATTGGTAGGAATGTTAGGAGATTGGTGTTGAAGACTGCCTGACTGTCTCTCTCGACATTATTATTAATTATTATATTAAGCTGCATCATTCAGGCGTCAGCCAATGTTTCTTTCCTTATTATCTTTATTATCCCTTAGTCTGTCAGTAAAATGCTGACCCCCAGGAAGAAGCAAAAATTGTGTGGCTTTACTACATGTAATAGATCCCGTTATCTCCCTTATCAAATAATAGATCTTCCATACAAATTTAATTCCTCAATTATAGGGGGGTCAGCATTGACAGACTAAGGGATAATTTAACATTCAGGCGTCAGCCAATGGGGCGTGGGTTAGGGTTCGGAGGGCGAAAAAGCCTGGTTGATTGGTTGGTTGATGGACAAGGCTCCGGGAGTGCTTTTCTGAGATGCTACGAGGCCGGGGACAAGTCAACTTCGATTATGGTCCAGTCCGGACGGGCCCCGGACGGGCCCCGACCAGGTCTCGGTCTGGTATCTCTAGGCTGTTGCCTATCTCAGTAATAGAATTGCAAACAAGCTCTGGTAAAAACGGTAAAAGCAACGGGCTCAATGACTATGCCACACCTTGAATTGGGAGTCCTGGGTTAATTCTGCGAGTCCCAACAGTGCAAGGCATTATCCCAGATGTTTCCAATGATGAGTAAACAGGGGCGGGGCATATTTTTCCCCCCACACTCAGTCAAGGGGTAGCATGCTAGGGGTATAATTACGTCTACAGACTTAAAGCAAAGGTTGATCTACTAGGCAGACACAAGATATCATAGAGCTGAATTGGTTTGTACGATGGTTTCCATGGCCTTTTGTACCCTAGTTTTCATCCTGACTCTGTATTATCCAAGGAATTATTCATGTGTAGATGCAGAATAATTGACGTAAACATAATTGAGCTTGGTTGCTTGAAGGAATAGTATTTCCCAACTTCCAAGTTGCCAATTTAGGTGAAGCTATACCATGAGGGGATTGAACATGCTGCTGCTGTATCACTACTATTTCGACGTTGTGATTCAGCGGACGTTTAAAAGCATTGGGTGTGGGGCGTTTCAAGGAACCAATAGACTCGGAATTATTATTCTCAATGTCAAACTTACTGTGAATCCAAAGCTCTTGAGACCACCCGGAATGATAAATCTCAGAATCCCTGCGACATCGACTTCCACTTTGGGCCACCTGGCACGTCTCAGTCGACTGAACGCCTGCCCAGTCCAGGCATCCGGTCGTCGGTCCTCGTTCTTTACAAATAATACACACCTCCCCTGCCCCCCCTCCATTCCTCATCTACAATTTCCAACACACAAAACAAAAAAGTCAGAGAAATTCATTAAATCAGATCAAAAACGCCGCAACTAACTGTCCTGTTATACAAAGAAAACTGATACCTCTCCTGCAATGCCTGCTCGATCGCACCATGCAGCCCGGAGCACATTACACTGACCCCTCCCAGCCCGCCACCACTCGGCCGCGCCGCATCTACGCTCGGAATACCTTGACCTATACAGACACCTGGTCAGCCCGCCCTATTGAGAATCAAAGCCACATGGCATGGGGAAAAGACACATACCCGATCCTTCACCGCCGTCCTACAAATCGGACACGGCACCTCCTTCCTCCCGGGTACCTCCCGCCCCACAATCCCCATCGTCATGCAGCACGTCTACACGAAAACCGCATCCGTCAGCCCAAACTCACCTCGAAATCCAAGTCAGGGTTAGGGTTCCGATGAAGGGGGGTGCTCACAGCACACAGCACCAGATGCCCGCAAGGGACCAACACCGTGTCTGCGGTCGTCTCAAGGCAGATAACGCAATAACCACCCGCCCTCTCCTTCACCTCCTTCACCTCCTTCACCTTCTTCACCCCCTTCGCCCCCTTCCTAAGCTGGCGCTGCAACACCTCGGCCGCCAGCATCAGCAGCTGCTGCCGCTCGTGCTCGTCCTGCTTGCTACCGGGATCCATGCACAGCTGCAGCAGCGCCGCGGCCTCCTGCGCTGCGGCGACGGACGGGGATGCGGGTGTGGGCGGCACAGCGGTGACAGTCCGCGCCTTCGGGCGGGTGACGGCAGAGCGGGGGTTCCAGCGCGTGCCAGACGGTGCTGGAGCAGCAGTGGCGCCGTTGCCGGAACCTTCTGGCTCGGTGCTGGGGGTGCTGAAGGATAACCCGCGAGGTGGTGCCGGGATCACGGATGGGGGAGGGTGAACGTTGTGCCGGCCGGGATAATTCTCTAGCGCGCGTGGTGGCAGTGGGCGAGGTTCTGCGGCCGGGCTCGGGAGTGCTCCGGGGGCTGGTGTTAGCTGGAGTTGGCTATGACCATCTGTCCCCTCAGACTCCCGTGCTAATGCTACCCGCTGGTTGACAACCAGCCGCTCAGCGAGGGACATGCGCCGCTCTATCCTGGGCTCCTCATTAAGCAGTTTAACGATTGGGGCCGTGGCCGGGGGTGTCTGTGCGGATACTAGTACGGGTGCGGATAATTGCTGAGGACGGAGTACTACGGCCGGGCTCGGGCGTGCTCCGGTGCCCGGTGCGGGGTGGAGTAGGGTAAGAGTATCCGCCTGCTCAGGCTCCCGTGCCGTCGCTGCGCGCCGCTTATTGAAGGCCCTCACCCGCTCAGCGCCCTCACCGTCCTCCAAGCGGGGGCACGGCGGCAGTTCTACCACATCCTCGTCATCCCAGCGGCCATGCGGCGTGGCGTACGTTGTGTGGTTGTGGTGATCGTCGTCCGCAGGGGCTTGTATCACCCCGGAGAGCCAGCCGGAGCGGTGGGGGTAGATTCTATCGCCGGTCGGTGGGGAGCTGGCATCGCCGGGCTTCTTGTTTCGCTTTTTGTTTTTTCTTTTGTGGATGCTGGTGAGTGGTGCGGGTTCGGGTTCGGGTTCGTGTGCGGTCTCTGGTGGACCCCCTAGCAGCGCCGAGGTCGTCTGTGTCCACCCCCACGGCGTTGCTGCTAGGGGCAACCAGGGCATAATGCCCGCCTGGGTGCTCCCGCCCTCGGCGTCTGTGCTCCACAGCGTCCTCTGCGGTAGTTCCGCTATCTCATCGTCCTCCAAGTGGGGGAGCAGCGGCAGTTCTACCCCATCGTCGTCATCCCAGCGGCCATGCAGCGTGGCGTACGATGTGTGGTTGTGGTGATCGTCGTCCGCGGGGGCTTGTATCACCCCGGAGAGCCAGCCGGAGCGGCAGGGGTAGATGGTATCGCCGGAGCCTACCTCGCCGGGGCCCTCCCCCGCTAGGCCTCCCTTCTTCTTTGCCCCCCCTCCTGGCCCCTTTCTCTTTCCCTTCTTGTATGTGGTTGTGCGTGGCTCTATGCCGGTAGTGAGGTGCGGGGTGCGGGTGATGTCGCTAGGGCTGGTACGCAGCGCCGAGTCTCCCTCGAGCTCTATGTCCGGCCTGTTGGTCATCGGGCGGATCGCGTCGCCGGGCGGACGTTCCCCGGGGCGGGCTACTTCTGCCCAGGTGCTCATCTTGTCGGGTGCTCATGTGTGGGGGATCCGGGTTTCGTGTGCTGCGAGTCGGTCTTTTATCACATCTCGTGCATGCAGCTTTCAGGCAGACGTGCATGTGGGTTAGGGTTGGGGGCGGTTTTTTGAGGAGTTCTTTTCTGGAGAGGGTTTTTTGAGAGTGGTGGCAGGGCGGTGTTGGATGTTTTGTATCATCGTAGGTATTACCTGTGGTACTTATTAGGAGCTGGAAGGAGGAAGTGCCCGTTCTCTCTTGTGCCATCGCTGCTCAGGCCACATTTTGCTCTCCTGCTCTGGAATATCGGTTTGGTTTGCTAGTGTTAGGTTTGTCAGGTGTTTGCTGCGGAGGGGGGTGTCTACTTACAGGGTGCATGTGGAGAGAGGTGAGATGAGATGGACTGGGTACGTTATACCGGGGGTGGAGAAATATTGCTTTTTTATACGTATGTAGTGCGGTGTACTTGTAGGGATGGCAGGCTTTGACAGGAGGTGCTTTTTTCTAGATCCTGCTCCCCATAAGGCCGTGTATTCCTTGCAAGAGTGCTGGGAATTTCGCCCTCTGCCGTGGTGGGGGTGTGCGTAAATGTCTCGTAAAGTATCGTAACCCCTGTTTGTCGGGATTCAGAATTAAAGACTAAACGCTTAACCCACTGCCGTGATGGACTTGCTGTAACGACCGCCAGAAACACGGAGGTTTGTAAGCCGTCGTTTTAGACCCGCGGCATTTATACTTATTCGGAGCGGGGGAGAGGAAACATCACTTACTGGGCTTGACCTGTACGTATACCATATACTTATGTACGTATGTATGTAGACAGGGCCTCCCTATGTTGCGAGTTAGGCAGTAGCGACATGGGAGTAACAGCTTGCAGCCACCCTCTCACGGACGGCCCAGCTGTCCGTGATGTCTCTGCGCCAAGTGCTACCCAGATTGGTATAACCAATCTTCTCGTAATGCCTCTAGCATCAATTCACCCCCGTGTGATATCGATTCCGTCCGTGCTTGCGGCCTCTCTTCTGCACCTAGGCACCGAACGAGACCCCGCCGGGATCCGACCCTCCCAGCAAGTCTGCGCAGATATGGTTGCTGGTGGGCTTCGCGCTTGTCGTTCACATATGTGTACGGTGACTTTGTACCAGCGAGGATGGGTTGCCGGGTGTAAACGATCTATTAATTTCGTTGCGGTACCAGACTGGCTGTCTTGGCGCTCCCGTGGGTGTGGGTTCGGACATGGAATGTCACTCGTCCAGACCCTGTGGCTTCTTGGCGTGCGTGCTGACTCATTGGAGGGACCGCTGCACTAGCGCACACTCAGATAGTGGCGCAAGGAAACAAATCCGATTTTTTCCAGCGGTTATGTTGCTGTTCATATAGGGTGGCTCCCGCCGCCTATGTCAGGAGGGCGTGGCCAAAAGCAATGGAAACGTCCCACTAAGTGATAATTTGCCACCAAAGAAACTATTTAGAGGAAAGACCTCCGGAAAGTAATCAAGATGCCCCAGAAATGAATCCACGGCCGGGGGTTCTACTCTTACAGTACCGACAGACAAGTAGCCCTGACGGGTAGCAATTTGTATTTTATGTATATATAGGATTCCCCCCTAGGGTTCATATGTCCCTCTGCATCTCACCCTCACTGGGCCACCGCACGACGCCCAAGCAGGGTCTTCCAGGTGGCTGCTGGCTGGTATGGGTATAGGACCGCCAAAAGATAAACGAAAAGGACAAACGCTCATACGTTATAAACGAAATGAACTAGACGCAGAAACCCAAGATCGGATCTTCATGGCAGGGGGAAATGTTCGGTGGTAATCCACAGCCCCCAGTTGCAGTAGACTGAGCAACCCATTTATACCGCCGCTCGTAAATTTTTCCACAGGTGATCCCATACCAACCCACCATCCAGAGCCGGAAAACGGACAAAGGAACGAAAGAAGGAAACAGAAACGCAAGGAGGAAAAAAGAAAACGTACCACCCAACCTTCCCTCCCACGCCCCAATCCTCTCCCAAAAAAATCGACCCATATCCCGCCTTCACCCCCGACTCCGTGCTTCCTCGGCGATCCTGACATTTCCCTTATGCAACTCAGAACTCACATGCTGCTCTATACCCTCAATCTTCCTATCCCTCTTGCAAGCGGAGCAGTGGAACGTGTTCCCATTGACCGTTACCCACTCCGAGTTCCATACCGTGGTTGGTCGAGACGCGGGCCCAGGAGCGGCAAAGGTCGGCAGTGATTGTCCCGTCCTTGCTGGCGGCGGGGGCATGGCCATTGTCGGCCGTGCCTGTTGTATTCTCTCCCTTGCTCCCTGCTGCATCCTCACCATCGCTACCTGTTTCATCCTCTCCTTTTCTGCCTGCTGCATCCTCTGCTTTTCTGCCCGCTGTATCTTCTCCTTTGCTGCCTGCTGCCTTCTCTCCTTTGCAGCCTCCTCCATCACGGCGATGGCGTTTGTCATGTGCTTCTTGCTGCTGCGATGTGCCGACATTCCCGCCGCCTCCTTGTACTCCTTGCATATCGGGCAGTACTCCTTCCCCGGTTGCGCGGGCGGCGCTGGTATATGTGTTGGGGGGCTGGCCTTCTTGACTCGTGGGGGTGGGGGCGGCGCGGGTGCCGCCTTTGCCTTTCCTTTGTCCTTTTTTTTAGCAGTGGGGGCGGGGACGGCGGTGGGGGCGGGGGTGGGGGCAACTTTGGCCTCTTGGTCTTTGCCCTGTGCAGCGGCCTTTTTGGTGTGTTTTTGGCCCGCGAGATGGGCTGGGCGGCCGGAGAGGCCAAAGTGCTTGTTGCAGATGTCGCAGAAGAAGGTTTCGTAGGGAACATCTGGGAGGGGTGGGATTGGTCTGGCTGTCGGTGGTGGTGGTTGGAGGGTTGGTGCTCCTGTGCTTGAGTTATTGGGCTTGACAGTGGCCTTGCAATGCCATGACTGATGACTGCTGAGGAGGACACCGAGAAGGGGCTCATGGCAGAGGTTGCACGCCCAATGATCGGTGCTCTTTTGCTCCTTACCATTCTTTTCTTTTTGGTTTTGGTTTTCCTTTTTCTTTTTCTTTTCCTTTGCTTTTTCCTTTTCTATCTCTCTTTCTCTTTCCTTTTCCTCCTCGAGCTCCTTCTTTTTCTCCTTTCCTCCCTCCTTTCCTTCCTGCGCAATGCCCTTCGATTTCTTCTTCTTCTTGGGCTCCGCCGTCACCTCCGCTTTCTCCCCACCATTAACACTCGTCCCCCGCGGGGGCAACCCCCCAGACGCCACCGCCCTCTCCAGCTTTTCCAGTTCCTTCCGATACTGCGCCTCGATCTCAATTCTGGCCAGCGCCACCTGGTGCCCCACGCCCGCCAAGTGCCCCTCCCACTCCGCCCGCGTACAACTCTTGTCGCACACCTCGCAGTGGAGGTCCTTTGGGCGGCTCACCATCGAGAGGTGGCCCTTGCTCTGTAGATGTATCTGCTTTGCCGTGGAGTGTAGGGTCTTGGCGCAGAGAGTGCACTCCCATGTCGGACTAGCGATGGAGTGTAGTTCCTCGGTGGAGAGATCGAACTCGTCGGCGCAGATGAGGCAGTAGAACGTCTTGCGCAGCCTGTAGAATGAGGAGGGGGTATAGAACTCTGGCGTCTGCGAGCGCGGGGGAGGTCGCTGCAGCCCGGCAGGTTCGCCATACCGCCCACCACCACCACTACCACCACCAGTCGAGGCATCCGAAATCACAGATCCCTCGCCGCGCATCTGCCGCCTGACCATACGCGCGTGTGGTTTCCCGGCCACATGCTCCTCGCGCAGGAAGATTGACATCTCCTCATCGCATGTTGTGCACCGCCACATGGGCATGTATGCGGGCCCTTCTGCTGCTGCCGGCGGTGGAGATGGCGGTGGAATTCCTGCACCTTCCCTGCTCCTCCTCAGTGTACTGATGTGGGAGCGGCTGGCGAGGTGGTCGTCGCGGGCGAGGAGGTTAACGTCTACCTCGCAGATATCACATGTCCAGACCATGGAGTATTCATCGGTCTCAATCGCATCTCTGTGGTCGTCGGTCGCTGGGGGCGGTCGGTATACTGCCTCGTCCTCCTGCTCCTCATTCTCCTCTTTCTCCTCTTCCTCTTCCTCTTTCTCCTCTTCCCCTTCCTCCTCTTCCCCCTCTTCCCCCTCTTCCCCCTCCTCCTCCTCCTCCTCCTCCTCCTCCTCCCCATCTTCCTCGCCCCCCCCAACCACTTCGCTGTCGAAGCCGTCCAGCGGCACGCCCTCTTGGTAGCCACCCCGCTCCTCGCAGTCCTCGTATTCGCTCAATTCCTCCTCATCGTTGCTGTAGTCCCGGCTCTCCCGATAGCGCGATCCTGCGCGGATCTGGGGCATGGCTGTAGTATCCGACCTTGCAATAAACGCAGCAGGCGCAGAGAAGAGGAATCGTGGATCGTGGATCGTGGGTGTCTATGCGATGGTGGTGGTGGTGGTGGTGGTTGTGGTGACGTTGCGTATCGGCGGAGGTCGACGTATGCAAGGCTGAAATAGGCGCTCGCATGCGCATGCTGGGCGCCTGAATGTGCTAACCCTGACCCTGACGCGGGGTGATTGGCTGGGCGTGGGCGCGTACCTGCAGGCTGGATGGAGCGGGACTGGGGGGCGATGGGGAGTGGTCTAGTGGAGGAGAGAGAAGCGAGGGGTGGTGAGGGGCCTATGGAGCATCCAGTGCGTGCAGGGAGGCGGATGCCGATCTGGTGTCGATATTCCCACGGGTGCATGGGGCTACCACGGAAAGAAAGAAATGGGGGGGACAGTATCCCTTGCACGGATGAAAGTTGTCCAATTCGCGACCTCCCTCTTTCAGCGAATATTAGCCTAGTGTGGTAATATTTCGAAAGTTTTCTTTGGTTCTGTTGTTGCTATTTACTGTATATAACAAGCAATATACTTCCTCTACTAAGTGGTGCACGGTCCAGGTCGTGAATCTGACATTACTGGCGAGTTGGCTGGCGCAGGTAGTGGTATTGGGATAACTGCAGGCCTGGAAGGTAAGCCTTGAATTTATACAATGCCGGCAGTCAATGACATTCTTGCTACTTTCCCTAGAGCTTAGACTCCAAGGCCATACGGTGGAAGTGAGCACACTATATAAATATATTAAATCTAGGATAGTGCTGGTCGATTCCTTTGATCAGGGCAGATCAATGGAAGGCAGAAAGCGCCACGCGGTTAGAGAAAAATATAGAATTACAGATGTACTGACATGCGCAATATGTACATATATATAAGATATTAGAAACTCTGAAACGCCAGGATACAATCAAAAATTATGGTTCTTGCACGAAGAATTCATGCATATTTGACGACTTCACGGGGGTGTGGTCAGCACGGGGGTATGGTAAATATTAAATACAGTATGAAAAAATGGGGTGAAATCACTACCATAGGATTACGGAATTTAGTGACAAATACCGAATTAAATCGGCATTAGAGGAAGAGTACTGTACAAATACCGTATGCTTACCGCAATGCTAGCGTACCAACGAGATTACCGTAGTGATCCCACCCCTCTTTCTGGTACTGTATATACGCCGAGGTTTATATGACGTGCAGGAGGTTGGTGGGCTACCTCTTTGGTTTCCATACAAAATCTGGGAGTTGACCCCCGGCCCCCCCGTGTTGACCACACCCCGCGGGTTGCCTCCTTCATATAAGATAGAGACCGCATCTGTGAAGAATGATTGATCGAACAATCCATATCCGATCGCGAATGTAGCAGCTGGTGGCCTAGTGGTATTGCCTTTAAGGATAAGCAAGAATTACTACCGGCCACTATATACCGGAGGTACCCGCCGACCCCCTCCAGGACGCAGCTGGAGCTACCTAGAAAGAGCTCCTCTCCAGGCTGTGTTTTCCCTTCCTAGAACACTAAATATATCGTTGTACACACCGCGGGAGTGGTGTTGGCGAACCTCCTTATACCAGCCAGTTATTGAATCATACACCAAAGTATTTCACATGATAGTACTAAACTATGTGTTCTTAACTTACGTACGAGCCACGACGCACTTTTCTTTCTTATTAGACTAGTAGCCCCTTACGTACTATGTTCCTTACCAACGCGCAAGACTTAAACGACCAGCTACAGCCGGTGGTAAGAGTACGCCGGCGTAACCACTTGAACACCAGATTGACTGGCCTTTCGGGACCAGTCGGGCGCAGGGCCGTAGCACAGTGGCCGCCAACGCCACAAGCCGTACCGAAAATTAATTTCGGCTGCGGGACGTATATCCACCACGCAGGGAGTTAAGCTCAAAGAGCTAGAGAGCATAACAAAAGAATGATCCATTTTTATGGCAAGGACAGAGGATCTTAATTAGTGACTGCTCTACCGCGTAGGGAGGAGCAGACAATGTACGCCACGTATAGGTATTTCCCCCCCGCAGCAAACAAACCTCTTCAGGAATTCATTCCCATACCGCAGCATCGGTGAGGGGGCTCTACACTCAGACATATCTCTTCTGTTGGCACATCAATTGGAGCCATCCAAATCACTGACCTGGAACGGAACCACACAACCTAGAACCCGGAAGCTAAAGCATCGGCCAACCCAAGAAGACACTATCTAAGTGTTAGTTAAATGCTATGTGAGAGTTAATGTACCACATGTCTGACCGAGAAAACGCTCCAGGTTGCCCTTACTAACCATATCCGCCGACGACATACGCCGAACTCCGAATGTTGAGCACTGCCAGCTGCAGTAGAATATACCACAGTACGGTCTCAACAGGGGAGAATGATAATAGCAGCTAATAGTCGCAAGCTCGAAAATGAAAAGTAGAGATATCTTAGGAGAAAATAAATACTAGATACCTTGAAATGTAACTATCGATTAATTCCCCCTAGACTTGATTATAGGAGCACTGACCCAGTTGCTATTGCTAGAAGGCTAGACTTGCAATTGGTTGATAAATCAGCTAAGAAAGAACACAAGCTGGTCGTTAAGCATGCCAGAAATGCACCAATGAATTAGACCAAGAAGGTTGAAAAAAAAGGGAAGCAAAAACTGCGGGCTAGCTAGTATGCGTAGCCGAGTGACTGATCATGAAGCGAACGAGTGATCCACTGTGATTAACTCCAAGCGAGAGGTTATCTATATTTCATACACCCGCAGCGAAGATACCAAGGATTATGGTATCCCATAGTAGCATATTCTCGGGGATAGAATGGTATTGGCCAATCCCGAACGAATTTGCGCAGGCGAATTTGCCCATGACACAAGCACACGTGCGCGCGGTAGCGGCATAGGAATACTCTGGCCGGGCCGTAATCATGAACGCATTTTGTAAGATTCTCTCAATCACAGATCATCACTCGGATAGTGAGGACTCGGTTAAAATCGTACATTCAGAAGCTGCCGCTTTCGATATAAATGTTAAGCTGTTTCCCAAGCACGATTCAGCGATACCAGAGATCTCAGGCGTGTATATTTCTTTTTTAATCTGGTTGACTATGCTCGGAACTAAGCAAGACCCATAATAGCAAATTCCCTACCAAGAAAACCGGCGCCCTAGATCCGAATCCCGATAAATAACAATTCACCGTCGGGCGGCAATGCGTCTTCACTCAAGGTATAGAAAATTATTCCCACCCGATACATACCAGAATATGGTCAATTCAGCCTGACTCAGCCCCACTAAGCTAAAACCGGTCAGAACCATAGTTCTAATAAGTCTTGGCGATCACTCCTCCTTTACTTGTTGTAACTGGCCGCGGCCGTTTTACTAACCAATTATCAACCAATCCAGTGGGGGGGGGAAGCTCTCTACTCTACTGTGAACACCGTTGAAGTATCATACCACATGCACACCTCCCATCTCCGGCTAGTACACGCTGATCACTTTGTGCCGATCTCTTTTTCAAACAAGTCAGCACATGAATGTTATGTGGGGTCAGGGGTATATATACCTACCGTAAATTCTCGAGAAATCCACTATCCCCGCATCGCTAAATCTTAATTCCGGGTGAGAAAAAGTATGTATCTGAATGAACTCCTGGAGTTTGATTCGCCAATTCGCCTTGGTTCGGACTTACCACATACAAATACGGGGATAGTGGATTATTCGAGAATTAACGGTACTAGGACATTGATACGTCATAAGGCTGGGATATATAACCAGGTTCTGGGAGATGAAAGGGCTCCGATCGAGCAGGGCTGGGATTGAGAAGCAGGCAGGATCAGGACAAGTAGAGACAGGCATGGCGTTTTCGAAACATCCATTATTGCATGGATTTCAGAAAGTCAGGCTTGTGGGGTTTTTGACCCTGCGTAGGTATACTTAATAGATGATCTTCGCCTGCAGTAGTCCATGTACTAGTACTTTCCTGACGTTTGGAAAATGGACCACTATTGCATACCATACTAAATTTTGGACTTGGCGCGTATTTGTATGGCATGCAATAGCAGTCATTTTTCCAAACGTCAGGAAACTACGAGTAGCTGTCACGCAAGGGGGCCCGGGGGTGACATCGGCAGAGTTGGGGGTTGAGAGGGGTCAGATCGACCGCAGATCTTCTGGGTAATTCCATAATGTCTCCGAACACGACTGCTATTGCATACACACAAAAAAGTGCCAAGTCCCCCTATTTGTATGGTATGCAATATTGGTCGTGTTCGGAAACGTCATGGAGGGACGGGTATATCACATATGCATGTACAAGGTAAAGTCATTTTGGGGACAACGACGAAACTCGTTGAACGACGAACGCGGACAAAGCACAGGCGCTCAGGCTGGTATATAACTGCTTGATCGACTGAAACCTGTGTTTTCGCCGTTGCCCTAGGTTCGTCGCTGCCCCTAAATTAACTTTACATGTAGTTATTAATACCTGAGCGTACAACCTGACTTGTGTGGGTACATGAATGTAGGTATGGGGCGTGGGCTGTCGGGTTACGTTATATATGTGTGGATCGAACGAGTCCGGTAGAGTATGATCCCTATTCTTCATATCAATTACTATACTATACGAAAGACTCGGGTCCTAATTACAAATCAGGAATTTATTAAGTAGCTTTCCAATCGATAACGGTCCTAAAGCAAAGGGGTTGAATACGCAGCGGGTTTACATCACCCTCAAATCCACCTTGGGGGTGGACGGTCAATGTAAGGGTTATCCATACCGATAGCACCACTCCGGGCATGAATATTTGACTAAAGCACTTATAGAGGATCCCCGCAACTCATACAGATTAGCAAAAGAGGTCACATCCGGTGAGGTCCACCCTCCTGCGCCCGGCTTCAACTAGAGCGTTAGTATAAGGAGATGTTTACTGACATGCGTCTGGGTAGAATTTCGAGTTTGTTTCCTCCAACGCGAACACACTCTTCGCGTAAATGGTCCTTTTTGCCAGCGCCTGACACGTCTCCTGCTCGTGTGGCAGGCAACAGCCAGTAATAGAGACGAATGGAAGACATCTATAGTACAAATACTACGGGCCTGTCCCTATTTCAGCTGAACAGACCCGAAAACCGAGCGTTGTTTAAGGAGTTCTATCGCAGAGACCCTACTGGCTTTTATTGGGGGCCAGAGCCCAAGTATAGAGGAAGCTGGGCAATGATCAGATCGACCATCTTTACCATTTTCATTGTTTCCTGGCGCCTGGTTAACTTGGATGTTTATGCCACGGCAAAAAGTTGGCAAAGGGTCGTTTATAAAGGGATCTGGCTACTCTCCGCTATTATAAGTCCAGTCACGGTCTCACTGTACGCCCGTCGGCAACTGCTAGAGTCCCGAGACATCCAGAGGTATTACCGCGAGAATGTGCTAGGAAATAGAGCTTTGCAACTCGAGGATGGCCCCCCGACCGGCCACCAGGATATCAGCACCGCACAGTTTACTAACGGCTACTCTCCTGTCCCCAAGCTCGGTAGCTTATCCGGCCGCCTTGAGATGAATGCTGCTTTCCTACTTATATCCGGCGGCTTCATGTATGATCGGGGAGACGGCGCAATGATAATATCGCCTTCAGAGTTCAAAAGGCTCCTGGATGAGAGGCAGTTTGGGGCGCGGTTTGAGGGCCTAGCACATATTCCCGAAGCGATAAGGGATAAAGAAAAGGTAGAGACCTTTGCAAAAGTAATAATTGCGGTGCAGCTGTGCTCTAAATTGCTAGATGCAGCTGTAAGACAACTTACCCCGATACCGGCCGTGCTTCTTGAACTACACGTGGGTATGGTACTCTGCGCTGGTATCTTCATATATCTTTATTGGTGGAACAAGCCGTTCGGTATTACAACTCCCGTGAAACTGAAGGTTGTGGATTGGGATAGATGCATGCAAATCCGGGAAGAAGAAAATCGGTGGAAACCAAGGGATGATAATGATGGTATTCTTGGAATTTTTAGGAGGCATATAGAAGTCCTGAGAGATCCCCACGACATTCACTATGTAGTCAACGTGACCTCCTGGACACTTTTATGCTTCATGTCATGGGGAATCTTCTCTGACCTATTATTCTTTACGGATATTGAGCTGTGGGTGTGGAGATTCTGCTCTATAGGGGCAGCTTCACCGCTGCTGCTGGGCTTAACTCTACTTAAGCCGAGTGTTAGGAATAGTAGATTCTATAGGTTTGTATTTCCGTTCATATTTTCCTTCTACTTTTTAGGCTGCGTAGGGATGTTCATCATTGCATCAATAAGTATTCGAAACCCCCCACTCGGCGCATTTAAGGTTGTGCCATGGATTAGCTATATTCCCAGTTTGTAAATGGGTTATGTTATTAAGCTTATTTCCTATCCTATGTTATACTCTTTCCTTGGTTCAATTTCTTCCTTTCTCCGATGTCTTTGTTTCTGCGTTTTAAAGCTCTATATAGCGGCTTACTTGCAGCTCCCCGCCCTATTTGGGGAGACGAGGGAGGATTGTAGAATGCTAGGACTTATGCTGCTATCATGTACGACCGCCTCTGTGTGGTTTGTTAGTCCATGAAGAGTACGTAAAGGCTAGTCTGATTGTAGCCCGAGTAGTGACCCCGTTCAGGTCGATCACAATCCCGAATACGGTGAGCACCATATTCAATGAGAGATTTCCAAATCTGGTGGTCCTGAAGATTGTAAGGACATGTCGTCGAAGCTTCCAATCTCTTTAAAGGCCGGGTTATGTTGCATTAGTAATAAAAGCCAACTCACACATTCCATAAACTGCACGACGTCAATCATTTTAAAGACACATAAGCATGTATGGACACTCGACCAAATGATTATCCGCCATGTTCAGACTTAACAGCTCTGTGTTCAAGCTCGGTTCACATCTTAAATTTCCCCCTTCCTCCCTCGGTTTCTTTTCTCTGTCCCCGACTTACTCACTACACCCCCGCTCAACAGTATCTCCCGACAAACCCTATATTCCCTCTCGAGCTCAAGTAACCTTCTTTTCGCCTATTCTTTAGGTCTTTTATCCCTGCTAATCGTACTCCGCTGCTAGATTCGTACAATATCAATTGAATCGTCCCGGCCAAGACGGGGGGTAGTCGGGATAGTATGTGAGTACACTAGCTAGGGTCACTTTTTCTTTAATCCCGCTAACCGAGTACCGAATTGTATAGATGTTGGTAAAGACATGAAGGATGGGGAGATTCCGAAAGTTCACTCTATCTATCGGATCTGTAAAGCCTGGTCCAATGAGCCTATCCCCCAGATTGGTGCTCAACTTCGCGAGCCTGTTGGTATGCCGGTCGCGAGAAGCGGCTGGATCCGCAAGGCACAAAATAGGACAATTCTAGCCCACATTGCAAATCACGAGGAGGTACATGGGCTTGTTATTGAAACTGAACCATTCCACTGGCTTGGCGCGCCATGCTGCTGGGGAGTTATGTGCTGGTGGGTGGGGGGCGAGGACGATTCGTGGTGGCCGTGGTGAATATTGACATATATCTCATTGCGAGCATGATTATTTCAGGAGGCAGATCGGAGCTGCATCTGCACTTGTAGATAATATAGCTTGATATAAAATATCAAACTCCGTGACAGGTATATACATGTAGTCTTCTCGCGTCTTGCCTTGTTCATCCTAGTGTGGTGTTGCGAGGGTGCATTACTTGCGCAGGCTAACCAAGTTGGGCAAAATTACTAGCGTAACCTGACTAAATTGTAAAATCAGGACAGCACCATGAAAAGCCGGGGGTCATTTATAATTTATACTACCACGACCGGCTAAAAAAATACCACGACAACCAAACGTTCCGAACTGAGATAGGAACTCCTTGACTCGCTCATCATCTCGTTCATCAACATTAACTACCAATACCATTATGCTCAACCTCATGGGTGTTTCGCACTTTGAGTCTTCTGACTCTTAAAAGTAGCCGTACAGGACTGGTCCATCATGGGGAGTTTACCTACCGAACTGTGAAGAGACCACAAGAGAGCGACTCTCTGCTGTGCCCCCGCCCCCCCCCCGGATACTACTCCTCAAACCGCATCCAACTACCTTATAACGGACAGATCTACATGTAGTTATCAAGCAGCTCGCCCACCAAAGAAAAGGCTTCTGCATACACAATCCAAGCAACAACCGGAACACTTTGAGCGCGTACCGGAGTATCTAAGAGCCGTAAAGGGCACAACCCACCACTTTATGGAAATTTGTATATATACTGGCCAGTGCCCCAGCATCAAGCTTCATGTGCCTGTAGCCAGGCACCCCAAGCCTGAGGGGCCTCCCGTGTCGTGGTGGGCTCAGTGGCAGCCCATACCGCGTGTCCAGCCCCCGGCGGTGATATACGTTTGGTTTGCGGAATCAGGAGGGATAAAGTGATGGTTGCAAAGACATTGTACAGAAAGATATCCCAAAGAAACACAAGAGCGAAGAAAATCAGGACTTTGCACAGGTAGAGCTGGCGACATTTACCTTTACCACATTTCCTAATCCTTATAATAAATGAGTGAGTTAGTAATGCCCAAATAGGGAGATATTATCCTGGGAACTAAGATACTAAGCTGGACTGGATTTTTTATCTCCCAGTTAGGTAGGAACTGACTAGAATACTATCTAAAGGCAATAAAATGATGCGAAATTGGGGACACTACACCAAAAGTACATCAGCTTCAAACCCCCTCTGCACATCAACCGAAAGACTTACGCTAATTTCCTTTCTATACAATAAATCTCTGCCTCCTGCTCTACGATTTTATAGAGCCAAAATAATTTTAGGTGTTGTGGTCCTGAAGGGGTGGCCGTCAGGATTTGGGACGCAAAGTGCTCCGGCTATAAGTATCCCCAGCTATAGCGAGTGTCAATACCAAGCCGATAGCTAACCCTAACTAACCTCCTTGGGAGTTGCCAAAAAAGCATGTTTCCATGCGCAGGTGGAGGCGCAGACTAGGATTGAAAAAGGTCAAGTTTTGGTGCGTCATGAATTATCACCCGCTCCTCCTACCGGCAATGGCTAGGTATCATTTTTTTTTTTGTTTAATTCATTACATGTATGTAGCTTTCCGGCTATGACATGACGCACTACCCCAGAGCTCCCCTCGCTAGGTATCATTATGGTAGGCTCCTACTACCAATTGGGGGGGGGGGGGTTCAACCAATGGTTCTCTGGTGAGTATCTTGGACCGGTGAAGTCGCGATCGCCAAATTGCGGCATGGACTGTTCCCCGACTGACTGAACGACCCAGAACTGTTGATGCGGGTACAAAAAAGTAGGGCTGAAGCTCATTAACTCGGCTATGCTCAGAGGCTAGGGTACATTGCATACGCATATACAGGCGTGTTTCTAACTGTTTGGGAGTGGTGCAAGCTGTCGGGCACCGGTTCTATGCCAGGAAATGCATCATAAAATGCACCCGTCGGGCTGGTCCCTCCGACTAGTATGTACACCGAGTAAACCTCCCTCCGCAGCTAGACCTCCACCCCGAGATGATAATATGTACAGCACCAGATCCAGGTACATGTAACACACCCCCCCCTTTCCGGTGATCGGGGGAGTACCATAAGCCAAAACCTCGCCCCACCATAAGCGAGCCAGTAACAGCGCAGTATTATAACGGGGAGATCGCCACCCGCTGGTATGGTTCGTAGGTATGTGCACGCCCGCCACCGCACCCCCCGCACCCCACAGCCGTGCCTCCCTCCCCGGTCATCACGTGACCACTCCAGCCTACACCAAAGGTCTCCATACTGGCTCTCTGAACACCTCTCCTACGTAGTATAAAATCCCCCAGCCATCTAGCACAGCTGTCTGCACCACTCCCGCGACAAATTCCGAATACGCAGTAAATCCAAATTACAGGGTTAGGGTTACTCGTGGATCACAGGCGCACCGCAACATGCTGCAGTAGAGGAAAGCAGGGTTCCGGACCCGTGGTGGAGTTTGTGATGGGTGCCTTGTGCTGGGATGGGTCTTTGGCGGGGTGAGGGTGGCTCGGGGGGATCATGGGTATATTGGATGTTTGGTATTGTAATTATATTAGATTGGTCACGAGTTATTTTTTTATCCGCTGTTTAGATGCGGAGCTTGGTGTTCTAGGCAGTATTATTGTGTAGTAAGCTTTCCACAAGGAGCCCTGCTCTACAGTAGGATGATTATCGCCATGCTTAGAAACATATATAAATAGGAGAACCAACGGACCTCATGTATTGAGGAATGATGAGCAAGGAGGGGGAGGGAGAAAAAGGTCAAAATCAAGTCAAAAAGATAAAGGCCAAACAGGCAAAGTAAACACAAAGACAAAGGTTACAAGATGAAAATAAAAGAGATAGACGCAAGTGTACCGAGTTGACCAAAAAAGAAAAAGAGAAAGAAAGACAATTTGAGCGGTTTCCTTGAATTCTGGGCATTGCAAACGAAAGATAACGATTTAGAAGAGGAAAAACGGGTGCTAGGGACTAAAGTGCGTGTAAGAAAGGCAAGAAATGTATGTGCGTGTATTTAGGGGATATCCTCTTCGCTTTCCTCTGATGTGTAGTTTTCCTCTATTGAGTAGACCTTGCAGGTAAGTCCTCTGGCAGGCCTGATGGAGTTCAGGTATTGGTTATAGTGGTACAAAGAGGGTCCAACAACGCGAGGGTAAGCGTTAGAATTCAAGCTTACGAGAAGTTTGATGGCGTCAATATTTTGGGATTTAAGAGCACTATTCAGGACGGTAGTCCCATCCCCCGCTACTGCATTAACATCGGCCTTGTTGTTGATCAAAAGCTTCAGAATACCAATGTGTCCAAGCTCAGCCGCCGCATGTAACGCTGTTACAGACCCTGGTCTCGAATTGACCTTTACCTTCCTATCCAATAACAGGCGAACAATGTTAAAGTTACCGCCCCACACGGCTGTCAGCAAGACCTCCTCGCCGTACGGTATCTCATCGGTGACGCAGGTGACTATTCTCTCCAAAAGAAGGTTAACAATTGCCGTATGCCCGTAAAGTGCGGCACCCTCCAGTGCTGTTCTATGGTCTCTCAGCCCCCTGTTAGGATCGATCCCGTAGGCCAATAGTAGCTTGACAATGTGAATATATCCCTCTGCAGCAGCCGCTGCCAGCGCGTCTTCGTAGGCCATCGCTAGCACCGCGTCCTGGTAATTATTTGTTGAAGCTGAACCGTATTTTTCCAAGATGTACCTGATGATGTTGATGTCACCCCTCGCAGCAGCAAGTTCCGGGGCGTCGGAACGGCGGCTGGAGCTAACATCGACACCGCCGGAGTGGTTGTAGGGGTAGATGTAGGGGTCGTTGGGTTCGAAGGGGTTGGGGGCGGGGGCGGGGCGTAGGGGGTAGGGGCGTGGGCGTAGGGGGCGTAGGGGGCGTAGGGGGCGGGGGGGGCGGGGACATAGTGGGAGTGGGGGTAGGGCCTGTGTGCGGTGATGAAGGGGTCCCTGCGGCCTACGCGGCCTGCGGAGCCCGCGGGGCCGATGGGGCCCATATGGTCTCCACGGCCCATGCGGCCCCCGCTACCGGGGGGTGCTTGATTGCCAATCCCGCCGTTAACATCAGCCCCACTCGACAGCAGAAGCCTCACAATCGCAGTATGCCCGCCTCTCGCTGCGTAGTACAAGGCTGTCTGGAGAGGTTGATGTGGTAATTCAATCTTGGGGTCCTTTTCCAACAGCAACAAGACGGTCTCGCCGTGGCCGCCCTTGCAAGCTGCTTCCAAGGGCGTCATCAGCTTCCTGTCAGTATGTATAGCTCCATCCCTTTCCAAGCGCTCAGTGTCCATAGTCCAATCCACATCTGCAATATGCTGCAAAAGCAGCCGCACGATGCCTGTGTGGCCCCGATAGGCGGCTATAATTAGAGCTGATTTTATCTGCTCCGTCCACCGGCCGGTGGAGGGGGTGGTCCTCAGGAGGAGCTTAGCAATCTCGACATTACCAATTCCTGCGGCGCAGCCGAGCACGCTGGCCGGGTCGACATCGAGGGTCAACAAAAGCTTGATGATTGCAGGATGCCCGCCGCGAGCGGCCAGCTTGAGGGCTCTGTTCAGAGAATTCCACTCTCCCGGACCCGGTCTTCTTGATTCGTTGTAAAGCCTCCAGAACAATCTGAAGATTTTGATGTTTCCGCCGCCGGCAGCTGCTTCGAGCTCGCTCGCCCCGATATGCGCCACTTCACCCGCCCTGGTACTCAGCAACAGCCTGACAATGCTGATGTTTCCTACACGCGCTGCCTCCCGCAATGCTCTAGTGCGGATTCGTTCATGGTTGTGCGCATGTAATATGCGTTCCACTATCTCAAAACGCCCACGCTTAATACAAGAGCTCACGGCAACAGAAAGCGCCTCTTCTATGCGTAGACGGTTGGGAGTCGACTCGCGTGCGAAGGGAGGGAAAGAAACAGTGTGATCCAACAAGTATTCAATAATGTTAAAATGTTCACCTCGAGATGCATCAATCAAGGAACGGCACCACCCGTACAGCCTTTCATCTGGGTCGGTGCTGGAAGCACCGGCGCGTGTGTTTCCCAACGCATCCGAATTAAGCAGCAACTCCACAATCTCGAGGTGCCCACCGGTAGCCGCGGCGGACATGGATTCCAACCAATTCTCAGTTGAGGGTATTGCTGTACTATCGATCCCTGCGCCATTGTCTAGCAATAGTTTCAGAATGGTGGCATGTCCGCCGCGGACCGCAGCCTCTAGGGCTGTTAAGGCAGCAGAACCAGAACCTTTTATATTTGTAGCGTTGATGGGCGTGCCCTTATCTAGTAGCAGCTTTACGACATCGATGTTTCCGCTCCCAGCTGCGTCTCTGAGGAGTACCCGGTGGGGGGGTGCCACACGCCGGGGCGATACTGGCACCGGCCCCTCCGTATAATGGAAATCCAATGACTCGGAAGAGGAGACTTCCGAGTCCGATTCCTCCGAAAGCCTGGAGGTGCTAGACGGTGGCCCAGGTGCCATCTGATATCCAGGGGGTGGGGGTGGGGGTGGGGGACCAGGGGGACCAGGGGGGGCTGCTGGGCTCAATGTGTAATTAACGTCTGCACCATGATATAGCAGTAGCTCCACAACCTCAATGTGTCCGTTCTCGCTTGCGGCATTCAGGGCGGCCGTTTTGTGTGGCTTGGAATATTCGTAGTTTTCTAGCAGCTCCTGGACAATGTCGGTGTATCCGCCACCGGCAGCGGCAGAAAGGGCCGTCCAACTATAGCCAGCTTTTCCGCCTGCGGCTGCGTCGGCCCCTTTCTCTAACAGGAGTTGTAGGACCCCTAGATGTCCGCCCTTGGCTGCTGCTTGTAGCGCTGTTAGACCACATTTTCCAACAGCGGCGGCATTGACGTTCGCGTTTTTATCTATCAGGAGTTTGACGATTTCGAGGTATCCATTTCCTGCAGCCAACTGTAGAGCTGTACCTTCTCCACCTGCCGCGTTGACATCCGAGTTGTGCCCCAGGAGTAACCTGAGAATGTTCATGTTGCCTACCTCTGCTGCTGCTTGCAACGCTGTTTTGCCATCGCGTCCTGCCCTTGAATCGATATCGGCGCCATGTTCTAACAAGAGCTTGACAATTTCGAGATTTCCGCCGGTACAGGCCATCTGAAGAGCCCTCCCTCCACCTTCACTTGCCCCATGGGCGTCCACATCCGCACCACTGGCTAGTAGGATTCTCACAATTCGCATATTCCCGCATCTTGCAGCCGCCTGTAATGCCGTTTTCCCGCTGTTGGCCCCTGCCCTGCCGTTCACATTCGCGCCACTGTCCAGTAAAAGCTTGATGACATCCATGTGCTCACGCTCGACGGCTGCTTGCAAGGCTGTCCGACCATTTGAGGCTGCCGCTGGGCCATTCACATTCGCGTTATTGCTCAGTAGGAACCTGACCATCTCGGCATGACCAAGCTCAGAGGCCGCCTGTAGGGCTGTTCGGCCGCCATCCCCCCACGCTGACCGGTTGACGTCCGCTCCCTTCTCAAGCAAGTATCTTACTACCTCGACGTGGGCATATGCGGCAGCTGTCTGAAGAAGTGTCCAACCGCCTTCATCTCGAATATCGATGTTTACGTCTTCGTTTAGGAGTAATTTGATAATATCAAGATATCCTTCTTTAACTGCCTCTCGCAGGGGTGCGTGGAGAGAGTTCCCGGTGTCAAAAACATCCCTCTCAGGATCTCTCTCCATAACTATCCGTACTATATCAACATCACCAGACTTGACCGCCAATAAAAGTGCACCCCAAAGATCACTTGTATGTTCAAGGATCAATTTGACCATCTCACTATTGTCTGCAGCTGCCTCTACTGCCCACTCTTGCACTGGTTTGTTGCCAAAGGAGGCCTCGAAAAACGACTCGTGTTGTAAAAGTATTTGCACCGTATCTCTCTGCCCAGCCTTTATCATCTCCTGTAATAATTCCACCCTATTTTTGCTGTCTACTAACTCCAGATAGTTCGGGGACATCAGCAGTCTATTAAGAGCCTTTTTCCGGTTTTTCTTCGCAGCTACTAACAGAAGTCCCGAGACCGAACCACGAGCACCCTTGGGCAGAAACTGATGGATGTCTCCCTTATCAGCCTGCCGCATCAATATATTGTCTCTACCAAAGTCCAACTCCACCCCAAGCTGCAAAAACTCATTCTTCCAAAACTCAGTCCTATCGCTTGTATAATCAATTCCCCTAAGCCACGGGGCTTGTAAGGTATGGGATGCCGTCGGGCGAACTATTGGGTTTGGAGCCAAAAGACTTCGGATAAAGGCCTCTTCTTCTTCACCCACCGGGAGATCTGATTCCCTCAGAAGTGCCGCCGGTAACTCGAGATCATGATAGCAATACTCCCAGAGAAGTTCCATATCAATTTCACGGGAGCTTCCCGTTGGCCAGACTTCTATGCCTGTGGTAGGTTCGTCTTCCTCCTTCGACTCTTGATTGAGAAATGGAGGTTCGAAGGCAATGAGTTCATATACTAAGCACCCTAACGACCATATATCCAAAGCGTGAGGAATCAAACCCCGAGTTTTGAATTTCTTGGGGTTAAATCCAAGTATCTCGGGTGCGAGATAGCCTTGGGTACCAGCTCTTGTTCGGAGGCTGGTATTCTTTGCATGTTTTGAAACACCAAAATCCGCTATCTTAATCCACACTGGATCAAGAGAGGCCATGAGGATATTCTGTGGGATTTTAATTTGTTTTCAGTATACTGCTGTTAAGATCGCCGGGATCATGGACCAAACCTGCGGCTTTAGATCGCGATGATAAATCCGTTTACTATGGAGCACCTCAAGACCTTCTAAGATTTGCCTTGTAATCTCCTTAACCTCCATTAGTGATCTGGAACCGTTTGAACCTTCTTTCGATCGCTTAATATATTGGCTTAAGTCGCCCTCCCTAACATATTCCATTACAAGAAACATGTTATCCGAGTCTTCGTACCAGCCGTCGAAGTTTACAAAAAGATGGTCAAACTGGTGATATTAGTATCCCAGCGAGTAAATCCTCGAGTAACGCAGGGAAAACCAACCTGCTTCAGTTTCACAAATGCGAGTAACTCCTGTGATAGGCTTGCGCCTTGTGAGAGATCTCGCGGCACAGTCTTCACAGCCCTTAACTGTCTTACCCCTCCCCCGACTTTTTCGTTTTCATCATCATAGTCCTCCCTTTGCTGTAACCAAACGGTTCCAAAGTTCCCGCTCCCGATAACGGCCACTTTCTTCCATCTTGATGTTCTCCACAGCTTTGTAGAGCTTCCACTTTCCCACTTACCCACTCGCTGTAGGATGTAGTCGCCCTGGAATTCAGTTTCTAGCTTGAAATCTTCCAAACGCTGACTCAGGACCGTGGCTTTATCTGCTTTGCTTGAATATGGTTTGGGCTTGGAGTGGGGTCAGCTCATGTCTTCGCCCGAGCTCCGAGGTGTACTCACTACTGGTATAGGTGCAGGTTGCTGTTTCTGTGGGAAATTTTCGGCGGGCCCGTTGGTGGTGAGGTTGCCTAGGGGGTTGTGGTCTCGGTGGCCTGGGCGGTGGTGAGGTTGCGCTGCTGTGGAAGTGAACACTTTTGGGGCTTCCAGCGGGGGTGATGCTTTGTCCACCGGAAATGGGTATTCAGGAGTGGTCTCTTGCAGCGCTCCTAGCTCTGTTTGGCAGTCGTAATATTCGGTGCGTGGTATTTGCGTTTTGTTGTCTTCAGGAACAAACCCTGAACGCGCGAGCCCAGGCCCAGTTCCCCCAGCTTGACTGGACGAGCACGGGACACCCAGTGCGAAATCATAGGCTAGTATATGTTGGTCTCCTTCTTGATGCACCCCTCCCGGGCTAGAGGTTTGGCAGGAATAATCAGCAATGGACTCTCTCAGTAAAATGGATGCGGTGCTATCGCTGCACGGTTCCTGTTCTTGTTTTGGTTGTTGATTATTGACCATTCTGTTGGGCTCCATCTCAGTGTCTACATGATCGTGCTCGGGAACACTCGTTACAGCAGGCCCAAGAGTGCTTTGTGGCGCCGGGGGAGGTCCTTGACCGCTAGTCCTGTCCACTGCTACATCGTAGGGGGTATTCGTTTCCCCTTCCCCCCGGGGATAAAGCCATCGACCTTGTGGGGCCCCTCCAGACATTGGTGAGTTCGCGAGTTCGCAAGTTCGACGTGCAGTTTCTGCACGCTTGTTTCCTGCAGTTGTGATCCCCCACATCGATTAGCGTTAGTGTTTGACATCAAGATAGACTGAAAGGGCTCATCATGAATACCGCTAAGCTCGTTGTTTTCTTTCCAAGCTACTTAGGTTAAGACCAGACGTTCGGTTTGTTCTAAAGAGGAGTTTCAATCCGAGGAAGAAGCAGCTAGTAGAGAGGACTTCTAGAATTCGGGGAGGCCTGTTGTAAAGGCTACGAGTCTGGTCCGTCCGTTACCCCTCATCTGTCGGAGGATTCTAGGCTGTGCAGCTGCGCTGACCAGTGACCACCCAAGAAACAGATTTCCCATACTAACGATCGCGAAGGGATCAAATGCAGCCAGCTCCATTTTCCGACAAACTACATGTAGCCACTAGCCAGTCAGACAATTAGAATATAGAGCTGACTCAATAGAGTCTTTTAGTTTAGCCAACAACCCCCATAGCCGTATAATTCATGCATGCATTAGGGAGCCTTGGCACGCATGGTATGAGGAATACTCGCATCAGGTAGTCCTAAGAACTGATGTGCTAAGCACGGAATTCGAAAAGTGATATATGAGGCTGTAAACAATCTTGGCCACTCGCTTATGAACCAACCGGAGGCTTTGATTCCATTATGGACCAGCCAATTGGAAGGGTGTGCTGCTTCGGGAACAATCTTTCACAAGGTGGAGTGAGGCTCTGCAGCTGAGACTCTGCAGGGCAGTTCAAGCAGAGCCTCAAACCGCCGCACCTCTCACCATAGCCACAGACTCTTGGCTGCGCCGGGGGTTTTCTTTTCACTTTAGAGAATTAATGCCTTTATTCAACACGCTACTGTCATGAACCGCTTAAACCCAACCATTCCTTCGTGTGTTTTCGCCTTGTGCCCAGCCTTCTTCTGGTTGGCCGATGATCGGGTGTGTGTGCACTTCCTTCATACCTGCCGCGAGAATAAGTTTCTGCCACCACTTCTGTGTTGCAACAGCGTCTTCTCGCGCAAACCTGGTGGAACTTATTCTCGCCGCAAGTAAGAAGTCTGGTTTAATTGAGCCCCCAAATGTGTTAATTGAGATTTGGGTGGTGCCATGATTCCGATGCATCAACCCGTGAATAATTCCGGATGCTCTTTAATTAGGCATTCCAATCTAAGGAACTACATAAATTTCCAGTTATTCGGAACACAAAAAATAAAAAGATAATATTCAGGCGGACATTTCAATCTTTTTCCGGCATACTTTTATATATTTTTGGTTAATGTGGGGCTAGTCGATAATATTCAAGTCCTAGGGGAGCTTCGGGCAGCAGATTTGACTTCCGCCAACTAATTACAGCAGATATTGCCAAAAATTCTGCTTTTTTACATCTATAAACCAGAGAGGGCTTGAATTATTTACCTTTGTCATTTTGATATAGGGGTGGTTTAGTGCCGGACTACATGTAATTACAGAGAAAGTGCGCGCGATCATGAGATATGAACCCCTGCTCCTATAAAAGACTGGATAGAGACAGACTGGGAGCTAGCAGCCAACTCTTACTCAGTAGTAAACCTAACCCTTACGCCGCGAACTCCCTTGCTGTGAGATCACCCACTGGGCCCACCAATACGGACACCTAACCCGGGGAGCTCAGTAAGGCGATCCTGTTCACCGGCTTGTAGATATCTGCTTCATTCCGCAATGCTCGTAACGCGCTTATACCGACACAATGTGGATTCGGGCGTTTGGGGCGCTGGTGCTGAGTTCTTTGGCCTGGGTTCGATCAGGCAAGGCTGCCCCTACAAAATATATATCCACACGCATGGAACTAATTTCCTGTCGTTTTTTATATCTACTTATATATGTACGTACCAAAAGGGCAGGCTTGTTCCCCCTGCTAGTATTGTACATGTAGTTAAACATGTCTATATATAATGAGTCTTGATTTCATCCAAAGAAAACATTTACTCTGGTAATCATCAATCTAAATTTCTCCATTGTAATACGCGCCTGCGTAACCAAAATCGGATATCCTCTCAACTCCTTCCCCACTATCAATTCCATCTAGTTTTCTCAACTTTTACCGACACCTCATCGGATCTTAAATCAATAAGTCGGCGTTTACCAGACCTCATAGCACTTTTAGAGGTTAAAGAAGAAGAGGTGCGCCAACCCAAGGCCGAATTTCAGCGGGAGAAAGAACTCCGGAGACTTAGTAGTGGTATGTACTAGGACGATATTAAAAGAACAACGCTAAGACATTGGTGTAGATGGTGTAAACCCGCCAAAAACGTCTACCTCGAAGGGCAGCAACACATCAAAAACCCACCGTAGACGAGGCGCGACAAGGATCTTTAGATGACAGATGAAGAGGACAACAAGCGTGCAGAAGGTACATGTAAGCACCGTGTAGATCCGAACAGTGGCACCCAAGAGTCATCCTCTGATATGGAACCCTTGAGAACCTTCGAATATAAGTGTGTGCTTGAGCAATGCCTTTCGAGTCCCGGATGTATCCGGTGATAAAATCAATTACCGAGGCGGCGCCCCTGGACTGGCAATGGGATAAGTTTGTGACGAGCGGCGTTATTAGAATATTATGTTGGGACCGTGTGAGAACGGAAAACCGCCGGGAGAAAGACAAAATGAAAAAGGAGAAGGGAGGGGGAGGAGGGGGCTGGACACACAATTCAACAGATCGAGATAACGGCAGATCCTCACATAAATGGAGCTGAAGAGGTGAGTAAGACGGACTCCGGACCAGAAAAAGGAACGGTAGTACTAGGTGCTATATAACAGAACCACCCAAAAAGAGCCGACTATGTACCTTTTCTCATACCTGTCCCAAAACGCCCAGTTCACCCCAAAAAAAAAAAAAAAAAAAAAAAAAAAACTCTTATCCCCGCCCCTAATCCCACGGTTCAAAAAAAAAATTCAATTAAATCCCCGCTTCTACGAACCACCTCTTCAGTGTAGGATCTGCATCCTGGAGCCACATCTCGGAAAATTGCCAAGGCAATGAGCTGATGGTCTTTACTCTCAAGGAACCGATCTCCACTCACTCTACCCCTTGATAGAGAGAGAGCCAGCTCCTACTTATACAATTATATCCAAGGTCGACTCTCGGTGTTACTTGGATTCATGCATGACCTCATAATCTATTCATCGCCAAGCTCAAGTCTTGGCCCCTCACGACATCTGATCGACTCAACAAACTGTACGTACTGAACAACCATCATGCCTCTACATCGCCCGATTGCGGTACTCCAATATCTTCTACCTCTCTTATCTTCCTTATCCTCTCCCTTCTTCCTCTTCATCATCATCAAGGCTCCCACCCTCGGCTTCTCCTCCATTATCCCCTGCAGCTAGCCGGGACCCGTTATACCACTGGGGGAGGAGGACATGCTATTGTCAACAAAGCCAACAGAGCTCTCCGCCTTCCCCAGGTCTATCACGACCTTTCCTTATGGTGATTATCTTGACGGAAAGACGCTCACGCTCACCCAGGTCTCCCCTCCTCGGCTCGAAAAGTTTCAGCGTTGAACCGCGGACTCCGCCGGTTACGGTTCGCAGCTCCTCTCCAGCTAGACACCTCCCCCACATCATCCATAACAGCTAGCTACACCTACGACGCGGCCACCTCCACGCTCAACCTCCGCGGCATGATCACCGCCGTGCATGGCGCAATCAACCAGTGGTCGACAGAGATCTACGCGAGGCCCAGGTGGTTGCGGATTCCCGCCAGGGCTATAACCCGTCGGACCTTGTTGGACTTCTTACGGCTACACTCTAGAATCCATGGACTCCCCCGGATACGGACCCGTGTTGAGCGTTTCAAACCTGTCGCGGGACACCAGTGACGACGGTGACGTTGCCGCTGTAGCGGTATGGGCAGTCAATAAGCACGGTGAAGAGGGGGTTGGTGGTGATGGGGGGATATGCGGAAGAGGATGGAGGAAGGGGGCGAGGAGGGGGAGGATTATGTGACAGTGGACTTACCGGAGAGGCAGGCGAAGAAGGGAAGACATTTGAGGAGTGGGGTGGGGCTGATCAAAGTGAGGGTATGCAGAATTAATACAAGTAAGTCAGGTGCTGTCTATCAATTTTTTACAACGCGGTCTCATGGATTGGCAATATAGCACCACCGCTGCCTGCCAAAGGCGTATGGCATAGTCTATTAATAATAAAATATCCCACCTATACTGGGCTACCTATATAGAGTTTGCGGGTTGTCTATATGGTCTGGATATACCATGTCCAACTCTGAGCTCTGTTAAAGGAGTACCTCCTACTGCCCAGGCACCACGTGGGATAGGGGTAGTTTGGGTTGGCGCTCGCAGGGGCCACTCATGGGCACTGTGGTACTATTTAAGTACAGCAGCCCTTGATGCGATGGCACGCCAGGGCCCAAAGGCGTACCCATCCGGCCGTCTGCGCCAAGCCGAGTGATAAAGCATGACCACACCACCCCCGCGAGTGATAAAGTGTGATGAACTCGATTGATAGCTTATTTTGGGTTAATTAAATCTATGTGGTGGTTGTTGGGCGGGTGTTTTATTACTTTCTCAGTGTGGTGCCATGTCGCAGGGCTGGTTTGTGTGTGCGTGTGACTTGATCGGTAAAAATTGGTTGAGCCTTGATTTGACCGGACAACGTTGTAATTTTGAGTCTCAGCTAAGGTTTGGGATATTATAAATATGATATAGTTACGTTCTTTAATTTAATCGATATATGTATATATAGACAACCATACCTTAGAGCCCCCACTATTCACAAAGCTACGGATCCGGAAATGTACCCGGAGTGTCGGAAGGTGATGCGCATTTTGGCTAGACAACGCCCAAATACTTTATCACTAGCAATGGCCAGCTCGCGACTGCAAGTTGATCCAGTGATAGGGAACAGCGACAGAGTCTAGGGAACAGCTACAGTATAGGGAACAGCGGTAGAGTACGGGGGGGGATTAACCTGCTCAGATTTGATGTGTCGTGCTTAGTCTAGGAAGTGGCGCTAACCACCTCTATGTCTAAATATTTAGCTCTTGGCATTAATCCCTGCCAGACCAATCAAATCACGTCGATTCTGTCTCACACATGTCTCACTATTATACTTTCTCTCACTAGCGCGCCTATATAGGAAGTGGCGCTAACCACCTCCGTGTCTAAATATTAAGCTCTTGGCGGTGGGTTATTAATCCCTGCCACTTCACCAAGCCGACCAACCAAGCCACAGTCGTACTTTCAAACACAACCGCACAGAACCCCCCTACCACACCTAACCACCTACCCGATGAAGGGTATCTGCACACTCATATTTACCTTAAAATACATGTAGTCTTGTGTATAAATTAATTCCCGTGTGGCTATGAAACTATCACTTTCCGGCACTCTGGGTACATACTAGAGAGGTTTCGCAGCGTCTTTTCAGATGGGAGGTGCGCCTACAGGCTGCAGGACCTTATATGCAAAAATAAACAAACAAGCAGTGGGTAAAAATGAGGTTTTGCTTCCTTCGCATCCGACAATGCGCCAAGTATGTCTAGAGTGAATTGACTACTCTACCCTGGGAATTCTGGTAGATTTAGTTATGCAGAAACTTACATTGCCTGATGTAGACCTTAAGCTGATACATCCGCTTATGATATACTGATGCTTGGTATCCGGCAACGAAAAAATTGACCTACTTGCGCATATGGATCCGGCCATGGAGCCATTTGCGTGACTTTATGCACCCTAACTATGCGAAAACCCTGTTGTCGGGCGCTGCGGAACCTCTCTACTATAGCGAGGCTCCGCACTCACCTGCAATGCTTCTAGTGAAGCTCTGCAGGTACTTATGTAATGAGGTGTGGTGGGGCTCTGGGGTGGCACTGTGGTCACACCACACAAGCTCGTCTCCAGCAAGAACTCACTCCACGTCTATATTCACCTTATTATCCTCGACACCGCCCCCCACCATAAGCCTCATCAAGTAAGGTACAGACCATCTCCCCTTCAACACACCTCACGCCTACCACCAAGAGCGTACCTCCACCCCAATCCATGTCCACCTCCACCGAGAGCCAGCCTGTGCCACGAGTAAGAGCCTGGCCCGCGGATTGCGTAGCTTGCCTCTATGCCACCGCAATGGACTTTTTCAATGCATGAACTCGCCCCCCTCGGCTATAACACCACATGAATCTCGAGTTACTTTTGTTAATCAGGTGGCTTGTCCGCACCAGAAAGGCGCCTAAGGGATGCAATTCTTTCTGCGCTGCCACCTGTGGCTGAAGTTACTGCCATAGTGGGGGTTCAAAGGTCTAAAAAGGATTTCTTTCGCCCTATGGAAAATAAGGTGTATGAGCGGCAAGTTCTGCTATGTCAACTAGGAATACCACGTAATCCCGTTAGTCTTGATTAAATTCCAATTGTATGATAATAGCTAAAGTGACCTCCCGTTATTATAGGAGGAGAGACACGGAATAAAGAGAACAAAGAGTAAATTTGAGCAGCAGAGGTATTGAGCAGTGAAGAAAGAGAAGAGAATTGCGTGATAGTAACGATATCCCCGACCAAATTCTCCCCCAACCAGATATTGATAAAAAAATCCAATATTAACTAGTTCTTCAAGCAGGAAAGCCGGTCCGGATTCCGGCCAGTATGTTTATCAATTATGATAGGTCCCTTTCACTTGTGACGAACTCTACGGGAGGCAAAGGAAAGCAGGTAACTAAATCCACACCGCTAGAAGTTTCTGGAAAACCAATCCCCCTCAAACCAGCTCATACCAGAGTTAATTGCACAATTCCGGAGCGCTGACAACTGACGTCCCAACCTCAGTGCTTGCGACAGTATCTTCCTCACGGCGGGACCTACTCCCGCAAATACACGGCGACCGAGCGTGGGTCTACTTAGTTCAAAGTGTGAGAATGACTCTTCCGATATCTCTATTCATGCTAGGAGGATCGGACCTACTAAGGCAATCTGAGAGGACGTCCGGATTGAAAGATAAAATAAAAATGTGGTCGGATACTTTTTTTTTTCGCTGAGGCCAGTGTTTTCTCTCCCAATTCTGGCTGTTGACGAGGGTTTGTGGGGGAAAATAATAATAGCTCATGTTGTGATCCGAATCGAGATTGCGCATGGGTGGGGGTGGAGCTGCCGCTGAATTAACCTTGTAGGTGTAGAAGTCGAGGTCGTGAGAGAGAGAGAAGGAGGAGCGCCGGTTTGTTTTCCAGAGATGCAGTTCGATAGTGTTTTATATAGAGAGGTTTTGCAACGAGCGCTACACTAAGCAGGGTGTTCTCTTTGAAGTGGGAAGGTTCTGCATTTTACTATGAACTTTATAGCACGCTAGTGCTTTTGTCTCGCGAAAAAATGTGCGGCGAAACCTCCCATTACCATGCACCAACCATCAACCCATCAATTCATCAAGTGATCAGGTTAGCGATGGAAACTTCTGAGGTGACCCCTCATAAAAATACTTGTAAGGAATTGAATGTACTAACTAATCAACAGAACCAAACCCTACTGTTCCGCTGCGGAGCCTAGCTCGGCGTCTTAGCTCCGGAAAGCGCCCCGAATCCCGAGGAACGCTCAAGGCAGCGGAACCAAGTGATCTTTGATGCTCCCACCCGGGGAAGCCCTGCAAGCTGGAAGCAAGCTGGTTACAGCTCCAAGGTTAAACACATTACCCTAGTATATAATTCAGAAATGCTAACTCAAAAATAGAGTCACTACTCAAATGTTTTGCTGCCGAGTCTCGGTATTTCGCGTCCGGGAACTATCAGTACATTCCAAGGGCAGATAGGAAAATTGTGCAGCGGGCGAGTTTGGCTTTTGATACGGAAGGAGTCAATCGCAGTCCTACTATTACTATACCGAGCCTCTGCATTTTAGCTCCGGAAACTAATTCTCAAATGCGAGAGAAATTAGGCCAGCGGAATAGACTGTTTTTGGATCAAACTATTCCCTTGGGCGAGTTTTCTACTCTCTTGACGATAGGGCTCAAAATAATAAAACATTAAAATAGGGATTTCAGTTTCCCATCACACAGCACTGGGCTGGCACGGTTAACTGAGGCCGATGATGGTATTATCCGAAGTTGCTTACTATCATTTACTGAGTTTGGTGATACGGCAATGCAAAATCTCTCTGCTCTCATGTTGCAAACCTTTTTGTAGTTACTGGTCGTGATGTTCCCTTCGTTGCCGTTGTCCATTGTCCGTGGCGACGTCTGATAGGATTTCTAGTCTAACGCGCAACCTTCGGTGGGGGCACCCACGAGGTGAACGGATCCCATCTGATGGCGGTCAGGGATTTGAGGATAACGGAGTTAGGTTATAGACGCCAAAGGCAAATTACTACAAACACAACGGTTAGGCAGGATTCGCCGCCAGTAGGTGGGCGACTGTACGTGGTACAGGTAGATGCGCAGGTAGGCACGAGGGTGGAGTGGACCTTTTTTGGTGGTGGTGCAAGGTGGTAGTGGTTGGTGTGAGCGTAAGGTCGAAATGCGGATGTGTTCGAATTCGAGGTGGGTGCGGGGTTCATGGTGACGATAGAGGCTGGCGGGATGTGAGGTGGAAGCAAGCCTGTGGCGGAGGGTGGGGTGGAGATCTGGGCAGAGCTCTCTTCGCGAGCCCCTGAGGCCCGAGTGATTGCCTGTGACTAACTTGGCTTGGCTTGGCTTCTTGTTTTTTGTTTAATTCATTAATTGCGTGCAGCCTCACGGCTATGGAAATTACCTTGGCTTGGTAGATTGATAATTGATTATGCGCTACTGAAGGCTATGTCAATTAATATCTTACAACTACATGTAGGTACATGTATTTACCCCGGGAGTCCCCAAATTGCCAAGTGATGCCAATTTCGCAGCCACTGGCCACCGTGCCCAAAAATTGGAGATACGCGTGATTTATATAGATTGAATTGCATCAGACAGAGCTATATAGTACCCGGAAACAAAAATGGAAAAGGTTAACTGGGTCTATCTTTGGTGGTGGTTGCGGAACCAGTGTATTGAGCTCGTTGCATCACCCCCGGGGTCCATGTATTTATCATTTATCATCGGGCGGCGCCTAGAAGGTAGCCACATAGCAGCCCGAGATACTTTTCTGTTAACAACGCCATCTAGCTCCGGTGAAGAAGTTAACATGCTGTCTGGAAATGCCTGTCATACCGCCCCCGTTTATCAGATGCGAGTATGATGTAAACAAAAAAAAAAGAGCCCCCGTTCATCAAGCCACGGTGGGATGAAAACTCTAACGCTGTCAGGCACATGTGGACCTTCCACTCTGATCCGCATCGCTGAAGTGCTGGAATGGCCAGGTTACCATATACGCCAGCTTGTTACCATATCAGCTGAAAGATCTTGCACGTTATTACATCGAGCATGTACATTGTAGCTACACGTCACGCCATCGGGCACGGGGGGCTGCGGAGGAAGTGACCCACTTCGCCCAGCTGTAAAAAAAATTGTTCTACGTGCTACATCGCGCCTATACCACTACATACGTGCGCTGCGTATACCACTAGATCACCACTCGCCGCGGGGCTTAGCACTAGAGACAAATCTCCGCCCTTCCCGCAACCTTGTCTTCATCCCTCCAAGGACACCTATAACTATCACACATCTACCTGAGACCCCTCACTCTACCCCACTCTCGACCCCTCACCTCCTACACCACTCCCTCCACCTCCACCTCCACCTCCCCTCCTGTAGCGGGGAAGTGACTACCTCTAGTAAGAATAAGAACCATATGGGAAAAGGATCTAGAATCAAAGAGGGGAAACGGAAGCTTAAGCGGAATGCTCGCAGAGTAAAAAAAACAGAAGATGCAGGTAGTAAGTCAAGCCAGGAACCCCTGTTATAACCAGACAAGGAACTAACGCTGAAGGTGCAAACCTTAGTGTCTGGCCGGGCGGGGGCTGCTCGAGCGCATTATACGGGAGCTAGAGCGTTTTTTTTTCACTTATTGGGTGCGTTGTTATATCTGGTGCACTACACCCTAAAGTCTTGACGCTTGGCGCCAAGACTATATCTCGAAGGACTTCACCTTCTCAATAATCAATATACACCCAGTCACCACACTTACTCATCGTATAAATCGCTTGTGGATAGTGTCTGGTGGCAAATGAAGTCAAAATAAAATGTCCAACTTAGCCGGAATTTCTCCTAAAGCAACCCCACCAGGGAGCGCCTCCTCCTCACTCGATTGTTCAATACCTTTCATCGTAAGGGACATTCGTTCCGAGCGAGACAAGATGTGATTATTGAGGTGGGGTCTGGAAGAGTGGGAGGAAAGGTTTTGTCATAGCCTACGGGGTGCATACATGTACGAAGTACCAACGGGAAAGGTGAAGAGAACCCTCCATTTCATAAAAGCGTTAACAGGCCACAAAGACAAGTTGCTGATCCACGCGACAACAGGAAGACTGCAATTAAGCGATGAGGTAAATGGTCTGAGAGACACCATCGCCCCTCAAAAAGAGGTGATCTCTCAGTTGGAGCAACTGAAAAGACCAAAAGAGCTACAAGCCAGCCTGGCCAACGACCCACAACCGGCTGATTTACAGTCCTGTAACTTGAGAAGCCAACTGGCTGCACTCCAAGAGGCCGTTACAAGTCTGAAAAACTAGCTGGTTGGTGCTAAGGGTCTGGAAGAAGGCCAGTTGGCACTACTAGAAGCTCTCATCAAAAGCGGGAGGCAGAAGGGATAGCTCTGGGAGCACGAGCCGAAACCCTATCGCTGGCCTTCATCGCGGCTTTCAAAGCAACGGTGCACGGGGGATGTGTAAGACCGGATTGCGGCTTCTGCAAAGACCTGGGAGAGGGGGATAGTTCCGGAGGAGGCAGGCATGAGTAATGGAGGAGGACTGCGGAGGTGTTGGTACTAAGGCTATAAAAAAGTTTCGGAAAGATTAGAAATAGCGCCCTCCACTGTAACGAACGTGCATGTTGGGCTATTGCCGTCAGGTACAGCAGATTATTTAGTATTGAATAGGATAGCAGACTAAATATTTTGTTTAAAAAAAAAAAAGGTGGGCCAAGGGGTTCAGTACAGCAAATATTCGGTATAGTGGCATTCATTACACCGGAGCTGAGGGCAACTGTACCTGTAATTACAACGTTCTGGAGGGAGGAAGAACTAAATTCAAAAGGTTAAAGCTAGGGGACCTCGCCTTAAATATATACTATAGGCCGCGCTAGTCGATATAAGAACAAATTAAAGGTCATGTTTAGTGCCACGGGCGTAACCGACAAGTAGAACACAATGTGGAAAGTCACATACATGTAGTTGACACCTAGTAATTAGAGGCATACTTAGTCGATATGATATGATAGTATGCTGTTGTGGTATATAGTGGCGGACATGCACGACAATGGGGTCGGTAAAAGCAGAACGCCAAATCTATCTCTTCACCACAAATCAATGATTTTCGAATTTAGCCATAGTATTCTATAGAGAATCAGTAGGAGAATCAAAGTATAGTCTGTAAATTCAATTAGGTTGTGTTGTTGGGAAGGTAGGATAAAAGTTTGTTACTATATAAATTTGTTAATTAAGGCGGATTGGAATCCTCATGAGTCAGCACTCGACCTGTCCTTATCAGTGCCGCCAACAGGTGCGTCCGACTGGCAGTTGACTGCGCCAAGCCAGGCATTTTAAGATTGTGATGGACTGAAGCTGACTGCAATGGACTGCAGTCGACTGTGGTCTTACAGAAAGATCAGTCCGTCTACTGTGACGGAGTAACCCGGACAAGAGGAAGACGATAATGATGATGCAGAAGGACTCGAGGAACACAGCCGACAACGAGGACACTGACGAGGACAGAGATCTTGCCGGGCGGGCATAAGCACAGGCACCGGCGAAGGCGAAGACAGAGGCCAAGCTCCGGGCAGGGGCAAGGACAAGAGCAGAGAGAGTGAGGATCGGATGGACTTCAACGAGAACGATGATGATATCTTGAATAGATCCCGAAGCCAAGTTCTGGGATCTCAGAAGCTATGACTCAAGAGATAGGAGTATATTCCTATATACCGAGAAGACAGGAAGACGAGACAGAGAGAAAAGAAAGAAAGAACTAAAGAAAAGATTCGCCCGCTCTATTTAACATGTTCCCCCGCTAGTCCGCTATGACTCACGCCTCCATCCACAGAACCCCATGGAAACCCATCGTAACCACATCCTGTATTCCACCCCACCATCTCCTCTATCTACATTACCAATCCATCACGCCATAGAACCTCCTGGAATCTAATGATGTCAACATCTCCCCACCTCCGTCCATCCTCGCTTAACACTTCCCCCCCGTAGCAACCCTCTACCTCCTACCGAACTGTCGGAACCGATGCCAAGACGCCGGGACAGATCAGGTCCCCTCCTAGGGCCTAGCTCCTGATAGGCCGAGGTTTCGAGGAATATTGGTCGTGAAAAGCCTTCCGGAGTTCAGAACTATGTTCCAAATCATTTGATGGTTGCCAGGAGGGTTCCTCATAACCAACATATTTAACCAGATATTCTACTCTTCGTCCCCTTTTCCTGGAGTGCAGAATTTCTGCTACCTCCCATTCGATCTCCCCCTCAACTTCTATAGGTGGAGGTGGTTCAATCAGTTGCCCTGGAACGGGATCGTTGACTGCTGGCATTAAGAGTGAAACGTGAAATACTGGGTGTACCTTCATGGATGTGGGTAGTTCCAGTTCGTAGGCGTAGGGGCTTACGATTCGCTTCACGGTATAGGGACCGATTTGTTTCCAGTCTAGTTTCTTTGATGGTCGTTTGGTTTCTATATTCCGAGTCGAGAGCCAGACAGAGTCGCCGACCGCATAACGAGGTGCCGGAGTTCGATGTAAATTTTCCATTTCTTCTTGTATCTTCTGGGCCCTAAACATTTCGCTCCTCAAGAAGTCAAAGACTTGTGACATTGTTCGTGCCAACCCATTTGCTTGATCCTCATTTGTTGTTTTCCCATGTCGTAAGGGCCCAAATGTCATTCGTGGATGTCTTCCATAATTCGCTTGAAAGGGGGACATATTGGTTGTTTCGGACAGATGATTGTTAGCAGCGAATTCAGCCATCGGTAGAAAGTCAGCCCAATTATCCTGTTGATAGGATACATAGCTGCGCAGATATTGTTCCATAATGGCATTGGTCCTCTCGGTTTGTCCATCTGTTTGGGGGTGAAAAGCAGTGGAGTATCGAGGTGCAATCTCCAGACGATCGCAAAGAGTCTTCCAGAACTCAGCGGTGAACTGTGTCCCTCGATCCGAGACAATGGTTTCCGGTAGTCCATGAAGTTTCCATACTTGTTGTAGGTATAGACGAGACAAATCCCTGGCATTAACATTTTTGGTAGTGGCAATGAAGTGCTTCATTTTCGTTAAACGATCTACTACCACAAGGATAGCGTTGAACCAATTGCTCTCTGGAAGTCCCGTTACAAAGTCCATCGTGATATCCGTCCAGGGTCCTTTGGGTACAGACAAGGGTCGCAACACCCCTTGTAGTGGGTTATGATTCACCTTACTTCGTCGGCATGTATGACAGTTCCAGACATAGCGATCAACGTACTTTCGTATGGTCGGCCAATAGTAGTCCCGGCTGAGGAGTTCCAGTGTTTTTGACCTTCCTGGATGTCCCGCCGAGGGCTTATCGTGATACTCTCGCAACAGATAAAGCTTAAGTTCATCGCAATCGGGAACATAAAGGACATTCCGGTACAGTAACAATCCCTCCTCGCTCTCTCGACATTCGGCTAGTGAAATTTCTTTCGATTGTCGAACGCCGTCTCGAAGTAAGAATAGGACTTTGTTCAGAAAACTGTCAATTTGGTAAGCTTTGTCAAATAACTCTTGTACAGAAGACGATCCTTCAGCGGGTTCATTTGACAAAGAGCCCGCTAACAAACCTATTTTTGCATCCAAATTCTCTCTCTTCAACACTACCCTGCTCTGTTGTTCCAGTCTTTCATCCCCTTCCTTTGGTAGATCCTTAGACCTCCTCGTCAAAATATCCACTTTCCTTCCTTGCTTTCCGGGCCTATATTGAATGATAAAGTTGAACCGAGACAAAAATTCTGCCCAACGAGTTTGACGACGATTTAATAATTTAGTGGACATGAAGTATTCAAGGTTGCGATGATCTGTAAGTACTCTGACTTGGAACTGAGCTGTCTCCAAATGAGGCCTCCACTCTTCGAAACAACGAATGATAGCCAACAATTCTTTGTCATAGATTTCATAATTGCACTCCGCCGGAGAGTGGGTTTTGGAGAAGAATGCCACCGGGTGTAAGATTTGTTCCTCGTCCCGTTGTGATAAGATTCCTGCCGATACATAATCAGAAGCATCTGTTTCCACGACGAATTCTTTCTCTGAGTCGGGGTGCATCAAGATCGGGGCTGTGGTGACAGCAGTTTTGAGCTTCTGAAAGGTTTGATCAACCTTCCGAGTCCATTCGAATCGTACATGTTTTTTGGTTAGGGCAGTTAAGGGACGAGCCACTCGAGAGTAGGCGTAGATAAAACGTCGATAAAAATTAGCAAACCCCAAAAACTCTTGAACCTCTTTCACTGTTTTCGGTGCTTCCCAGTCTGTGATTGTCTGTATCTTGGCGGGGTCCATCTTCATTCCTCCGGGGGTCAAGATCATTCCCAAATATTTAGTTTCCTGTACGCTGAACTCGCACTTCTCAGGTTTCAAGTGAACTTCATTGGCTTCCAAGGCCTCCAATACTTGTTGCACGTCTTGTTGATGTTGCTCCAACGTCTCCGAATAGATCAGTATATTGTCCAGGTAGGCGGTCATGCAACGGTCCAGAAAAGGACGTAGGATATCATTGATCCACCGTTGAAAGGTAGCGGGCGCATTCGTTAGACCAAAGGGTATCACTAAGTATTCCCAATGTCCATACCGCGTTCGAAAGGCTGTTTTCCACTCGTCCCCTTCCTTAATCCTAATTTGATTATAGCCCCAACGCAAGTCCAACTTAGTAAAGTAATTCGCCCTCGCCAGGTTGGCCATGGTTTCTGGTGTAAGAGGAAGGGGATATCGATCCTTGACTGTGATGGCATTTAACTTCCGATAGTCGATGCATAGCCGCAAAGACCCGTCGGCTTTCTTAACGAACAAGACAGGAGCCCCAGTTGGCGAGTTGCTGGACCGAAGAAATCCTTTCTGTAAATTGTCGGCCAGATAATCTCTCAATGCCTTCAGTTCCTCCCTTGACATGCTGTACATGGGGCCAAACGGTGGTACCGTACCCTCCTGCAGTTTTATCTCATGATCATAGGGACGATGCGGAGGTAGCCTCGATGCATTAGTCTCATCGAACAATTGTCGAAAGCGTTGATAGTCTATCGGAATCGTCCCGTCAGGGTTGACAGGCATCTCCAGTATTTTGTTAACGGCATACAGAGTGGTTGAGTATACTTGAACGGTGGGGTCCTGAGATAATTTCTTGAACGATCGGGGCGAGATTGCCGAAATGTGAGTCACTGGCCTTTCTGGTGGTGAAGTCGAAATTCCACGAGCAACAATAGGTTTGCTGTTGGCTATGCAATGTTCGAGACATATAGACGACTGAAAGCGAATCTCATTCCTCTCGCTATCAATTATTACCCCATGTTTCCTCATTCAAGGTATTCCCATCACGATCGAATAATGTCCTAACTTTGTAATAAAGAATGGGCATTCTTCCACATGCCCATTGATCTCCAGTTCTAACGTCACCTTTTTGGTCACCTTCCCCGACTCGATGGGTCTCCCATCAATAACATCAATCTCCCTCTTCGTCCTCAACTTCTTTGTTTTTAACTCATGGCGGCGCACGAAGTCTTCATCTATGAATGCATATCCCGACGCTCCAGTATCAATCAAGGCATAAGTGGGTACAATAGATTTTTTATTTTGAGAAATAGAACAGACTACAATCAATTGATTCCCATCCATTTCCCCCTCTGATACTGAAAACGTAGAGATAGCAACCTTAGAAAAACTCCGTAAAGGTCCCTGGGCTATGCCGCTTAGGCCAGGGACGAATCTTTTAACTCCTTCTCTTCCGATGCCAAATCCTCCTCTTGCTCCTTCTTTTCCTTTTTTGCTTCTAGCAATGCTCCCCTCATCCTAGGTGGAGCCCTTCCTGAAGGCGAGTGAGGACACTCCCTTACCAAATGTCCAACTCCTCCGCAATAGTAACAACGATTGTCAATGCGCCGGGCTTCCCTTTCCCTAGGGTCCAAACGACGACGACTGTTTGAGAGATCCATAGGAACAGCTCCCCCAGGAGTGTAAGAAGGATGGGCTGCTGGTGTCATATTTTTTGGTGGGGGGGGAGGCGGTCCCCGTGCGACTGGGGGTGCTGTTGAGGCGATAGGGGGCCGCGGAACAAAGGGGCGAGAAGCAGGAGCACTGGGAATCTGAAATCTAAACCTCCTCATCTTAGCCTGCAATGCCCTTTGTTTATTATCCAACCGTTGTAGCAGCAGACCACACTCCTTGATGGTATCGGGGGTTTCATTCTGTATCATTAGCGCCATCAAGTCTTGATTAAGCCCTTCCATTAGACATTCAATTTTGGCTGCCTCATTGAATTCAGAGTCAGCAGCGTAGCGCTGAAACTCCGCAAAGTACTCCGAGAAGGAACGTTGACGTTGTTTGATTTCCCTCAAGTTGCAAGCAGTGGTGGCTGCGCGGTTAGGATCCCCAAAAGCATTGTTCAAAATTTCAAAAAACTCCGCCATCGAATCCAAAGCAATCCCCTCATCCGAGATATAAGCGAGAAACTGATCCGCCGCAGGTCCTTCCAACCGAGAGATAGCATAGGCGATTTGTTGGGCCGAGGTAGGAAATCGATCAAGATTAGCCGTGAGCTTGATTTGTAACTGTCTCTGGAACATCCTCAAGCTTTTCCGGTCTCCATGATACTTCTCCGGGTCGGGAAGCTTCTCAGACTTGGGTGACTTAGCTAGGTCATCATGGAGCTCCCCGAAGTCTTGCTTGATTCCTTCTTGCAACTTTTTGATCTTAGCTCGTAGTTCCTGGGTTTCTTTATGGAACTCGGCTCGGGCTTGTTTGGTTTCGGTGTGGTAGGCTTTGAGATCGATGACATATTGCCAGACCCCTCCGTAGGCCCGGAGGAGGAGTGCATATGCCTGTGTCGCCTCTTCCATTGCTGCGGGGTCCACTTCAGGGTGAGCGACAAAGAAAGCCGCGAGGTCATCATGGAGCTTTTGATAGTCACCTCCATTGGTGCCAGGGGAGGTCATGACAAACTATGGTGCGAGGAACTCGTGCTGTGTTGGTCGAGTAGGGGTGGTCTCGTCTTAGTGTGACGGAGTAACCCGGACAAGAGGAAGACGACAATGATGACGCAGAAGGACTCGAGGAACACAGCCAACAACGAGGACACCGACGAAGACAGAGATCTTGCCGGGCGGGCACAAGCACAGGCACCGGCGAAGGCGAAGACAGAGGCCAAGCTCCGGGCAGGGGCAAGGACAAGAGCAGAGAGAGTGAGGATCGGATGGACCTCAACGAGAACGATGATGATATCTTGAATAGATCCCGAAGCCAAGTTCTGGGATCTCAGAAGCTATGACTCAAGAGATAGGAGTATATTCCTATATACCGAGAAGTCAGGAAGACGAGACAGAGAGAAAAGAAAGAAAGAACTAAAGAAAAGATTCGCCCGCTCTATTTAACATGTTCCCCCGCTAGTCCGCTATGACTCACGCCTCCATCCACAGAACCCCATGGAAACCCATCGTAACCACATCCTGTATTCCACCCCACCATCTCCTCTATCTACATTACCAATCCATCATGCCATAGAACCTCCTGGAACCTAATGACGTCAACATCTCCAATCCATCACGCCATAGAACCTCCGGGAATCTAATGACATCAACATCTCCCCACCTCCGTCCATCCTCGCTTAACACTTCCCCCCCCGTAGCAACCCTCTACCTCCTACCGAACTGTCGGAACCGATGCCAAGACGCCGGGACATCTACTTTTTGGACGGACTAAGGACTGTGGACTGCATACTACCAAAATGGATTGAGTATATAGCTTGAAAATAGATGGGGGGAGTTGAGGATACGTAACGATACCTTGTAATCAATTTATAAATGATCAAAATATCGTTTAATGAAAATATAAGACGCGTCGCAGAAAATTCAACCTACGAACCATCCATAGCCGATGATTCCGTGGCATCAATTGCTGATACCACGCAATCAACAATTGATCCACGTTTACTTTCTGGTGAAGTGAACTTACCAGTACCAACTGCTTTTCTACCAAAGCCGAGAGAACGTACTAGCTGGGTTTGGAGACATGGATCTGTTTTTCACTGTCCGGATAAAAACGGAATTCTTAAAAGCCATTGGAGATGCAACCTATGTCCCAATCTACAAACAGCTGCTGATTATGCGGATACAACTACCAAAAACGCGATCAGTCATCTGGTAAAAATGCATGGGTATCACCAAAATGGCCAACTTCGAACAACACCAAACAATCAAAATAATACAAATACCGAACCTCAATCATCTCAATCCAACACAGCAGCAAGCACTCCCTCAAAGATTGTCTTCAACAGCGATGTCTTCAAACAGCTATATATACGATGGATAATTACAAATAATATTTCATTTCAACAAGCAGTGTCGCCTACATTGCGATACTTGATGATGTACCTCTGTGCAGTGGTATAGCATTCCTCAATAATATATTCCTGATCATAAAAGTCCTATACTAAATCTTTCTTAGGAAGCCTCATATACGGAATTGGGTAAAGCAATGCCTAAAGCTTCGAATACGGTCAGCAATTGGGTTCAACAGTCGTTCGCAACAAACAGAAATAGTATCAAACAAGCGTTAAACAATGCAGTCTCTTCAATACATATCAGTTTTGATCTATGGATATCTCCCAATAATCTTGCTCTTCTCGTTGTTGTCTGATACTGGCTAGATGAGAAAGGAACTCTGCATCATGGTTTATTGGGTCTTCGACGATTGTTAGGTACACACAGTGGTGAAAATTAGGGTAGTATCGTTTGGTTGGTTATAAAAGACTACGGAATCGATAATTCTCTTGGCTATTTTACGTTGCATAATGCAAGTAATAATCTTACGGCTCTACGATACATACAAAACCAAATCAATACACAGGCTGTCGGTAATCAACAACAAACAAATTGCTTATCAATACACACATCACGTTATATACGATGCTACGGTCATGTTTTAAATCTGGTAGTAAAGGTATTCCTATACGGAAAAAAGTCTGCACAATTACGATCATCCTCCGAAGAAAAGAAACTGGTTGAAGCACAAAATATAGAAATTGAGAGATGGTGGAAGATTGGACCTTTGGGAAAGCTTCGAAATATAACTGTTTGGATTCATGGAAGTTTACAGCGTCGAGAATCTTTCTGTCACATCAGCAAACTCAACTTCTGACTACAGTCTCCCAACAGTTTCCCAAGTCTCAGGAGAGTCTCCTGACACTCCTGGATACATTTTGGATCTCCTGAGGCTCAGGAGACCTCAGGAGACAAATCAAGTCTTACTGATGCAGTCGGTCAATGGTATTTTAGGGAATTCAACACAAGCTCGAACCTTGGTACTTGGGAATGTCACTAGATGGACTGGAGATTATGATGGGCTTGAAAGAGCTTTGAAGCTACGGCATGCAATAGATTTTCATCTTCACCAAACTATTAGTCAATCATCTGCATTAAAATCGACTATCGAACAAGATCAGCTATCTCCGAACGATTGGCATATACTTCAACAGATTTTCGACTTTTTGAAACCATTCCGTAACGAAACTCTGGCATTAGAAGGAAATCGCAATCACGGATCCTTGTACGATATTTATCCTTCTCTAGAATTTCTCCGACGACATATTTTAAGCACACGACAATATATCGACTCAGAGATTATTCAACATTCTCTTGACCTTGCCATACAAAAGCTTGACAAGTATTACTCCATTACTGAGCTATCACCGATTATTTGCGCGTCAATTATTTTATATCCTGATATGGATAACTTTTTCGAAGACTTAGAGGCGGGATGGGGAACACGTCCTGAATGGGGCTTTAAAGCAAAGGAATTGGTAAAAAATCTTTGGGAAACTTCTTATAAAAGCTTAGAGTTACATTCAGCATCGATTGCTACACTTGAATCCCCTAGGCGGACTCTTGACCCCAATACCTCCAATACCTCCGCTCATGTCAGAAAGTTTAAAAAGCCGAGATTAGCAGCAGAATCGGTGGAAGATAAATTGGCAAGGTTTCTATATTGGGTATCACAAAACCGACATGAAATTGGGCTACCAACTCCATGGTGGATTAAAGCACGGTCACTTTATCCACGTCTTTCGATTCTTGCATTAGACGCTTTTTCTACACCAGCAATGTCCGCAGAATGTGAACGTGTTTTTAGCAGGTTTGAATACCTGTATCCTAAAACTATGTTATATTTTCTAAAACATATACAGTGCGAAGCTATCAATTACCGACCGTCGGAATAAATTGGAAGAAATTACAATTGAAGCGGGAGAGTGCCAAAAATCATGGGCGCGAGCGGGATTGATAACCTTTGATCATGCAGAAGAAATCTCAGATCATATGGTCAAAACCGAATGAGATCTTTTAACAAGTATACGGAATTAGGTTTTTGATATATATTTGTTCGTTGATTGTTCAGGTTCAATTATCTTTTTGGATTTCTCCCGTATTCTCTTTCCTCAAATTTTGGTATGAGTTTTTCGTTTTAATTTTCTAACCATTGTTTTTTCGATCATTTCTTATTTCATTATTTTATTAATTACTTGTGTTAAATTTTCTATTAGTTGAAACAGGTTCTTTACAGTTTGTTACGTTTACAGCTTTTGTCTTAAATAACTTGATTGATTTTTGTATTAGTTTTTATATTATCATATACGTGTTATCTAAAGCAATATTTAACGCGTCGCAATAAGTGTTGTTGACATTAATACTGATTATATTACTATTACATATTTCCTATTTTGTCTTCATGTTGATACCTCTCCGTCCCTCCCTTTTCCCTTCCTCCTTCCTCCTTCCTCCTTATCCTTACCTTTTTCCCCCGCACCTTATCCACTCCCTCTTTGATTCCTATTTTGAAGTCACAACAGGTGTAATATATTGCCGTGAAGCTACCAGTATATTATTCTGTAAAAAATCAATAAGTGCTGTGATGCCACCTCTTATTGATTTATTGTGATGGATATACAGTCTTACCAAGTACTTCTGCATTCTGCTGAAGCACTTGTTCAGGAAGAAACACCTCAAACTACAGAAATTTCGGAACAAAAACGCATTTTAAGAGACATCTCTAAAGTGTTTCACAATTCTTTTACTATCCAAACTACAGAAATGAATTATCTTTGGCTTTTTCACAACTCAAACAAAAAATCCGCTTCTACATCCATAGAAGATGAGTCTTCTATGCCCCTATTAGTGTCTAGCACTTTAGTCAAGTCATTGGATGGGGAAAACTTAGTAGTCTTTTGGAAAAACGCGTTAAAAACACCTTTTGGACCAGTTGCTGGGTCACGGCTTTTGGAGCTACTTGATTCCGCTATTCTGGGCTTACAAAGCGTCTATAAACCTTCAAAACCACCAATAACCGATAAAAGACACAATGAAAGGGTCAAAAACCGTGAAAAATCTGCTCCTTGCATGAAGCAGAAACCGGGTATATGTGCATCAGCAAACTCAACTTCTGACTGCAGTCTCCCAACAGTCTCTCAAGTCTCAGGAGAGTTTCCTGACACTCCTGGATACATTTTGAGTCTCCTGAGGCTCAGGAGACTTCAGGAGACAAATCAAGTCTTGCTGATGTGGACTCTGGCATTTTGCATGGTGGTTCGCACAGGGTCAAGTCAAAACAAGGGAACCGGTAATTTCAGCACACCTTATGGATTCTGCTTACAAGTATGTACCTGTGACGGAGTAACCCGGACGCAGAGAAGACGACAATGATGACGCAGAAGGACTCGAAGAACACAGCTGAACAACGAGGACACCGACGAAGACAGAGATGTTGCTGGGCGGGCACAAGCACAGGCACCAGCGAAGGCAAAGGCAGAGGCAAAGACAAGAGACGAGAAAAGTGAGGACCGGATGGACCTCAATGAGAACGATGATGATATCGATGATAGATCCCGAAGCTAAGTTCTGGAATCTCGGAGGCTATGGCTTGAAATAGGAGTATATTCCTATGTACCGAGATGACAGGAAGACGAGACAGAGAGAAAAAACAGAAAGAACCAAAGAAAAGATCCGCCCGCTCTATTTAACACATTCCTCCGCTAGTTCGCTATGACTCACACCTCCATTCACAGAACCCCATAGAAACCCACCGTAGCTAAACCTCGTATTCCTCCCCACCATCTCCTCTATTTCCATTACCAATCCATCACGCCATAGAACCTCCTGGAATCTAATGACGTCACCATCTCCCCACCTCCGTCCATTCTCGCTTAACAATCCCTCCTTCGTCGCAACCCTCTTCTTCCCACCGAACTGTCGGAACCGATGCCAAGACGCCGGGACAGTACCCTTTTATTAATAACATAGTCTCCATCTAACTTTGCTATTAAATAGAAATGAAGCTTGCATACAATTCTTTCGCAAAATCGCTCCTTTTTTACAAATTCTGTGCCTTATATATCAAATTATTGATCCACACGACTACTGCAGCGCTTTGTCGCGTGTTCGCGTTACGCGAAGATGAGGAGCCTGGAATTTATTTGCTACTAATAGAAGGTTTCCATTCCATGGAGTAGCGGTTCTGCGCAACCTGCAGGTAGGGCAATAAAAGCAAAGACTTTAAGAAAATTATATTTATTTATATAAAACATTTATTGACTTTATACTTGCTTGATAGGTAAGGCCGCATAGGGATGTAGGTGACAGAAAGGATGGGTATATAATGATGATATGTGCCGGAAATTTTACTCAAGGTCATTTAGTTATACCAGCTCTCAAGATTAAACTTGACTTCAAGCCAGGAGATGTGATTATGTTTAGAGCATCAATTCTTGAACATTATCTCACGGATTTTGAAGGAGATAGGACTAGCTTTGTATTTTTTAACCACCAAAACATATGGGATTATACACGCATTTAGACATGTATTTAGAGCTCAAAGATATGCTTAAAAATCGCGAAAAAGACACTAAAAATACCCGATTTTTCCCGGGGGGCTGCTCGCCCCCCCTCTCCCCCCTCGGGGGGGAGTGGCCCCCCTCAAGCCACTGCTGTTTCGGCGACAGCAGCCCAACTTAGGGGACACCCCTAAGGACCCCGCCCCCCACCAAAGTCCATGCAGTCCGCAGCTGCAATCCACAGCCTGCCCACAGTCAAAAAGTGGTAAGACAGCGCTGTCCCAGTCTCTTCCAGTTCACTTTTTCCAGCCCAGGACCGGACCGTTGAACGGGCTGGTCCTTATTAGGCTTAAACACTTCCCTAAAAGGGACTGATCAGCGCCTGGAACTTTGTTACTTCTGCCAAGACCGACCCCATTGTCGTGTCCGCCACCATACCAAGAAGAGGGGCCGTGAGATCACTACTCGGTCAGAGGCTTGGGATTTAGTGGGTGAACATATTATCAGTACCCAATTTAGTTCGCTCACTTAATACTAGGGCTTTACTAACGGATCCTGTTATGTATCTCTCTTACCAAACAATACATCTCCCATACAAATTTAATTGTATTTATGGGGGGGGGGGGGCAGCATTGCCGGATTATGGGATAGTATCGGGTGAGGTCTTTCGTCAATAGGAAGCAGCTACAGCTTTGAACAATAGGCTTGTTCGCTCAGTCACAGAACATGAAAGGAAAGATGGACAAGTGAGTACCAAAAGAGAAGCCACTTGATAATCAAAGTGTTTTAGGAAAATTGATAAAGAATCCACCGGTTACAGGTCCTAGTTTAGGTACGGCGCTTTTGCCAGCTGGTAAAAAGCAAATGCTAATGGATTCCCGGTCCATCCAACATCCAACGCATGCGTACCAACGGATCATCACCTATTAACAGTTGAAAAGAAGTGGGTTTATCTAAATGAGCTTAATCCTATTCTCTGAACTATTTGAAATGGTTTCAAAAGCGCACGGTATAGGAAAGATGGAACCTCTGACCGGCTTAATTAACCTTTACGACATTGGATCATTGGCTCGATAAATCTCCTAATAGATCCGGTTGGCTTCCAAAACAACCTCAAGAAGTGTTACTGGTGTTTGGTTTTGTTCCAGGTATTTACTGTCAATTCTTTTTAGAGTAAAGGGGTTTCAACTGAATATACATAGCTTCCGGTCATGTATCCTTGTTCTCGCCGTATCCTTCTCTTATTGCCGGTGTCAAAAATCCTTATTGTAATACCTCTACCGCACGCAACATAAGTCTTGCATATATTACTGAGAGTTATTGGAAGCACCGCAACTCGACAACGCGCCGGAGATATCTGTTTCGGTGGTAGCAAGACCTCCGCGAAATGAACTGAACTGTAGTGCGAATAGGAACCAATGATGCACAAAAGGTATCTCCGACTTGGAAATCGACGCTCAAAATGACGCATAACTCAGTACCGAATCGACCACTTCTGCAGGTAGCGTAATCGCGCAGGCAATCGAGCGGGCAGGGTGTCGGGCATATATGTACTACGGTGTGAAGGGTAAGTGAGTAGAACTCGGCGGTGCGGTTTGCGTTGCTACGTTCTACTCACTTACCCTTGACACCGTAGTACACTATGCGCAGACTCTCTGCCAATGCAGGGGAATTATATTGTGATAAACGGAATATCGAGAAACCGCCCACAGATCCCAAGCTCTGACAAAGGTTCTTTATTTGTATATAATAAGCAAATAAACGATATCCTACAACATCAATTCACTCAGAATCCCTGTAACAAGATCTAGTCCCACAAATACTAAGACGAACAAAACTCCCATATGTCAACGGCAGTAATGGGCCTTTCCCATGATAACCAGCCCAACCGCCACTCACTTTCCTCATTCGCATCGCTCTCAGGGCCTTCCTCCGTTGGTGGGCCGGTATCCATGGGTCCCCGAAGCAAAGCTGTAGGCGGGTGTCGCGTGCCACTGGATGTACTCAGAAGGCTAGTGAGGGTATCGGTAATCTGCTCCGTAATGATCCAAGAATAGGTCAGCTTGATGACTGAACTACGCGGCTTAAGGGACACGAATACCTTGCTTGACATGTGGAGTACTGTCTCGACAGGGCGCGAAATGCTGTACCATGGTGGGTAGAGTAATGACCGGGCTATGGACCAGGAGCAGACATTCTAAGGGTCCCAAAGTCTAAACCTAAATACCATCAGCAAGGCACGAAGCTATGTGAGGATCACGGGCTACTCGCCCCCAATGCCGGTATATTTCCCCCAGCTAGGCCGAGCCGGGAGTGGAAGTTGACCATCATATCATGGTTCTACCCCGTGTCAGTGAAGTTTGGCGATCGCGTAGGGGGGCCCACGTACTGGACGAGAGGCCACCTACGCGACAGAAGGTCACTCGCACACCCCCACAGGTGAACCCATTGCGTGCAAGGGCATCTGGCCTTGAACAACAGAATAATGACCTAGGCCATCTTTACTCCGTCGAAAAAACGCGTTTCGCAGCTGGATCGGCGAGAAGGTTCGTCGGTGGCTATCGTAGTCATCCACCAAGCCACCCCGGTTGATCTACGCCTTGAGTCCTGACCTATCAAGTCGCTGCTGGCACTGCCACTTCGTAAAGTGCGGGGTATTCCCTCACAACCCCAACCGGATAGCGTTAACCACCGAATATACTATGTTTTCAAAGCGGAAAGGAAAAAAGACTTCATCGCCGGGGGTGGATGGTGTGGCTGGGAGTACCTCTGCTAGCGTCAGATCGACAGATGCTGCAAAGGCAATCGTCCGAGATGTTTGGGGATATTTGGGTGGAGGGTAGATATTTAATTCCTATCCATCTTCCAAGTTTTATACCGCTAAGGAACATCCCAAACGCTAGAAGGGCGAGCTCGGATAAGATTCAGGGGCAAAGGGCACCTCCCGGCCCGCAAGAAACCCCAGTTCAAACATGCACAAGTGTAGCACACAATAGGTATGACTGAAGCCTTCCCCGGAATTAAATATCATTTCTTCACTACCAAACAACGTGCATGGATACCACTATTTTGCGAGTACTATCCTATTACATACCTGCTAACTCGCCGGTGCTCGCAGCTTAAGCCCATGGGAGGAGGCGGTCATCGCCGTCCCTGAAATTGCTGTTGCTTTTGCTGGGGAGACAACTGAGGGCCAAGTGCTGCACAAGGATTTTATCAATGAGTTGATAACAGAGATAAATAAATACAACACGGATATTAACAACAGGCGATAATTCTAAATCAATGATAAAGGCGAAAAAGTCTTTTTCGTTGAGAAGGTTATTTTTCAGCTGGAAAGATACGCACGGATCGGGGATATGGCTATCCAGCACAACCCTAATATAGTGGCATTAGTTTGGGCAGGCTTCAGATTTCTTCTACAGGTAGCTATGCCCACATCATTACTATCGCAACCTCGAGTGGTGCTCACGATAGATCAAGATCGGGTCAGCATATACGAAAGATATGCAGACAGTAACGGGGGGTATTGAACTTATTGTCCGTAGCATATGCGAATGTCATTTCTTTGAACGATTGTACCTTGGGGCAAGCCTGGGATTGGGAGACGAGTTAAGGAAGTTAATCGTCAGGTTCTATATATCAGTGTTGAGATTCTTAGTCTATGGCAAGGGCTATCTATCAAAGAGCACAGCCGGTATGGATCCAATCTCCCTATCCTCAGCCTCATATTCGCTTCTAACGGGTCTTGGTTTTAGATCGTGTACAAGCAAGCTTCTTTTCGGAACTCTCAGAGTTGACAGAAAATATGCGGACATTGTTAGAGGATGTGAAAAGCAAAGTGAATGTTGTCCACATGCAATGTAATAAAGCCCCTTTACCTACTGAGAGACTTAGGAATACACCTTCTGACAAAAACAATTTAGGGGAAGAGAAGCGACACGATAGTACGCATGTTTTACCTTTTATTCGCATGGCATCAAAGGCTGATTTCGGGGATAATCAAAGGTATATCAGAGGAATTAGCACAGATTCGACAAGGGATTTTGGCCCTTGGAACACCTCTCGACAACTCGGAGCTTAAGAATACGGTGGAAAAGCTTTATGATCATGTGGAAGGTGAGGCAATAAGATAAACAGTTCTCCCTGGGGTTCTATCTGATATATGGACCACAGGTAAAAGACGACTTGATATATTACGATGGATATCTGATGTCCCATTTGGAGAGCACCACACATTCAACAGTCAGCGCCGTCAAGAGGATACTGGGAAATGGCTTCTGCAGAATAAGAGTTTTCTAGAGTGGCGAAACTCGGATGATTCTTCAATACTTTGGATGAGAGGCGATGGTAAGGCATAATATTTGTCAACCTTATATTCATGGTGGTACAGGGCTGATCTATTCTCCTTGATAGCCGGTTCTGGAAAAACCCTTTTGGCGTAAGACAACTGTTACCTTCATCTGAAGCAGGGCTAATCCAAAATTGAACATAGATCATTCATCATTGATGAATTTCAGGCAGTAGCAAGAAGCAGCAACGAACACATAATGGCTTACTTCTACTGCGATTATAAAGAACCAGCGCGAAGTGATCGAGAATCGATCCTTAGAGCGATTGTCAAACAACTTTGCCTCAAGGGGCCAACCAGCGATCATATACCAAACCTTGTTGCGGAAATGTATCGCAGACGCGAGGAGAGTGGGTTTTCATCTGGGAAGCTATGTGTGTCTGAATGTACAGAGCTCATCGTAAAATTGGCGGGGAAATATAGGGATATTACAATCGTAATGGATGGAATAGATGAATGCGATAGGAAGACAAGGCCGGAACTATTTCGCGCGGTCAACGACATCAGCAAGGCTGATTCTAGGGTCAAGATTATCTTGACGGGCCGATACGATAACGATATAGAAAGGATGTTCTCTACTGCCCACAAGCACTACCTCACGGCCAAGGATAACACGGCAGATATCATAAAATACGTTGAGACGCAGATGGAAAAACGGTGTGATCCCGCCAACCAGGACACAATGCAGGTGATTTTGAACGGCGTAGTCCCTCGAGATTTAAGACAAGAGATCATCGAAACTCTTTGCGAAAAGAGCAATGGCATGTTGGTACCCTACCAGTGTAGGACTGGCCCGTAAGCCTCAACTGACCTCGTCCCAGGTTTATGTGGGTTCATCTACAGATATTGGCCTTGTGCGAAGAGAACACGCCCGGCGGGATACGGCAGGCTCTGGGGGAGTTGCCGGAGGACCTCAACGCAACGTACGATCAAATCCTTAAGAGAATTACCGAGAAAGGGCCTCGATCGGAAAGGGTGGCCAACTTTGTTCTCCGGTGGTTGATTTACGCGGAATCGGTGTGCTCCACACAGACGGTAATCCAGGCGATCGCTATACGGCCCAGCTCCAGCGAGCTAGACGATGATCTCTTGCAGTTGGAAATTAGCCACATTCTGGGCGCTTGCCAAAACCTCGTGGTGCATGACGACGTGCTTGATAATTTCCAATTTGCTCATTTCTCGGTGAAGGAGTACCTCCAGCGGCACCCTCGGTTTGTGGACGTCGAGATGTCCCAAAGGATGATTGCCGAAGTCTGCCTTACTGCATATGTGCATCATCACTCTGAGGATGGCGGAAAAAGGAGAAAGGTGCAGGCACTAGTTGGCTATTCTCCCAAACACTGGCCGGCGCATATCCGCTTATCAGGCGATGCGGGCTTTCGTGCACTGCGGCCGCTCTGGATCGATTTCGTTGGATCCGCAGGGGCCTGGGGGCTTTGGTTGGACTCGCTTTCCCGGGATTGGAAAGATCTCATAGGGGTACCCCGGCTGTGGGTAGTGTGCTATTTCCGACTCTTGCCGATCGCAAAGTATCTTCTGCAGCGTGGAGACGACCCAAATTGCGTGGGCAAGGGCGGCGGGTTAACACCGCTGAGTTACGCTGCCGAGAAGGACCACCACGACGTAGCGAGAATGCTGCTTGATCACGAGACTGTGGACATAAACAAGGGGGACAAAAGTGGCATTACCCCGATCATGAGGGTTACGGCTTCCGACTCAACCGCGGTCGCAGCGATACTCTTGGAGAGGGCAGACCTCCGGGTAAACGAAATCTCAAGCTTTGGCGGCTCTGCGCTCTCCTACGGGACGTGGCACAACAGTGTTGGCGCCCTGCGGCTACTCCTCAAAAGAGAGGATCTGCTGGTGAATGGGTGTGCCGGGCAGGAGATAGAGGACCATCCCTTGTGGGCGGCCGTCAGGAATCGAAAGGCTGAAGCACTCGAACTATTGCTGGGACATCCGGACCTTGTAATGACCAGCGACCCTGCGAAAGGCAACCATACACCGCTCTCCTGGGCCGAAAGTAAGGGTTATTCAGAGATCGCACTGCTCTTATCGCGCAGGTTTAGGTCGGAAACAGAACCGAAAACCCCGCCCGACCTCCAGGGCACTCTTCCGGGCGCGCCCCTAGAGGAGACCGAGGACCAGGATAGGATAGACCGGAGTTAGTCGTTCGGTAAGGGTAATTATAAGCATGTAGGTTTGGAGGTGGTGCGCGGGGTGGAAGCGGGTGAGTGGGGCGTGGCCGGGGGACGCGGTACTATCCACGGCTACGAATAACTCCACAAACAGCAGACGATTATAGATCAGGCATCATGTATAATTCGAAATTGACATTTTCAAATAGTCTTTCAGTGAATGTAGTAGGCTGAGATAGCCCTAGGGAGTTTCAGCAAAACAAAAATATCATATATATCGGGTAGCCTTGTAGGAAGAGGAAGGGTGTCAGGGGATCGCAAGAAATATGTTAGGCTGTTGGGTGTTCAGTGGGTTATTTTGAAGGCACTGCGGCAAGCAAAACCCCTAGAGGCAAAATTGGTAAGTAGTAGGGTTATTTAAGCCAGAAAAATACTTTATATCCACTACGGGTGTAGGGGGGGTATGCAAATATTGTGTCTGAGCATGGCGAGCTGATTATATATGCGCTCATAGTAATTGTAGGTTCGGAAGGATATGAGCTGTGGGTGGTTGAAAAAAAAGAGTTGAGCTGGTTGCCAAATGCTGCATAACAGACCTCGGGCATATGTCCATAAATGGGCCGGGCATCCAACATGTGTGACATGGCTGAGTAGTTAATTCTTTGTTGTATTTCTTTTTCTTTTTATTATTCTCCGGGTTATCTCTAATTATTTACATGAGGTTTGATGAGACTCAAGATGATATGAGGATAATGTAAGTGAGGTAATAGTGCCCGTCGGGAAGTGATATATGGTGAGTTCTTTGGTCCCTGAGGAGGGGGGAGGGGGGCGAAGTAGAGGATGCTAACGAAACGTGTGATGTATAGATACGCGGCCGGGGTGGTTAATTCTGTTCTGGCATTCGCGGCGGCCGCCCTCCACCCCCGGCCACGGTATTAGTAGAAAGAATACTTTAGTTAAGATGGTGTATATATATATCACGAGCCCATGGTAACCATACACTTTCTATCTACAGCCTCACTCATGCAAATTGTCTTCAGAATCCAGCCTGCAGATTTCTGACACTACATCTCCCATCCCCGCTGCTAGTTACCTACAGCCCCTACCTCCCGCACATGGGGCGTTTGATAGTTGCCACACAGAGCTGATGCCAACAGATTTCCACCCCGCAATCAACCGCGAATTACTTTAACAGGACTTGTATCTATAAATTACTACAGTACCCTATGTCTCAGGAAATACGAAAGTGCGACATCTCGATGTGGTTTGGTTGGTGAGAGGGTAGTTGACTAAGCACCGCCAAGAGCTTAATATTTAGACACAGAGGTGGTTAGCGCCACTTCCTATATAGGCGCGCTAGTGAGAGGAAGTATAATAGTGAGACATGTGTGAGACAGAATCTACGTGATTTGATTGGTCTGGCAGGGATTAGTGCCAAGAGCTCAATATTTGGACACAGAGGTGGTTAGCGCCACTTGCTATAGGCGCGCTAATGATAGATAGTACTCGCTACCAACATAAGAACTAGAAAATGCAATGCAGGGAAAGGATAATAGAGACTTTTAGCGGCAACGAACAAAAAATTATTAATTCCCAAGACTATGCTGCATGTGTTTGCCTCTTGGGCTCACAAGTACTCTGAGAAGGAAATCATAGGCATAAGGATTGAATATCTCTCCATGCGTACCTTCAAGTCTTGTAGTTGAAAATATTGTATCACATCCTACCTGCATCCAACTTGCATGTCTTGGGAATAAATGATTTTTTTTCGTTGATAGCTAAAAGAGGTCTAGGTAACCGAACAGGTTAACCCCCCCCCCCGCTGTTCCTATACCTTACCGCTGTTCCATATACTGTACTTCTCGGTTTATTGGTATAGTTCTTAGCTCTAATATATCAACTAGTAGCTTAGGCGGTAGGGTGTGGGCTTGAAAAACATAATAGCACAGGTTCAAACCCGGAACCTTTTTTTTATTGATACATTACATTGAACTCTTGGCGAAATGAGACTGATGCATTATGGATGCATTATCGATACACTATGCGATGCATTTCTTGGGATGGTAGAGCAGATGTGAGCAGAGCCGTTGGGGGGGGGGGGGTAACGGCGGGAGTCCCGTGTTGGTTTCGCAGAGAGCTACTGCACCAATATTTTAGCTAAACAGAGCTTGGCTACCGCACGGATCTGCCATATACATGTAACCGATTCTGACCTGTTATTTGAAAAATCAGGGTAGGCGAGCGCGCACCGGCGGCCAAAGACCATGAGGACTCTCTGTTGCTGGCACACACAGACACCAGAGTGCGCCGCAGTTTACGGGGGGCGGGGAAATTTGGCTTTTGCTGTGGTGAAAGGGCTGTGCGCCCTCATTGGGGAAATTGGTCGGCCGGTCCTGTACTTGGTGCATCGCCCGCACCCTGGACACGAGCTGTCACTCGGTGTTTGATGGGCCATGAGGTATCACTCGGTGTTTGGCTAGTCATGAGGTATCACTCGGTACTACTACGAGGCAACACCGAGTGAAATATGATGACCTATCGAACATCCAGTTCGAGTGAGAGGGTGTTTTTTTTTTAGCCGTACAAGCGATGTGAACGGTGTGTGCCGCCATGTACAGCGGGAGGGGAAAGAGTGGCAAGTATGCCACGTTGATGTTAAATAACTTTACCTGTGCCATATAGCTCCCTGAATCAAGCGAAGTTGGGTGCTGTTGAGTTAACTCGTCTTTCGAACCGGATCGCCCCCTGAGTCAGACACTCCTTCTTATCATTTATTTTTATCTTCATTTAGCGTTGTTGTTTTGCATTCGCTTAGTTGTTCGGCCACACGGAGTGTATGTTAGTTGTTGTGCACACCGCACGCACGCACCCACCCGGACAACACTCCCATCCTTCACACCAACGGACCACCCTATTCCATATGCCCTCATCCCCTTAGTTCTGCCTCCCGCCCCCTATCCAACTCAACGTACGTCTTTCGGCTACTCCGTACCACTGTTATTACATTCTTCTCTTCCTGTGCCCACTACCTATACCAATTTTTATGGCTTTTCGACTCCACCGTCTCTGCCTCCGTGATCCCCACCTCTTCCGCCTACTGGGGCTCTATCGCTTAGTGCTCAGCTATCAAACGATGCAGGAAGTCTTTTTCTTTTTTAATTCTGCGAGATGGCGACTACAACCCTAACCCACACCAAGCACAGTTGTTTTTTCAAGAACGAGCATACACCTGGCGGCGAGATTGAGTATGAGAGCATGGTTACCAGGGCCATGGGGGCAGTACTTAATCCCGCTCCAGGTACATGTGCCCACCCTGGGAGTATCCGGAAGGGATTTAAACCACCCCGATCGACGCGACAGTGCAACAGCAGCCCGGTAGCAGTAAGGGGAATTTTTTTCCCCATCATCCCATCAAGTACATTAGCCATCAATGAGAGAGGGTAAAAAGAAAAAAAAAAAAAAAAAGACGAAAAAAAACACGGTAGCATTTACTAGCCCGGGATGATGGTTTCAGCGGCCTTTACAGGGGTATTTTGTGCAGTGTCTTGGGTATAACAACATAGCTAGCTCAAAAACCGCGAGCGATGGAATATGGGGGCGGGCGGGGCACTGTTTGTGCGGGGGGGGGGAGAATCCGGGAAACCGGTTCGCTAAGGAATATAGTTCAAAGACCGCGGCTCGAACCATATATGAAGACAGGCGGAATGCTGTGTAAAGACAGGGGATAGGCGTAATGACGTGATCAAAGAATGTCACATACAGCTGCAGGCAAACCGCGAGTCACAGGAATCGGAAACCGTATTCTGAGAGAATGGAGTGAGTAGATGCGTTATGTAGGACCGTTATAGTAGATGGTGCGTTTGGGAAGCTGGAAACTATATATGAAGAAGCGGGGTCAGAATAAACCTTGGCTTTAGTATCAGAAGCAAAAAAAGTCATTTCTATATGTATGCAAGTTGGGCCCGACGCCGATGCCCATAGAAAAAGATCTCACCCAAGTAGGAACGTATAGCATGGGGATGAATGTTAACGCGTTAACGCTGGCAATGACAATCTTATTAAAACCTAGTCTCGCACCCATCCCCTACGAGCAGCCCACTGCTCACCGTAGAAGAGTCTGGAGCATTAATCATCAAATGTCGGGTAATAACCCAACACTCTCCATGGCCAGTCACATGTGATGGGCGCTTCTGTTTCAAGACTTCCCTCGCGATCTGCAGTGAATAAATAGTAGTAGAAAGTAAACATGCTCCGCCTTCTCTAGTTCCTTTGTCAGGAGATCCGCCAAAGTACAGAGCTCCTCCTCCAATTCCCTGGGGTGGAGGTGGGGGGTGTACGTCGATGTGTTTAGATCTTTCATGAAACACCTTAAACTGAAGAGGAGAGCTGCTGTCATCCCCGCGCAAAGCAAAAGAAATGCTCTCCCTGGCTGCCGAGTTGTGACAGAGAGTGACGGTTCGGGGTCATCGCAGCTACATGGCTATCACAAAGCTAATCCTAGTTGCCTAGCTGCTTGTCAACGCCGGAATCTAGACAACAGCCTCTGGCAGGATAGCTGTGAATCCCTGGTTGCTAGATTCATTTGTGCATACGTTGTAACTACCCCTAACCCATGATTGTTGTAATTTGATTTTTTTTTTGTTTACATCATTAATTGTATCCAGCCCCTAGGCTATGACGCGACAATATCGCACCGCCCAAGAACTACCCTATCTTCCGCCGCCCTCTTCAGACAAAAGAAACATATCCCAAAACTACCCTCTCCTATGCCGTAATTTGATTTCCATTTGTTCGGTGTACTATCGGCTGGGGATATGATCATGTCGAGGTCGTGAGTGGATCGGGTTGCAGGCGGGTCACGGCATACCGCAAGATCTCGGGTTATTCATTGCGCTGCAGCAAGGGTCGTGGGGTACATCCATGGGTTTAAAACATACATTAGCGGACTGGACAATATCAAAAACCAAAGGTGCGTTCACAACAACAGAATGGTAGTGTAGCGGTTCTGGTACTGAATTGTGTTTACATGTTCAAGGTTCAATTCTTTTTCAGGATTATTCCCAAAGTCTTAGGTGTTCTATAACTTTAAACTTATTACTACCGTCAGGAATCAATGTGTTTTCCTCCTCTTGCTGGCCTAAAGGGGGCTGGCCGTTGACGGAGGGAAGCCATTGGTAACCAGATCGACCGTGAAGATTGGTAGGAATCAACCTTTTATATCCTCCCTAAGCTTCATTTAGGTCTCCGGCATAGTAAATAGAGAGTGTTGGGTTATTATCTGACATTTGACGGAATGCTAATGCTCCAGACTCTACGATGAGCAGCAAGCTGCTCGTAGAGGGTAGGTACGAGACTAGGCTTTAAGATTATCATTGTTCATGATCAGATACTAGTGCAACAGAGCCTCATATTATATCAATACCACCAGCGACCGAGTGATAACTTGGGGCTAAGGACACTAGTTGGTGGAAGAGAACACCGGGATGAGGATAAATGAATAGCTACTTGTGAATATGAAAGCGTTATTGGTGGAGAAGATGGACAGTTTTATAAAAGAAAGTAAAGGGGTTTAATTCTAATGAACCAATGAATACAGCCCCCATCACCTGTCACCTAGCTATTCTAGATAAATGCTCGAGCCGAAGGCCGAAACCTTCAACATCCCTGATCACAAAGTATGACATGAACTTGCAGGAAATCACAAACCAAAAGATGTATGCATTAGATAGGGAGATGGTAGAAAGCCTCCGGGAACTTCAACAAATAAGTCGACCCCTCTCTTCTAAGCACCCGAGTGGATGAACGACGTCCGCATGAGTGGCTGCTTTGGATACAGCTCCTGTAACCTCTTGACCGCCTGGTGAAATGAAGTAGCAACCTTTGCATGATCTATGACCTCGCTCCCATCAGAGAGCGATCGATAGAACTCGACAGCTACCTCCTCGCAAGCGGCATCGTTTCGCTATAGATATTTCATCAACCTACATATGAGAGGCTGCAGAGGGAGATGTATCCTCTGGTAGAGGTGGTGGTGTATGCCTCGGGGCAGGGGTAGCCTTAAGAGGGGGTACGTACTGCATATAAAATATATGTATGAATTATGAGAAAAACCACAACAAAGAACAACACGCTTTAGTGAGTAAAAGAAAGAAAAAACACTTCAAAAAAAAAAAAAAACACTGGCCAAATCCCTCTAGCGAGTGATCTGTGATGATTCGCTGGTATCGAGTGATCTATTATGATCTCATGGCCGCGAGTGGTCTGCTATCACAAATGATGATGATTTATTATGACTTGCCAGTATCGATTGATCAGTGGCACCTACCAGGGATATTGTCTTGGTACTTATTTATATGAGTTTACTAGTCATCGGAGTAGTAGCCGTAGTCACTAGCTTAGATGCCCTACATATCAAGCCCTACCCTCCCCCATGGTTTCTCGAGGGTGCTGGCTGATGGCTAATGTGGGTTGGTTTCCAGAAAAGCCCGTCTAGATTCGATTCTAGCTTGGGGACGGAGTCTTTGTTAGGAATCGAGGTAGACACGTGTTCCTCCAGCTTGTCGGTATATGATTTCTTATCGGGGGGTGGGAGTCGGAAAGACCTCCCAGGGAGACGGCTGTATTCAGACCGCTTTGTCAAAGCCTGATTCCAGGAAACAGGCTATTAAATGCCAAATATAGCCGAGGGGGTGAAGAAATGACAAGAGACGTAGAGCACGAAATGACAGTGGTTTCCGTGTGAGCAGAGATAGATGGACGGTAGGATCGTCCAGAAGTCTGCTGAATGCGAGTGTTTCTATCGAATGTCAGTGTCGCTTACTTGGCACAGAAGGCCTGCAACTTTCAAAAACGAGTTTTATTACTAAGATAGATGATATAACATAATGCATGGTCACACACAAAAATAACACCGTGACAGGCGGGGCAATTTTTATGTTTGCGCCACCCCCGCACTCTTGGCGTAGAGGAGAGTACAGGCAGGCTTGGCAAACCCTTCTTGAGCCGCACGCGCACTTTACTTCTCGCATCCATGAATCGCCGAATAAATTATAAAGGGCAAACAAAGATGCCCAGAAAATCGCTTTGCTCTCTTGGGGCCGGGGTTAGAGAATCACGTCAGGCTTGGTGCCACTGCCCATCGCCTCCACGTCTAGCTCGATCGATCCCGGCCTACCTGCCTCCTCCTACCTCCCTACCGCCCCCCCCCCCCAGCCCACGTACCTACTTACCTTGTCTAGATCCTTGATTACCTCCGGCCTCTAAGTCGCGTAGCTGCCTACGTACGTTCTTGATGAATAATTTTAGCACCTCTCTAGACTCCCAACTCACGCCCGGACCGTTCAGGTTGATCATCTCCGACGCCTCATTCGACAGGGATATCAGCGCCCAAATCAGCCATTTTTGACGACGACAGATGCGGAGGAAGTTAGGAAGATGGGTAGGCGGATTCGTAGCCAGGTTGGCGGGTGGACCTAACGGGCAAGTGGGTGTCGGGCACTAGATAGTACTCGCGGCAGGTAAGTGGTACCCGAATGTGCAAGTGTTGAGATGTAATTCCTAGTGGATTAAAAGAGGGAAATTCACCAATCCAGTCCAGCTACATTTTCGGGTACTTGTTGCCGTCCAGAAGTCGCGAGATAGCTCAACCGCCGGCCACTCAATCCACGACCATGAACCTCAATATATATAGCACTCCCTCACAAACAATGATCAAGACAGCTCAGTGCTTGTAAATCTGAGTAGCCCCAATTCATCGGCTAGGAGATAATTGGCGGGAAGCAGTGTGGGGTAGCAGGGCAGTATGGTGGAAGAAGCGCTGTACGGGTAGGATGGCAGTCAATCAGTTGATCATTGGCTTGGCAGCATCCTTAATGTATAATATATATATGAGTTTGTTGTGATAGTTATACATTGTCGCCAGTCCACCCCATGAGGAGGTATTGGTTGTAGGTAATTTCAGCTTCCCACTCTGCTACTTACCGATATGCTTGTGATATTTTTTCAGTTCAATTTCAAATTAAACTTCCATACAAAACCTTTTGTATATTTCTTACCTCCCGGAACTCTTTTCCTAAGATCGATCCACTACGGTTTTTTGGGTTTACTACTCCCCCGCACCCGAATAATGCTCAATCCAATTGAGCTCACAAGGATACTTAGGGAAAAATATACTTAAATATCCTTTACCCCTCAAATCTGTTATTCTGTTTTTGAAAATCGGATTTTAAAGATATTAATAGCCCTGCACAGCAGCCCTAGTCTTTGTAACATGACAAACCGCTTGCAATTTGCATTTGTGTTCCATCCCTGATTTCGATAATCCACGTTACTGAAGGATTGTTTTCAAACCCTTCAGTTGAACATGCAACTTTTCAGGAGCAAAATTATCGACAGATTTGTATATTATAGACTACCGAATTGAACCTTTGTATGGCTACTTTATTTAAATACAATGGGAAAGTATTTATTTCATTAGGATAGTTAAGAGTCTATTGTATAGAATAATATAGGATTGACTAAAATAGTTGGAGATACCATACAAGTTGTTTAACCGGCTGTGCTTGTACTTTCATGATACCTCTCGACTTGTTGTTTAGCATTATAGAAAAGGCGATTTCAATAAGTTATTTATTTCTTTAGAGTAATTGTAATAGTGTCAAAAATATACCCACTAGTAGGTGGTTAGTCATTAACTTCAATGTTCATTGAGTAATGCAATTTGTTCTACGCCCTCTCTATTTGAAGCCGGGGGTATCGAGCGGTAAACGCGCCAAAAGTAATTTACCAACGGTGGTATAGGTACTGTACTTCAGTCCTTGTTCCAGTATAAATGCTGACTTTCAGTCTCTATTCTGTATTACCATTAATACCAATAGTTTCACGCTGGTGGTAAAATGACCTACCACTGAGGGTGAAATTATTAGTGGTTTTTGTCGCCGTTGCATATTCACTTTGAGATGCCTTCCTTTTGGGCGTATCCTAGGCATAGATTTGGGCATGTCCTAGGTGCAGGCTTCGGGGTGTCGTAGGTGTAGGCTCCGGCGACATCCCGGGTGTGTCCTAGGTATTGATAATTCAGTTGGTGGAAGCAAGTACCGCAAATCCGCACTGCGAATCGTTGTCTCAAAGGGTTCAGTTTTTGTATACCACTACATTTTGGATGAAGGATAGGGTTTTTTGCTGTTGTCCGTCGATGGCATAACCTGTTGGGGTGGAGAAAGATGAAGATATCGCTTGATTTGTTGGAAGCGATCAAGTCCCATATGTCGCTGCCCATTCAAATCGACCCTAGAATTCTCTGCACCAGTTTCCACCAAACCCATAAAGATTAACAGACCAAACCAAACCATCAACTCCTTTGCAGATGCGGCGAACCATGGTCTCGCAAACCTATGATTGGTTTTTTTTACTCCATAGTGGCGTTCGCTTCTTGGCCATAGGTTCAGGATGGCTGTTTTTGGTTTTGCACCCTTGGATTCCGCACATACATTGGTAATTTTTGGCAAGAGGCTTGAAGAAAGCAAGAGACTGTCACGACTCATATTAGGCCCTTTGCGTAGAAGACTCCAGAGTCTTTTTCTACTGCGTGATTGGTTGATAAAAGGATAGGCACCAACCAGGTTACCGGAAAAAGGCTCTAGAGTCTTTTGCGCAAAGGGCCTATTGGATGACTTCCTGTGGGAATTTAGATTCTAGAATCTGAATCTGAACTGAGGGGGGGGAGGGGTCGGTTCAGATTTCTAGACCTCGGGAACCTGGAAACCAGTAATATGGTTGATTGTTCGTAGGGCTTTACCACACTAGCTAGAGAATCTAGGTTCTAGATTTTTTACGGGAAGTCGTTCATTATCAGGAACTCGGGCTTGGTGTTGTGCGAATGGGGTAGCGAGTGGTTTAAGTCCGGGGGGTTCTCTAAAGAGGGAGGAATATAGACCTGTTCAACTAGCTCTTCTGTTTCCTGATTCTCCTTACCACCAGATGTGACCAGCAAGAGTCTGAATCCTACCTCCACAACCAGCCCGACACCCTCTTCTTCTTATTGCACTGCTAAAAATACTCTATCACGCTGTACTCGCAACTTCATATTACATGCCATATAAAAGTGTAGTCTTGGCGATTTTTTGTTATTAGTCGTGTTCAAAAACGCGAGTAGTACCGGGTGCTCGCGACAGGTGATCGACAACAGTACATGCACGTCTCAGACACCTTAGACCAGCGAAAGGGATACCGCAAGGGCTGGACAATAACGAACGGGGCCGGGCTGGAATCCTGTACTCTCACTGGTTAGAATCATGCAAACTTACTCTTTTGGCGGTTGTGGTTGAGGCTCAATTGATGATCAACATGCACCCCTTCGACGAATAAGAAGGCAGTATTCACCCTGCGGTCTCAGTCCGGCCCCGTTCGTTACTATATTGTCCAGTTTTTGTGGTACCTACTCAGCCATCACCTGCAGCCGGCCAGACGACACTGAGACCTCGTCTTCGCAACCGGACTACAACATACACATTATGTCCTTTATGGTGCGGCGCCTCTTAAAGGTGACATGCCGGCATTTCAGCTGGCAAAATCTTGGCTACTCGAGGGTCGGGCGAGGCGGCCAACTAAAAGACCTGCGTCAATTCCCTGGTAAAAACGCCAAGCCCCGCTAGACCCTCCGTCTCGCTGGACCCTCCACAGCTCTGCATGATGATATCGAGTTATGTGCGGGGTCGCCAAGTTTGTCTCATATTCAACACACAGCGCCCTGATACACTGACCCTACTTGGTGCATTGCCAAACGTCCCATACATGCCACGTACTCACCTACACAATTTCGTTCTCTGCTCCTCCATGGGCGGAGTTCTGCTGAGCAGGATCCTGCTGACACAGGCATTGATTTCATCTTCGAGACTCCTTTGCAGGCGATACACAGACTGATTCGGAGAGACAAAGGTCCCAGATCCTCCATCAAGGAGCACCTATGCTGCGCGTGGGGTATATATAGCCCCTCCCTTCCCCTGGAATCTGGTGGAGTGACAAGATACTACAAATAGCCTTCCTAATTCCCCTCAAAATTCTATTGTACACCGATCAGAGCTTGTCCCTGCATCTACAAAGACCCTCTATTTCTTCCCTATCAATACTCCTCCCAGCAATGTTTCCCTTCCGGAATGACACATCCCGCCCTAGCCCTACGCCTGTTGGCCTCGGGGGTGCCATCATTGGATCCGCTGCGCATATCGGAGGTGCCGCTATGGTAACCACTATTGGTATCGGCACTGCCGCCACCGACCCGCTATCCCAGCAGCTTGCCAGACTCATTACAGTATTCGTGCCCCCCGGCGTGGGCGAATCCATCCATGAAGTTGCAAAGATCGTGTACAACGAGTTCTCGGGGGAGATCTTGCTCACCGATATCAAGATTGCCATTTCGCTGGTAACCATAATGCAGGGGCTGAGCAGAAAGCCGGTATACGAGACGCGGAAATTCACGCCCGCCGAGGACAGACCGATTGCGGCGCGCTTCTCGCGCTACATGAAGTATGCACTAGCTGCATACGGCTCATTCTTATACAACCCCCTCCAGTCGGACGCCGATTTCATCTTACACACGACTAGGCTACCGCGCGACAAGGTTTATCCATATGTAGACGAGAGGGCAGTGTCTGGAAAGGCCATGCTGGAGCATTTCGTAGCCATAGACGACCACGAAAGGTCGGTCGTCGTATCACTAAAGGGGTCCGCAACTCTAGAGGCCTTCCTGAAGGATGCAAGGCTCCTCTACACCGAAGCTGACCTGTGGGGCCGGAGATTCCATGTTCACGAGGGGATGTGGCAGGCCGCCCAAGACCTTGCCCAGTTCTCGCTACTGATGTCTCAGATAAAGGAGGCACTCATGTCAAACCCAGGATACAAACTTGTGGTTTTGGGCCATTCCCTCGGGGGCGGGGTTGCGATTCTTCTCGCCTGCCTCCTTGCAGACCCAGACGGCAATGGAAACTTCGTGACAAACGATAAGACGCTTCCGGGAAGGCAGATAGAATGCTACGGCATTGAACCGGCGGCGTCTGTTGATGAGGAGCTTCGACAAGTGACAAAAAACATGACCTACTCCATCGTCAACAAGAACGACATCGTGCCCTTCCTGAGCCATGGCGCCCTCCGAGACTTTGGGGCCTTGGCTAAATATCTCAGGGGAAACACACTTTATCTCGAATCAGTAGCGAGTGGCCTCTTGAAAAACCAGGCGGATCCTGAAGCTTTCATGGCCAATTTCCGGGCTCTTGCAAAGAACAAGAAGCTCGTCCCCCCCGGGAGGGTATGGCTGATTACTGCCGTGGATACTGGTAACCTTGAGATTGTGGATATTGGTAACCTTGAGATTGTGGAGATCTTGAACGTCGGCGAGAGATTTGCGGAGTTGCGTTTCATTCTCGGTATGGTGCATGACCATTTGTTGCCCAATTGCTTGAGTAGTATGGATAGGTTGCGAGGGTTATATGAGTAGGGCTGCGTATCAGGCACTTTTTGATCTGTAGCTAGCGTTCCACTTTGTGTTTTTTTTTTCCCACGGGCTCCACATGTACCAAACGATCTTATGCGCATGATTACAATAAAACTTTTGTATTTCCTGTTCCTGCCACGTGACATTGGATCTCTATACCACCCTAGCCCATAGATCATGTGAGCTTGATAGGTCAATGGGGCGAGACCATTGCTTGTCCAAATGGGGGTTTCCAAGGCCATCGTGAAGTACCGTGGAACCGCATAGCAGCATGTAGTAGGGAATAGCACCTCATACGCTAGTACTATCGAGGTTATACATATATCGAACATCATTTTGGCCATAACCAAGACCGGGGTGCGTGGGAAAGGTTGTTGCGCTGCAGCATGGACCGTGGTGCCCATAATATATATCAACAAAGTTGCTTTTGGTATTATGCGCGGGCGACCTTTTACGACCCCAGTGATGGGCCACACGGCTAACACCTCATGACCACACAACACAACTACAGAAATGTCTCTTCTGATAGCTGCATGGTTAACCCTTTCAAACTGAACCAACATCGTGTAAAAAACCACAGTGCCTCGGAATAAAGACAAAAGAAAGGCCCAAGCACCGGAAACCACGAAATATCACTCGATACAGACACTACCGCAATTTTTTTTTTTGTTTACATCATTAATTGCATCCAGCCCTAAGGCTATGGCAATATCTACCGCAATAAAACAGGGTGCAAGGATGTACAGCAACAGGTAATAAGTGACGGGACGCCCTGAGGTACAAACACCAACTGCTGGTATTGTTTTATGCATCACTGTGTTCCATCACTTATTACCTACCACTGTACAACTTCCATCCTCCACGTTTTTGTACGCGTTCTCTGCACCTCGAAAACCCCTTTCAGATAAAAATCCTGCCATTCCTCATGGAAGTAAAGAATAAGAGCGCTTCTAATCACTAACCATCACACACTATCACTCGCCCTTGCCCAGACCTGCCCATTCGGACCCAACACTGGTATGAAGCTGTGTTAACTTCCTCCTGGGAGGTACTGTACGACAATCCCAGTGCGCAACCGACCACAAAAAGCGACTTCACAATCATAGCGACTTCGTAACTAATGACCAGGTCAACCCGCCAAGAGTACAGATATGTAGCGCAATCAACCCTTCTGTCAACCCCTTTACACACAAACAAGAGTGAAATACTAGACTACACACGTCGCCAATCACTTCAGTGTCCCGTAGGATTGTCTTCCTAAGTATTACACTCAATACCATGCCACTCAGGGACATCCCTGATTGGATACGTCCATGACTAGGTCAGGGGACGCAAGGCATCAGTATTGCACATACGAGGTGTAAAATTTTTATATTCTGGCTTTCCCTGACCTTTCGGCCTAGAGTAAACCAGCAATTCATTATCGCTCACTAACTATATATATGATCAGATGTTAAAAGAAAATTGTGGCCTGAACTTTACTTGCACGGGAGCGCAACTTGTTTCCAGGGAAGTAATAATAAATGAGATATAATGCAGGCAGCGCAGGTACAATGAAGTCTGATACAAACCTACACCCGCAGATACGTATACTGAATCATAGGTGATCACTCGCACCATGGGCGCTCACTCGGTGGTACTCTTTTCTCCATTTTTTTTTTTTTTTACTATGCTCACTCGGAACCGGGGAGCATAAGTATTTTTTTCTCCGGTACTTTAGGCTCCGTTTGGAAGCACGCTCTCGCAGCAACCAGGGTCCCTGCAAAATGCGATTTGGAGGTTGCAAAATACAACCCGCTCAAATTGTGGTTTGATATGCGAAACAGTAAGCTAAGCCCCGCCAACCACCATCACCACTTACCATCTGTCACAATCACAATCACCATCTATCATCTGTCACTTCAGCCTAGGTGAGCAATCCTACCTGATTTAATTAATATATCAAGCTAATAAAACTGCTAGAGTCATAGTATTGCGACCTGCGACCTCGCGACCTCGCGACCCTACGACTTCGCGACCCATTGGACCCGCGACCTTGCGTCCTTGCGACCCATTTGACCTATTCAATATACTATTGGCCTGCAGCTTCTGAGTGTCTGGCCCCGCTACCATCAGGGTTTGTAGCTCCGCTAATATATACGTGTTTGGTATAGCCACTCCCCTGCTATCTGAACCTGCTATACTCAGAGTGTCTGCTTCTGCTGCTCCCTACTATCGGCTACCAGCTCCCAGTCTGGCCTCGTTACTAGAGCCCTTTTGAGCTATACTCTTACTCATTATGTCAGAGTTTATACTATTCAGTATCGCAACTGATTATACTCGCTTCTGATAATTAGATATAAGACTCTTGAAATGAATTCAGATGATCCCGATTCTAAGCAAGACATTCTTTTATTGTTAGGGGGAATATACAGTACGACAGTTTTGGCTCCTTGAATAAGAGAACCGTTCAATATATCAAAGCTTTCCGGGGAAGAGTGGACCCAAAAAGTTCTAGCTTGCAATAACCCCAGGTTTTTTCGGGAGGAAATGAGAATGAAAAGACCTGTCTTTGATTCCCTGTGCGGGCTCTTAGGAGAGAGGGTTACTTGAGCGATTCCCACTTTGTATCCGCTGAGCAGCAGGTTCATATTTTTACTTAAGACATGCTTCTCTACGCAATGCGGTTGAAAGAATTTTGGGGGTGTTAAAGAAGCGGTTTGCAGTTTTGAAGACTCAATATGAGTACAAGCTTGAGACACAGGTGCGGTTAGTGAAGGCGCTTTGCTGTTTACACAATTTTATACGCATGCATAGTATTGATGGAACTTTGGATTCATTTTTTGATTTGGATTCAGATGATATGGATTTGGAAAATGAAAAGGTTGAGTATGGCTATAATGGTTTGAGATAGCTACAAGATCTGAACGCGACATAGCAAGTAAAGCACGAGACCAAATTGCGGATCACATGTGGGGCGGTTATATTAGGTATATCGGCCCCAGAGATGTATGGGTATGTTTATACTCTCCCTGAAGTATTGCCGGGTGCCACAAGTAAGCGAACATTCACATCGCAACGAGGTCCCCACGATAGAGGTTGACATCCACGACTATCACAACCACCATTGACGTTGTAAATTAATAAAAACATGATGATAATGAAATTAAATACAGGTTAATACTTTGTATACCATCCTTCAGCATTAATTACTGCCTGAACCCTGTGAACCATTGACTCTGCTAAAGACTCAAATATTTCCAGTTTCAATAATTCCCAACAATGTATAATAGCTTCCTTAATTTCCTTTCTCACATCCGGTCCTTGGGCCTCATAGAGCCTAGGATATATCTTATTCATTTTACCTTTAATTAGAGTCCAAACATGCTCGATAGGGTTGAGATCTGGAGAATAAGCAGGAATGGATTTTAGCAAAACACCCTTCTCTTCCAGCCATCTCTTGAGGGGCAGATGTGTTTTTGCATTGTCAATAATAAAATAGGCCTCCTTTTCTATATTCTCTCTCTTAATATCATCTCAAATATCTAGCCAGTATGTGTCCATGACTGAAATAAAACTACGGGAAGTAACCCCCCCTTCACGAGACTCGGCGTCTGGAAAAACAGGTAAAAATAAACCATATTTCCTGCCAAAAAAATAGTCAGTCATCATTTGGGTTACCTCCTGTTAATTCATTTTAGGTAAAGACTCGATATTATCCTTTCTCCATTTCTCTTTAGGATAGCGGATATCACGGCTCCGCTTCCTGCACCTCGCCTCTCGCCAAGGCGCCTTCGGAACAGAGTTGTTAGATAGTATCGGTCGATGTCGGAAGCAGGATGATGGATTAGGAAGGAGTTCGGGTGATAGAAAGTAAGCGCTAGGAGAAATGGGGAAGTATCGGGATAGAAGTAGGGTATTGGGAATAGTATGGGTTGTACGGAGGTGTAGGAGTTTCTATGGGATTCTATGGGTATGAGTCATCGGTGCGACGGGATAGTTGTATATATAGTCTGCGCTCTTTCTTATGTTTTCGCCTCTCTAGGCAATGTCTTCTTTCTGTTAGCAATCTAGTAACTCAGGCTTCGGCCCTTCTGTCTCGTCCCGTTCTCGAACCTGAACCTGAATCCGAACCTGACCCCGCCTCGCCTCTGGTATAGTACCGAGCCGACCCTGTCCCGACCCTGGTCCCTCCTCTAGTTACCCTGAACCCGACCCCGCCCGTTAGAGCGGAATATCCATTCTCGTTGTTTTCCCCCACCTCTCTCTACCGTCACCTCATCCATTCACATACATTTATTTTTCCATATTGACTTTGTCCAATTCCTATGCTCCATTGCCTATTCTAATCGTTCTCTTGCATTTCCTTCATATAACCGTGTTCGTTCTTTTTTCTGCTACTTTCTTAAAAAAATTTCGAGTAACCAACGTCATATTCTGGTGATAGAGACTGTAGGAGTGATCGTGTTACGTATATCCTAGTAGGTTTGTTCCCGTTTTTGGAATGCTGACTCCAAGATCTGCTCATCCTACTTTCTAGATGTTTTCCTAGAAGCTCCTATTCTAGGTTTATCCTTTCCCTCCTTGTGATTTGGGTTGACTTTGAAATTTGAAGCCAAAGTAGAAAGAGGAATAGAGAAATTGTGGGTGTGACAGAGTAACCCGGACGAGAGGAAAACGACAATGATGACGCAGAAGGACTCGAGGAACACAGCCAAACGACGAGGATACCGACGAAGACAGAGACCCTGCTGGGTGGGCACAAGTACAGGCACCGGCAAAAGCAAAGGCAAGAGCAAGGCAAAGGCAGGAGCAGAGCCAGGACGAGGACAAGAGGCAGAGAAAGTGAGGACCGGATGGACCTCAATGAGAACGATGATGATAGCTATGAGCGATCCCGAAGATAGGTTCTAGGATCTCAGGGGCTATGGCTAAGGAATAGGAATATATTTCTATGTACCGAGATGACAGAAAGACGAGATAGAGAGAGAAGAAAGAAAGAACTAAAGAATAGATCCTCCCGCTCTATTTAATATATTCCTCCGCTAGTCTGCTATGACTCACACGTCCATCCCTAGAAACCCATAGAAATCCGCCATAGAAACCCGCCATGACTACACCTCATATTCCTCCCTACCATCTCTTCTATTTACATTACAAATCCATCACGCCATTGAACCTCCCAGAATCCAATGACGTCACCATCACTCCATCACTCCATCCCCGCCCATCCTCACCTAACATTGCTCCTTCCGCTGCAATCCTGTTTCCGCTACCGAACTCTCGAAACTGATGCCAAGAGGCTGGGACAGATCAGGTCCCCTCCTAGGTCCTAGCTCCTGATAGGCTGAGGTTTCAAATGATAGCAGCGATGAAATAGTTGTCGAAATTCTGAACTATGTTCAAGATCGTTCGAGGGCTGCCAGGTGGGTTCTTCATATCCAAAATATTTGACAAGATACTCTACTCGACGTCCCCATTTCCTCGAATCCAGTATCTCCTCCATTTCCCATTCGATTTCCCCTTCTATCTCAACCGATGGTGGTGGTTCAGAGATTTGTCCAGGTACAGGATCATTGACCACTGGCGATAGTAAAGAAACATGAAAGACCGGATGAATCTTCATGGAGGTGGGAAGCTCTAATTCATAAGCGTAAGGACTCACAATCCGTTTAACTGAGTAGGGGCCGATCTGTTTCCAGTCAAGTTTCTTGGAAGGGCGCTTGGTTTCTATGTTTCGAGTCGAGAGCCAGACAAGATCGCTGACAGCATAACGAGGTGCCAGAGTTCGATGTAAATTAGCCGCCTCCTCCTGTATCTTCTGGGCCCTAAACATCTCGGTTTTCAGAAAATCGAAGACTTGTGACATCTTTTTTACTAGCCCATTGGCTTGGTCCTTATTCACTGTTTTTCCGTGTTGCAATGGGCCAAACGTCAGTCGAGAATGACGTCCATAGTTCGCTTGAAAGGGGGACATGTTGTTTCCGAAATGTGATTGTTGGTAGCGAATTCAGCGAGAGGTACAAAGTCCGCCCAGTTGTCTTGTTGACATGATACATAGCTGCGTAAATACTGTTCCATGATTGCATTAGTTCTCTCGGTTTGTCCATCGGTTTGAGGATGGAAAGCGGTCGAGTATCGAGAGGCTATTTCCAAGCGATTATAAAGTGCCTTCCAAAACTCAGCGCTGATTTGTGTTCCCCTATCCGAGACTATCATTTCCGGTAATCCGTGGAGCTCCCAGCCTTGTTCCAGGTATAGACGAGACAGATCCCTGGCGTTAACATTCTCGGTCGTAACAATGAGGTATTTCATTTTCGTCAACCAATCCACCACTACTAGGATGGCATTAAATCCGTTGCTTTCCGGTAGCCCTGTCACAAAGTCCATGGTAATGTCTGTCCAAGGTCCTTTAGGCACTGATAATGGTTGTAAAACTCCTTTTAGAGGGTTGTGGTTGACCTTGTTTCGACGGCAGATATGACAGTTTTGTACATAGCGGTCTGTATATTTCCACATAGTCGGCCAGTAGTACTCCCAGCTTAGAAGTTCCAATGTCTTTGATCGTCCGGGGTGTCCCGCAGAAGCTTTATCGTGATGCTCTCGCAGCAGATGAAGTTTCAGTTCATCATAATCGGAAACATATAGTGTGTTCTGGTAAAGTAATAGCACCTCCTTGCTTTTTTTGCATTCCGCTAACGAGATATTATTAGATTGTCGAACCCCATTCCGGAGTAAGGCTAGAATTTTGTTTGGAAAACTATCGCATTGGTAAGCTTTGTTAAATAATTCAAGCACAGAAGACGCTCCTTCAGCAGGTTCATTTGCCAAAGAACCCGCCAACAAACTTATCTTTGGATCAGGATTCTCCTTCTTCAATACCACTCGACTTTGTTGTTCCAATCCCCCATCCTCCTCTTCCGGCAGATCCCCAGACCTCCCTGTCAAGATATCCACTTTCCTTCCTTGCTTTCCAGGTCTGTATTGAATGATGAAATTGAACCGAGACAAACATTCTGCCCAACAAGTTTGACGACGATTTAACAATTTGGTGGACATGAAATATTTAAGATTGCGATAATCCGTAAGTACTTTGACTTGAAACTGAGCCGTCTCCAAATGAGGTCTCCACTCCTCAAAACAACGAATGATGGCCAATAGCTCCTTGTTATAGATCCCATAATTGCATTCTGCTGGAGAGTGGGTTTTGGAAAAGAACGCCACTGGGTGTAAGATTTGTTCATCGTCCCGTTGTGATAAAATTCCTGCCGACACGTAGTCGTAAGCATCCGTTTCCACAATAAATTCTTTCTCTGGGTCGGGGTGCATCAAGATCGGGGCCGTGGTGAAAGCAATTTTAAGCTTCTGAAAGGCTTGGTCAACCTTTTGGGTCCATTCAAATCGTGTATGCTTCCCAATCTATGATTGTCTGTACCATGGTGGGGTCCATCTTCATTCCACTGGGAGTCAAAATCATTCTCAAATATTTAGTTTCTTGTATGCTAAACTCACACCTCTCCGGCTTCAGGTGGGATTTGTTGGCTTCCAGGGCTTCCAACACTTGTCGCACATCCTGTTGATGTTGCTTCAAGGTCTCCGAATAGATTAGTATATCGTTTAGATAAGCGGTCACACAACGATCCAGAAAGGGACGTAAGATATCATTGATCCACCGTTGGAAGATAGCAGGCACATTCGTTAGACCAAAAGGCATCACCAAATATTCCCAATGTTCATACCGCGTCCGAAAAGCTGTTTTCCACTCATCCCCTTCCTTAATCCTAATCTGATTATAGCCCTAACGTAAGTCCAGCTTGGTAAAGTAATTTGCCTTCGCCAGGTTGGCCATGGTTTCTGGTGTAAGGGGAAGAGAATATCCATCTTTGACCGTGATGGCATTTAATTTCCGATAGTCAACACATAAATGTAGAGACCCATCTGCCTTTTTAACAAACAACACAGGTGCTCCGGCTGGAGAATTGCTAGAGCGAAGAAATCCTTTCTGCAAATTATCGGCCAGATAGTCTCTTAAGGCCTTCAATTCCTCCCTTGACATACTGTACATGGGGCCAAAAGGTGATGCTGTTCCTTCCTGTAGCTTTATCTCATGATCATAGGAGCGATGTGGTGGTAACCGAGAAGCATTGGTTTCATCAAACAGTTGTTGAAAGCGTTGGTAGTCTACCAGAATGGTCCCATCAGGATTGGCTGGTATCTCCAGTATTTTATTAACTGCATATAGAGTGGTCGAGTAGATTTGAACGGTAGGATCCTGAGATAATTTTTTAAATAATCGAAGCGAAACTGCCGAAACATGTGTAACTGGTCTTTCCAAAGGTGGGGTCGAAATTCCTCTGGCGACGATAGGTTTGCGATTGGCTATGCAGTGTTCAAGACATATTGACGATTGAAAACGAATTTCATTTCTTCCGTTGTCGATTAGAATTCCATGCTTTCTCATCCAGGGTATTCCCATCACAATTGGATAAGGTCCAAGCTTGGTAACAAAGAAGGGACATTCCTCCACATGCCCATTAATTTCCAACTCTAACGTCACCTTTCGGGTCACCTTTCCTGACTCAATAGGCCTCCCGTCAATTACATCAATCTCCCTCTCAGTCCTCAAATTCTTCATCTTTAATCCATGATGGCGCACAAAGTCTTCATCTATAAATGCATACCCCGACGCTCCAATATCAATTAAGGCATAGGTGGGTACAATAGATTTTTTATTTTGAGAAATAGAACAAACTACAATCAATTGATTCCCATCCATCTCCTCTTCTGATACTGAAAACGTAGAAATAGACACTTTAGGAAAAACCTTGAGAGATCCCTGAACTATGCCGCCTAGTGCAGGAACAAATCTTTTAACTCCTCCTTATCCGACGAAATATCCTCCTCTTTTCCCTTCTCTTCCTTTTTTGCTCCCAACAATGCTCCCCGCATCCTAGGCGGTGCCCTTCCCGAAGGTGACAAAGTGCAGTCCCTAACCACATGTCCAACTCCTCCGCAATAGTAGTAACGATTTTCCACTCGGCGAGCTTCCCTTTCCCTAGGGTCCGGGTGGCAACGACTATTAGACAAATCCATAGGAACAGCCCCTCCAGGAGTGTAGGAGGGATGGGCTGCTGATGGCGCATTCCTTGATGGTACTGATGATAATGGTCTCCGTACGACTGGGGATGTTGTTGATGCAACAGGTGGTCAGGGGACGAAGGGACGCGGGGCTGGGCCACTTGGAATCTGAAATCGAAACCTCCCCATTCTAGCCTGTAGTGCCCTTTGTTCATTGTCCAACCGTTGAAGAAGAAGTCCGCAGTCCTTAATGGTGTTCGGGGTCTCAATCTGTATCATTAGCGCTATTAAATCTCGATTAAGTCCTTCCAGAAGGCATTTGATTTTCGCAGCCTCGCTGAATTCAGAATCGGCAACATGGCGTTGGAACTCTGCAACATATTCCGAGAAGGGGCGCTGACACTGCCTGATTTCCCTCAAATTGCGGGCAGCAGTGGCGGCACGATCAGGGTCTCCAAAAGCATTGTTCAAAATTTCAAAGAACTCCGTCATTGAATCCAAAGCAATTCCTTCATCCGAAATGTAGGCAAGAAACTGATCCGCTGCAGGTCCCTTCAGCCGAGATATAGAGTAGGCAATTTGTTGAGCAGTGGTAGGAAATCGATTGAGGTTAGCCGTGAGCTTGATTTGTAGCTGCCTCTGAAACATCTTCAAACTTTTCTGATCACCATGATATTTCTCTAGGTCGGGAAGCTTCTCAGACTTGGGCAACTTGGCTAAGTCATCATGGAGCTCCCCGAAGTCTTGCTTGATTCCTTCTTGCAGCTTTTTGATCTTAGTTCGTAATCCCTGGATTTCTTTATGGAACTCGGCTTGGGTTTGTTCGCTTTCAGTGTGATGAGTTTTGAGGTCGACGGAGTACTGCCAGACCCTTGCATAGGCCTGGAGGAGGAGACCGTATGCCTGTGTCGCCTCTTCCGTTGCTGTAGGGTCCACTTCAGGGTGAGCGACAAAGAAAGCCGCGAGGTCGTCATGGAGCTTTTGATAGTCAAGTCTATCGATGGGAGAGGAGGTCATAATGAACTATAGTGCAAGGAACTCGTGCTGTGTTGGTCGAGTAGGGGTGGTCTCGTCTTGATATGACGGAGTAACCCAGACGAGAAGAAGATGACAATGATGACGTAGAAGGACTCGAGGAACACAGCCAAACGACGAGGACATCGACGAAGACAGAGATACTGCCGGGCGGGCACAAGTGCAGGTACCGGGGGGGGCAAAGGCAAGAGCAAGGCAAAGGCAGGAGCAGAGCCAGGACGAGGACAAGAGGCAGAGAAAATGAGGACCGGATGGACCTCAATAAGAACGATGATGATAGCTATGAGCGATCCCGAAGACAGGTTTTAGGATCTCAAGAGCTATGGCTAAGGAATGAGAATATATTCCTATGTACCGAGATAACAGAAAGATGAGATAGAGAGAGAAGAAAGAAAGAACTAAAGAATAGATCCTCCCGCTCTATTTAACACATTCCTCCACTAGTCTGCTATGACTCACACCTTCATCCCTAAAAACCCATAGAAACCTACCATAGAAACCCGCCATGACCACACCTCATATTCCTCCCCACCATTTCTTCTATTTACATTACAAATTCATCACACTATCGAACCTCCCAGAATCCAATGACATCACCATCATTCCATCTCCACCCATCCTCACCTAACATTGCTCCTTCCGCCGCAATCCTGTTTCCGCTACCGAACTCTTGGAACTGATGCCAAGACGCCGGGACAGTGGGGAATTCCTCTAAAAGGTACACCCTGAGAGCACATGCCATTAATCTGGCCTCTCTGGTAGGGAGTTAGGTGGGTTGTAGGCAAAGGATTATGCCTAGGGCTTTTTCTTAACCTCCGTGTATATTGGGGTGGCATTGGGGATAGGTTTTGACTGTTGGTTGAGGCGTTCGTTGAGGAGATTTCGTTGCGATGTGAATGTTCGCTTACTTGTGGCACCCGGCAATACTATCCGATACTGATTCTTTCCCCTTTATCTAGCTCAATTTGGTATGTTCCGGTGGACTACAGAAAAAAAATTGTGTGCCTATCATCCTTCAACATCATATCATATGCCCTCATATAATCTCCATCTGACGATTGACCTCCTTCCATAAATTCCGTCATTTTCTCTAATGCTTGCTCGAGTTTGGTAATAGGTGGTGGTGCACGTACTGCAGCGAGTAGTGAGGTTGGAATGTCAGTGGTCAGCGACTACCTATCTGATACAATACAAAACCATTTGTCAGTGTCAGACAAGATACTATCTAGGCATTGTTCTTTTTGTCAGTGTAAAGCGGGACGTAGTGCTATACGGAGCAGGTATTTTGTCAGTGGTTTTGGGGGGTTGTGGGAGTTTGGTTTAATTGGTAGAAACCTCCATGGGCTCGATTCTATGCGGGGAGCGGAAAGAATCACTTTAGTATCTTGTTTTTTTCTATACAGAACTACAAGTTGTCAGATACAAAATGAAACCGATACAATGTATTTATCTGTCAGTGGTACGTAATACAGAAATAAAAATAGTGTCAGTGAAATCTATCCCAAACTCAAAGCTTTTGCGAAAACATTCAAGCCTTCCGCTGCAGCACGTGTAGCAGTCCGTGGTTTCTTTGAACTTGAATTATATGTTTATACCGGAATTAATGGTGGAGTTTCCGTTCCAGTTCTCAAACGTGATATTTGTAAAGGATCATCGTCATCTAACTTTTCACCGCCCATCTCAGTATCTGGTTTTTCAAATTCTTCAGGAAGTATCGGTTGGATAGATGGAGGGCTACGAGATTGCAGTTGCGTAGCTGAAGCAAATAGACTGGTCGCAACCGATTTGAGAATATTTCGTATAACATATTGTTGTGCGGTAAAGTTCTATAACGGAATTGTTTTGCGTCTTTATGATGCTATTATGTTTTATACATCAGTATTTGTAGATACTACTTGGGGGATAGTAAGATCACCTGCATATATGTATCTCAAACAATATCGGGAGCGGTCGGGATTTTTCTTTTAGAATCTTAACTAAAATCTAAATTCTCGCAAAGCTTCTAGAAAACATCCGGTTTTTTTTTCAACTATATTTATTATTAAGTGCATAACTGAAATAACTTGAATATATACTTCTAAATCCACTGGTACTACTTACTGCAAAAACACGAGTTTTAAGCTGATCTCTTTCGCAGCTAGAAGCAAAAACGTCCGCAGTCACCTGCACCCATGCCTCCTTTTTAAAACCATTGTCTGACCGTTTGCCAGCTTTTATTTGTTTCAATAAAAGCTTTAACAATCACTTGTTTTTCATCGTCCCAAACTGCTCTGGGTTTTGGGGGCATTAGTTGTTTGGTAGCGGTTGCGGGAACAGATCCTTGTGTTGTTTGAGTGGCTTCCAAAAGCAACCTTCGTTAGTCAGGTCTCCCCTATATCCCATATCCTTGTATGGGAACAGTCGTTACTCCGAAGAGCCTTTGTTTCTACCAGGAAGATGCTAACTGCCATAGCCCAGAGGGCTCTCATGCAAGGGTGAATAACATGAAATACAAAATAAGAAATGTTTAGGGTATAAAAAACACCTACACGAATTTGGACGGCGGGTTCTAAGAGGATTTGATCAATGCAGGCTGCGGTAATCTATGTAGTTATTCACACCGAAGTCAGCCTGTCTTCGATAGAAGGTGAAGTGATCCCACATTGGTGAATAAAAACAAAACAAAAGAAAAGTGACCCCACTTTACCTACTTTTGACCCTCGTCATGGCGTCCCGCGCCCTCGGCACACCCCTACAGGACGGCTATAGCATAACGGATCATGGGCAAGCACAGGCGTGTTGGACAATGAGGCATTTTCTTTGTATTTTTTTTGCTTTCGTTTTTATGTCGCTGGCTATAAGAATAGGCCCTCTTGACCGTAGAATATCAATAAGAATTAAGCACCGACTTTAGCACCCCCATACCCGTGGCTTCTCGGCCTGTCCCATGGGCCGTCAATGCTCGCCCCCCTGCAATGGAGTAATTAAGTTTCACCGGAGATCTATGATTCGACAAAAAGGGATAGCGGGATCGTTCAGTAAGGCTACCGCCGAGTATCCGATAGACGGTCAGTCCGAATTGCAACCCGAATCTAACGCCTAGGATGTCTGAATTGTAGTTTCTGGCATGCGTGACGGTATGTAACAGTGTTTTAATTCCGTGCGCTGTAAAGGGTTTAAGTGTCTCATTATATTTTAGACTGGCCGTCTATCGGATACTGGTAGGGGTAATATTTGCTCAGGGTTAGGTTTATTTGCTGGTTGGTTCCTTTTCCGCTCGTACTAGCTTTGTTCACCGCAGATATCGATAATAAGATAATTACAGCAAGAGGAGAGCATTCAAGCTCACCTGTGAGAAAAGAACATGCAAATGGAGCTATGCAAAAGCAAGCGAGGATATTGACTACACGTAGGATGGGTAGGATCTTGGTTTGGTATTTCCTATTGCTTTTCTTTTTTTTTCCCCTAGTAGAAGGAAAACTGAGCTCAAACGCTCGATCATCTCCGCCTCTGTTGCGTACCAACCCCTGGCACAGCCTGCCACTCGTGGCGCCGCTACTCCACCCTCAGAAGAAACCCCTCCTCATTAAACAGCCCGCGGTATCTCGCCAGCTCCACCAGCGTCTCCACCGCCAACCCGCGCCAGTAGTCCTCATACTTCCCATGCGCGTAGTACCACGCGACCGGCCCTCACCCCTCCTGACCGTGCCCCCATCCAGCAGCACGCTGTCAGGGCTATTCGGCATTAGGTGCCTAATTTCATTTTTCAAACAACGTGCATCGCCAATGGGAGTAGGAGGATGCGATCACTCGGTGATTTCTTGCATTTAATTACAAATCGTTTTGGGTATCTGGATCGGTATCATCAGCATCATTATCATATCGCTCTACCACCCCGCCGAATGAATGACCATATGCATCTTGAAATGCATGACTGTGCCGGAACGCCATTACCTGTACATTTATTCCACAATGGGTCGAGAATGTATCAAATTCCCAGATAATGCACCAGCCATACTTCACCCTCGCTAAGTAAGCCTAATAGATATGTTAGCAAATGAATCGGAAAATGTATGATATATTTTTGGCCCATAATATACAAAAAATAGAAATAACAGGGCGTTAAACTATAATCAACTTGCTTGGTTGATGGGCCGAAGATTTATCAGTTACACGAAATATATTACAAATTTGCATCTGGAATATGAATATATAAGATGAGATTCTCATTATCTCGTAGATATAAAAATTAAATGTTTTGCTAAATTCAAAATCGCTAGAGATGATAAATACTTAAACCAGGTATGTTTGATTCATTGGACTACGTACATGTAATTAGACATGATAATTTTCCTGATTTGTTTTTTAACAAGCATCCTGAAAAATTGCCCAGCAAAGATTCCTTTATATCTTATAGTTTACATTTCAAACACATCGAGGGAGGACTGACCACTCTCCTAAATTTACCTTGTGCTACCACATTAACTAACAACTTCCCTAACTACTTTACTGCCCCCCCCCCCCTAGAGAATTGTCCAGTGGTGACGTTTCTGATCGTTTCCCTGACAGATTTCCTTATGTGAACATATGAGCTAATGACTTTGCTAACCGTCTTGTGAGAATTTCGGATTTGGAGAAGGGGAAGAGGTGTGGGCGGAATTTGTTATTAGATAGCGACCTTTCTTTATATGGGGATGCTTGTTTGTTGAACGATGCTGTGCGAGACAGTGAGCGCGCCAGGCTGGCCAGTGTTGAAGAAGAGACAGAGGATAGTTTTCTTTAATTTTCTTTTTTATATCTCTTTATTGACGAGCAAAATACATCACTTCCCGGGAGGTGGTTGCCATTGCCTACGGGCTGCATGCATGCATGCATGAAGTATAATCAATCAACCATTCTGGTCACGGGACCTTTTGCACGAGTGATACCTCATGATGAATATATTAGTAAGTGGTAGGGTATTTATTTATGTATGCAACCCGTAGGTTTAGTGGTACTACCCGTGGTGGGGGGGCATTTGTCGCCCTACATGGTAACTAGCTCGAGTGCTGTATCGTCATAAAACATGGCCTCTCAAATAGCCTCTGAACCTTAATATATAATAGTGTCATATGGGCTTATGGGCGTATAGCGGTTCTTACATATCCGGTAGCTAGGGGTCACGGGCCTTCGCTACGCATTTGTTTCTACTGTGTGGAAAAGTTTCGATTTGGGACCAGTCATCAGATCAAGTACACCGCATTTTGGAGTTATGATCGGTTATGTTTGAGAAACACAGGCTGCGAAGATGCATAGAACACATAAGATACAAAAAAAAAAGACAGCAAGACAGCTCCTAAGCCCTACATTGCAATAACACCCCTCACCCCTCAGACATTGCTCAAAGTGGGCCATCGAACATCAATTTCATCGCTGCGCTATGTTAGCCAACCCTTATGGGAGAGGTAAGAAAGAATATAGGAGGCCTACTAGTAGGGTATGGCGTGAATTCGCTCCAGTCGGGCGTCATATAGAGCTTGATCCCACCAGGCTTATTGATATGCTTCAATCTTCCCTCATCCCCTGGGGTACGACGCAATCTCCTTAATCGAGCCATCACCTTTAGCATCGTAAGGCTGTGTACGATGTTGAGGTCCTTGCCGAGGCATTGGTGTGGGCCCTCGCCGAAGGTGATGTAAGCATCGAGGGGGCGATCAAGCCGGACCTCGAGAGGCGAGGGGAAGACACTGGGATCTCGGGAGGCAGCCACCTATTATTACAATGAAGTGTGCCCGCTCAGTCAACTATACCAATCACGTATATATAATACCTGCACTAGATCTGGCCGGAGGAGAGAAGCGGTGAGGAAGAGAGAAATGGGAGGGGTGGGAGGCACTCACGAAGCTCACAAAGATACGGTCTCCCTTCTTGGCAGTGATTGTCTTGCCGTTTTGTGTCACAGTGGCTGAAACCCCATTAACAGGCTCCACATCTCGGAAGATCCCCAAGGAGTTCGAGAGACGCATTCCCTCAAGGACGTAATGGGTTAATTTCTTGTCTGCATCGGCAGTGCACAGGGCACTCAAGCGCTGGATCTCTGACCAATGAGTGGCATTTTCATCCTCGAGATAGAAGTCTATCAGTTGCGCGAACTGGTTTGTTTTCGTTAGTAAGTGGCATTCAGAGGTTAATGGGGAATCTTGGGGCGAGGCTAAACGTCAATGATCCACTTACAGCGGTCGCGGTATTCGCCACAAACGCAGCCGCTGTTCCAACCAGAATTTCTGCAACCTCTCGGACTGGTTTCCCAGCGCCGAGTAGCTTTCGTGCAAGGGTAGCACCATAGTCGCCCAGAGGCCCAGAGTCCACTCCAGAGCCTCCGGTGAGAACGTTAGTAACAGCTGTATCCACCGCGCCCACTACCGCTCTCGCCTGCTCAGCACGCTGTTGAACCCGACCCGCACCGAAGCGGATGGCACCACCAATTAATGTCTTCGGGGGCGATCTTGGAGTAGGCTCTGTTTGAGCAACGGGGCAGGCAGCCGGGAGTGTAAATGGTGTCAGGCGGCGGACAATGTCCTCCATCTCCGAGCAAAGCTTTTTAGTCCCTTCCTGTGACTCCCGGCGGCGAGCCCAGGATTTGGTTGGGTCGGCATCGGAGAACACGTAAGTTGTGAGATCGCAGAGGACCTTGAGCAGAGCAGGTTCCGTATAGGAGGTACCTGTCGGGGCAAGGAGAGGGAGGTAGAAAAGTTTTGCTGCAAAGTGGAGGGCAGCATAGTTTCCAATACTGTGATAGTAGAGTCAGCCATCGATTGCTTTCTTGCCCTAAACAACAGCGATTGGCATACTGTTTAACAACATCAACTTGGTACTCAGAATTCCGGCCCAGCTCGTATGATTCCCGTCGTAGCAACTTCAACGTTATCTCCTCCGTATAGGCCACGAACTTTTGCATCGCTCCATCTACACCATACAGCAGCTTACCAACAACCTCTCTCTGTTCTGCGCTGGCATCGCTGTCAGAGGCGAGCATATAGCTTTCCAGAGACGCCATCTTGGCACCCCATGGGACACGAAAGTTCTTCTTGTCCGCGAGAACCTCTCTGAGCGCGCCATGGCTCACAATGGGGATGATTGGCGACTGTGGGGCAGGTGGGTCGAAGGAGTAAAGATCCATTTTCCTAAACTTGGTAAAGAATTTACGGCTCTCGCTGGGAGTGTAGAAGGGCTGCAAAGCGTAAACACTGTTATATTTGAAGTGATTTGGGAATGCGTTGAGAATCAAATGATGCATCTTGGCACCCCCAAGAGTTTTAGAATCTTGGGCAACCTCGGTGATCCCCCAGCTGGTAAGGTTGGACGGCGTGTAATCCTGAGGCCGTAATTGTCAACATGACTAGATTGTACAAGTTGTAGAGGGAATCAACCCACCAATGTCAAGAACCGGTCCCCTCTCACCAAGGTAATGGCATCGGAGAAAACTGCTCTCGTAACGGTATATGGGGCACCTGTAAACCGATAAAGTCCTCCCCCATCAGCGGTCTGCGCACATAATTGGGGTTCAGTCCTTACACAGTCCCATTCCGGGATCCATTCTCGGCTTCGAGGCTTCCAAAAACATCCCCGGATACAGCTCAACGTGGTCTGGATGACCATAAAGCCTCTTCAAGGTTGTGGCGACATACGGATCGGGGTTGATTTCCTCGAATGTTTCGTATCGCCTGAGCTTGAAAAAGTCTCTAAACTCGTTCAAGGGCGCGACCTGCCAGGATCTGGCCTGCAAGATCCCTAGGATCTCGACGGGTTTCATGATGTCCGGGACATGATTTGCCCCAAAACGACCTGTAACGCCAGGGGCGCACCCGCTAACTCAGCAAACCGTGCCTGATACCGGGTTATATGGGCTTTGGGTGAGAGCGTTATAGAGAAGCGTACCAGCTGGATCTTCGATACTCTCCTTCAAAATCTTTACCAAATCGTCATCATTGAATGTACCATCCGGTTTCCTTGTTAACCCTCCAAGGACTCGTATTGACGGGTCCTCTGGTATAGAGGCCTCGTACTTTACCAATGCCTGGAGCAATTTCGGCAATGATGTTAATTTAGGGTCCTCCTTCGTCCCTAAAATTTGATGGTAAAAGTCAAGAGTCCATTTGGCATCTCTATCGGATATGGCGGAATGAAAACGGTAGAGAAGATTGAATTCACACGAAACATGATTCCCGATACCTCGTGGAACTTGTTCTTTGTCAAAGGCTTTGTCGATCTCGACACGCGGGTCGAGGGTCCAAGTGGATTCGGTTGAGTTTACGTTGGCAATACCTCGCAGGTAACTGCATGACCAACGTCAGTAACTCACTCGCGGGTTCTCCCGTCCCAATACATTCGTCACCCCTTTCTTGGCGCGGGGAAGGTCAAGCGGGAGAAATGGTTTAGTAGACTGATAGGAGAGGCGATACTTACTCGTGCAAACTAATATTAACGTATAAACCATTTGTGACCCTACCAACGAACGTATGTAAGCGGAATACAACCCACGAAGAAAACCCTTTCCCTCTCATAGTGCCGCAGCGTAGCTTGGGGGTTGGTGCTTACAATCTTGCCACCTGGAATAGTCTCTCGTCTCTCCACTTGAGGCCATCGTCCCCTGTCAGATGTCTCGGCGGTGAAAACCTCCCTCCATCGTTGATGGCAGCCAACATCCTTGCGGCATAATTGTGGAATCTGGAGTACATGATCAACATCACGCTTACTCCCGGTGGGAACCCCAAGAGCCTGGCATCACTGAATGTGTCCGGCTTCAGCTCCCCATTCTGAAAACTGCGAACCTTGTTTTGCTCGGCTTGGGAACTGCCATAGAGAGGGGATAGATCAAGGTAGCTTGACGTCTCATTGATCTCTTGATTTCTGCGGTTCGTTCGGAAGATGTCATGGGTGATGATCGAGGCATGGTATAGCAGCATGCTGGAAATACCGCCAGGGTTCTCATCGTAGGTGTCGCCTCGAGACATGAGCACTGTCTCGTGTCAGAAATCAAAATAAACTCGGGTAGGCGCTCATGTGTACGAGGTTAAGACTAACAATCAAAGAGCAACCCTGGATCTGGCTTCGCTCCGTTTGGTTTTACGGATGGGCTTACGGATGGGCGTAGGGACCGTGCGTATGGCATTCCGGCCTTGCCCAGATTTGGTTGCAAAGTATTCTGTTGGCAGCCGCCACCACGATCATTAGTACGGAAAGGAATATGAGAGGATAGAATGGAATGAGTGGAACGGTACATTGTAGGATCCATCTGGCTGACGGTTCTGATATAGCTCGCCCACATAGGACAGGGGCGGATGTTGCAATGAGTCCCATAACTGCCCCACGAGTACCTCGGTCACCTTCTTACGGGCATATGACCACTCCGGGAGTGCAGCAACAAGCTGTATCATTCTTTCCATCTATTTCACCATTGTGTAAGCTCATGCCTAGAAATCTCTCAATGGATACAAACAATCATTGTGCGGTCATCCATGGGTTTCCCGGATATCTTCTCCTTCACTATCTCGACGATAAGAGCGGAATTCTTTGCAAAATCGCCTCCAGCCTGGAGGAGATCCTCAAGAATCTTTGCGTAAACATTTTCGTCGCTGTTTGCCTGCTTGTCGAACAAGGAGTGAATGTCCGTACGAAGTACGCCTAAATCTCCAATGAAACTCATGGTGAAGGGATAAGGTTGTATGTGGTGCAGTTGATATTGCTGGTATTACAAGAGGTGGTGATGAGAGTAGAAAACCGAGCAAGCGTGGTTGGGAGCCAGATGCTTTATGTTTGATTAAAGGCTCATACGTGATGGTGCGGAACCTATTCCATCGAAACCCCAGCTAATCTATTACCGCCTATATTAAAATAAGCCCCAGCTTTACAGATTCTGAGCAGGTCTTGCTGGGCCATGCACCTGCTCCCCCCACATCTGTGGTTTAACCACGAAGATCATCACAAAGACCTTGATGCACACAAAACATCTCGATCTGGTGGGCAAAGAACAAAACCCATTATGAAGGAGGGAGCAACCCTACTCGCGCTGCCGGATTGAAGCCACTCAGACATCGTAGGCCATGCAAAATGTATTCTTGGCGGTTTTTTGTGTGTATGTAATATTGGTCGTGAGTAGAGTACCCTAAGCCGTAAAAGGATTTATATGCGCGACTTCATGCACTCCCATCGCCTGGGGGGCCAAGCGTACTCTACTCAGTCTGGTGCTCTGCAGCCTTGGCAACTTTATATGAGAAACTACGATATGATTGGGGACGCCTTGAACCGGAGTGGTTTCGGGGGTCAACCTCAGCCGCTAATGACGTTCCACAACCACACCCTAATTTGTTTTTCTTTCTATTATTCGATAGTTCCGCCCCCTCTCTAAAATGTGACAGAGCCGGATTAATTTTATCTTTTGTTATTGTGGGGCTATTGATATTTTAAAAGTTGGGTTTTTTGGTGGGGGACCCAGCCAATGTCGCACCCTAATTGCCTATTTGGGAAGGTTATCCTACTGATGAGGAATGTATGTTTCCGGATCGGGCGGAGTATTCTCCTTTAACAGCCAAGCTGGTGCTCTTGGCAAATCATGGCGGTATATTAATTAGGTAGTTACCTGATTAGGAAATTGATCCTCAGAAACTAGGAAATGCCACGACACTCTGGCGAAACCTCCTTGTCATATCTACTAGATAAAATGGGCACTAGTACTATTATGGGAATAGATCCTCCAATTTATTTAGGCTGGCTGCAAACGCCGAGGTTTACACACCTACCCTATCGCTTCTCGAAACTCTCAGATCTGTAGCCTCCCCTAATAATTGTCCTTCCTGGGGGTAGAGTATGTCAGAAGTGAGAGATTTCGGATACGAAGCTACCGACATCTTAAGCGGGTGCACCCTCTTAAGCACCTCCTCCGGGTAGTGCGGCCTGGTGCATATATCTGCTTACAGACGTCAAATACCCGAAAATGCAGCTGCAATGCATTGATGAGCTCGTACTCTACTCTACCGAAAGATCGGCTGCCTCCGGCCAGGGATTATCAGCTTAACGATTGGTTGAACGGTGTAGATCGTGTCTGCTGGTATGTAGAGTAGTTGTTCCGATTTTTCGAGTATTTCCCTCTTTCACTCCAATCAAGACTTGCATACCGCATTAATTCGAATAAACGGCCGGTCACACAAGACGTCGAAGTTGCCTTTTCAAGCTAGTATGAGGGGAGATTAGGGGGTGTCTTCAAGACAAAAAGCCAAATACGGGGGTTTCAGCGTCCGGCCGTTTATTCAAATTAATGCGGTATTCGGGTACCTCTTACCCGCCGCGAGCAGGGGTTCTTGACGCGTAGTCGGATGCGAAAGACATTTATTCTCCTGTAGACGCACCTCAGTCCCGGCCGGAGCGCACAAAGCTTAGTTAAGGTTTAGTTAGGGTTCCCCTCTTCTCAAATAGTTTATCACCCATATACATTCTCACCTGGTATTATGCCTTGGGCGTACAAGATAGTTGGAGAATCTCTGTATAGACGTTGGGGTAAGCAGAGCAGTCTGTAGAATACCACAGGTGTGCCATGAGGTTCGTAGGTTCATGCATGAGAAGACAGGGGAGAGGGTTTTAGCTGCACGACATAAACGAGCGCTCACCTTCTCGAAGGTACGGTCGAGTGCATGGTGGAGAAACCCAGTAACACATCACTTTCCCCGTAATCACGAGGGTAGGGAATTAGTTCAGCTCGTATTGATAGTTAGCTTTGTGAAAAAAAAAAATTTCCTGCAGAGTATGGCACAAGTTTACAATTAAACCTACCCTCCATAGCTCATCGAGCCATATTTAGAGACTTGCGTAAGTGGAGTCAACTCCATTTCCCGGTAACCCGGTATCGGTGTCCATCCCATTATCTACCAATCAGATCAGCAGAATCGAGCTGGGCCACTTGCGCGTCCGGTTACTATGGTGCTAGTTGTCGCCTAGCGGCCCGAGAAATACCTATCTGACGGACCTTTGGAGAATCTCTCATGCATAAATATCATGTGATCTTGATTTTGGGTGAGGGTATTAAGCAGTTCGCCGCATTTATCAGAACTTGGGTATGCCGGAAAATTCACACCGCTGTACTCTACTCGTCTACCAGCATAAGAACCAATTACCCAGGGCAAGGATAATTTTACAAATCATTCCTGTTTCTGCATTTTCTGGTTCGTATGCTGGTAGACGAGTACTGGTAACTAGTGGGGAAGGGCCGACCCGTTCCATTAGGTATTTTCGGGATAAATCAGGTCATATATGTCGGAGTTCACCGGCACATCACACTCCAGATATCGGCGATGGACGATCGTCATTGCTTGTTTCCTCGCTAGACGCATGAAGATCTCCGATTGGTTACCGATCTGCTACAGGTCTGGTGGGATGGGCAGGATCCTCGTTGGTTCGGTGGAGCGGGCTGAGCTGAGCACAAGCATATGCAGCCCCACCCGCGACGAGGCATACCCGTCTACCAGCATAAGAACCAATTACTCGTAGTGTCCTGACGTTTTTGAACTCGGCCGCTATTGCATACACCCAAAATCAGGAGCTTGGCGTATTTTTGTGTGGTGTGTGATATCAGTCGCGTTCAAAAACGTCAGGGATAATATGTATGGACTGAGGATAATCTCTCCTACAAATCACTCCTGTTTGTGTCACTTGCATTTTCTGGTTCGTATGCTGGTAGACGAGTACAGCGATAGGAATGGTTAGTGGAGAGGTTTCGCAGCGCCCGATAACGGGGTTTTTGCATATCGCAAAAGCTCGAACGGGGCTGGACTGAGACCGCAGAGTGAATACTGCTTTCTTGTTGTGTTGATCATCAATTGAGCCTTAACCACAACTGCGAAAAAGGGAAATTTGCATGATTCTAACTAGTGAGAGTACGGTATTCTAGCCCGGTCCCGTTCGCCATCCGGTATAGCTATGGGTAAGATTATCGTAGAAGCATGAGAAAGGTCTTATTGGTCTGCCCGCGATCTAAGCTCTGTTTTTAGACCCCTGTTCCTACAATAATGGATGACTTCCCGTGAAAATTTAGATTCCAGAATCTGAATCTGAATAGAGGGGGGGGAGGGTCGGTTCAGATTTCTAAACTTCAGAAACCTGGAAAGCAGCAATATGATTGGCTGTTCGTGAGCCCTACCAGAGAATCTAGGTTCTGAATTTTCTACGAGAAGTCTTCCAATATTACCCATAGCTGTACTCGTAGTTTTCTAACGTTTCCGAACTGGACTGGATCTGCATATGGGCGTAAATCGTGCTTGGCAACTAGATTTTGGTGGTATGCAGACCCAGTCCAGTTCGGAAACGTTAGAAAACTACGAGTAGTAAAGGTGCATAAAGTCGCGCATATGGCTTCATATGCGCAAGTAGGTCAGTTTTTTCTTTGTCGGATACCAGGCATCAGTATATCATAAGCGGATGTATTAGCTTAAGGGCTGCATCAGACATCGCAAGTTTGCGCCTAACTACCTACAATAACTCGATCCCAGAGAGTAGTCAATTCACTCGAGGCATACTTGGCGCATTGTCGGATGCGGAGGAAGCAAAACCTCATTTTTATTCTCTGTTTGCTTGTAGGCGCACCTCCTATCCGAAAAGACACCGCGAAACCTCACTAACGGAAAAACAGGGGTGTCAATATTGTATGGAGTGCACCATATAACTGCTTTTTCCATAGATCATTCTTATCACTGTATGTGGGTAGCGTTGAGTTCCTACTGGTTCAAATCCCTCGTTTCATCACGCTATGGAGAATCATAGCTGAAGGGCGGGGCAATCTCTATGCATAGCACAAAGTTTCAGCTGAACTTGTGCTCTGGGGGATGTCATTGTGCATAGTCCAATTTTTATCAAGATCTCAGCTGAACCTGAGACAGTCCCACTGGACCCCAAGGTGTCCAACCCCACCTTGCTCACTCGCCCACCACGCTCCCTCTTGATGTGGATTACCAATCATGTGGAGTAGCCCAGCATGACATGTCTTCAAATGGTGACGGGCCATAAGCCACAGAAAATGGCAGCTGGGGATTAGTGAGAGACTCATTTAGATTTAACAATTTAGAGCACCAGCCCCATCTTTTCCATCTGTGGCTAGGACTTAAGTAACAGCTTAAGGAATATAAAGCGCTCGACATCCATCACGAGATATACAGGCACTTGTAGACGGAGTAATAGTAAACCCACACACAGCAAAAAACATGAGTAGCACAAATACAGGGTTTTTCAAGCCAGAGGCAAAGAATGTCGATAGCCTCCCCGTCCGACTCGTCCTCTGCTTTGATGGTACAGGAGACACGATGCAGGGGTCATTCAGTGCAATGGAGGGTTAGTCACTCATCATCACTCCCCTTCGTCTTCGGCTGTTCTTTACTTAGTTTTTTATTGTTCAATTTAATTATGTTCTTTGCTTGTGATGGCTGATGGGAAAAGGCAAAATCTCTGGCAAGAAGGACTCAATCAGGACCATATTTGACCTGGCAAGGTCGGGGCCTGTAAGCGATTCTGACGGGAACAAGGCGTTTCAGGTAGCAAGAGATCTATGATTCGCTCTCAGGGGTCTAAGTTACTGACGGAATGGTAACAACAGTTTGTGCAGTATTTCGAAGGGATTGGTACCAAAGATGTGGGATCTGGAGGCTTGCTCAATAGGGCAAGCGCCCTGTTTGACGGCGCAACTGGACATGGTACCTTGTCTTTCGGGTGAATCATGCCGGGGTCTAATGGGTTGGCTAACGCGTTTATTGTAACAGGATATTTGGATATTCTCCGGAATGGCTACAAGGTATGCTGTCAGCAGTTACAACATGACGGTGTTAGGCATGAAATATTCATTTTTGGCTTCAGTCGGGGTGCCTGTAAGATATCAAACCCAACACCCCAAATCCTCCGCGCATGATTGAAGGTCTAATACATAGATAGTTATCTCGAGAGCATTGGCGTCCTTCCTCCAATATGTGGGCCTGATAAAGGCGGAGTTTCTAGGTGAGGGTGGGGGCAACGACAAGGTTTTCCAGGCCAAGTTCAAGGAACTCCTGCAGCAGTACGCAAAAATTACCCAGAGGTCATACCTTGGTACCAAGGTACGTTAATGCATTTACTGCAGTTAGAAGCCAAGGAGTAGCTAACGTCAACATCGGTGGTAAAGACCGCCATTAAGGATCGACAGTATAAGTTACTGTAGGTGATGCCCTTCTTGTTGGAAATTAACTGCCATAGTATCCTGTCTAACTATCTTAGTTCATTCTGCATTCCATCACCTCGTGTTCGACTGGTAGGTGCCTTTGACACGGTCAAGACTGTGATACCTCTCCCCGCCACCAACTACCTCAGCCACGGTGTTTCGGGTATTGATTTTGAAATGGACGCTCCCGGAATTGTTGACCACTTCCGCCACGCTCTCGCACTGAACGAAGCGCGTCCACTGTTCAACCCCGACCTCTGGAAGTCTGACGCCGATTCAGCAGATAGTAGCTATCTCGAGGCCTGGTTCTTTGGTTATCATCATGACATAGGTGGTGGCGGCGAAGTGCAAGGTTTGGCATTGTGGCCACTACAGTGGATTCTTCAAGCTGCCAAAGACTACGGACTTGCCCTCGACCCTGACGTGAAACCCTACGACATCCTCTTTACTGGCGAGGATAACATCGTTCAAACACCTCATGAGATCGCAATGAAGATGTTCGACATGATCAAGCACCACACGGTAACTCGAACTTGGGGTTTGACTCTGAATATGCCAGGTTCATACATGTTGCCACAGCCCAGAAACTACTTTGAATATCTAACGACGCCACCGTATTTCAAATTCTTGAAACCAAGGGTGTTTCTACATCCCTCGGCGTACTTGGTCTTCGATGTCAGCTCTTCTTTCAGACTACAAGTGTACCAGTGGAAGTATTTCAGAAGCTTCTTGAGAGATCGTTTCATCACCTTACCCAAGAATACACCACCGTGGTGGGAGAAACAGACGATCAATTGTATTCTGAAGGAGAGTTCTGCAGTGCAGCACTTAAATGTATTGGTCATCGGAAGACCAGGTGTGGGGAAGCTGGAACTAGTTGGAAGGGTATTTGGTAAGGTGGAAGCGGTAGGTCACCATGCTTGACTTGGGCTACTCAATTTAATACCGACCCACGAACACTACTGATAGGGTAATAGGGAAAACATGATATCAACACACCTCTCTCAATCCCTGGTAACGATCAAGTGCGGATCTATTACTCTGATGGGTTTGGTGAAGGCGGTAGTGATGACCGCGCTGAAATTGAGGCATTCATTGAAAAGCATCGCAATAATGCCGATGTTGAAGAGCAGATCCACGCCATGTGGTACTTCCTCGACTCATCTCAAAAGGACATTCCCGAATCGGAAAAGAAGTTGTTTGAAATGAACTTTGGTCAAATTCCCGTTCTAGTTGTACTCAAGAACGAGGACAAACTACAAGACCAGATCCGGGAAACGCTTTTTAATCGGGACTTCAGTCAAGAGATTGATATCCTAGCTGAGGTCAATGCAGCGGTCGAAAAGGTTAAAAACCAGTGCAAAGAATTACCGGCGCGAACATTTGTTCGTGCCCAGAGTCGTAAGTAAATCTATACCATATGAGCCACCAATTCCAGGTGCTGACATGTTGGAAAAAACCTAGCCCTGGACACACCAAAAAACCTCCTCACAGAGACCTCAATGAACCTGGAAAACGAATCAGTATACATCGCACAAATCAAGGCACAGCGTATCGAGCTTAAACCGAAGATCGCGTTGGCAACCGAGGAAAGTGTTCGGGCATACACCATTTGGCACTGCTTCAAGTTCAGTGGGAAGAAGTTTAACTTCAGTCGGAACGTAAAGCCTGAAGGAATGAAGATGTCAATGTTGCTAATGGAGCCTGTCCTTGCAACCTTTAATGCTCGATTCACTGGAGACGCCGCACTAATCCAGTCTCTCATCGGGGGACCATGGAATGCCATTGACCAGTACAAATCCGGGCTAACGGACAACTCCCTCCCAGCGGACCTTATCCTAACATGCATGCTTGATACCATCATTATCATCACATATGCCCTGTCACATCAAGAAATCAAAGGAAGGTTCAAGAGCCGCAAGGATAACGCACAGCCCGTGGCTGCAGCAGATGTTGAGCGTGCTTGTGCTTGGTACACGGCACCAAAAGAGAATAAGCAGGAGGAGACCCATGCAAAGGTCAAAGGGTTGCTGGCCGAGGATGGGTCCCCAAAGGATTCTTGCATTGCAAACTTCCAGATGCAGATTATCGAGGTTGTGGAGCTACAGTCGGATAGTGCCGAGAATGCCCCGTCGATTTCAGCGGCCATTGGAGCTGTAACGGGGGCAGTGAAGGGGGCCGTGACGGGGGTCATTGGCGGTGCGCCTGGGGCCATTGGCGGTGCGACGGGGGCTGTTGGCGGTTCGGTCAAGGGTGTAAGACGTTTTTTTGGTTGAGCTTGGATTTATCTGGATATTTAGCCTTTATGTTTTCACCTCTTCTGTTTAGCCTCCTTTTCCGTAGTCCAATGTAATGAACCCTTATGAATTAATTTTCATTTATTTAGTTTTCTCAATAATGCAAGCCAGTGAAAATTCTGCCATAAGGATATCAACTGCCAGGTCTGAATAAAAGACTACGTCACCCAGGTAACGGGCAGTCAATCATAGTCTGCACGTCTTGCGCCGTTCTATAGCGAGCTTGCCTGTACCATATTTCACATTGTATTTACTTGATCGTTGGTCATCGGCAAAGGGCCGGAGACAGAAAAGAGGACCCGAGATAAAGAAGAAGGTGGTCAGCCTCTACCGAATATGAAGACATAGCACGGTTTCTTGGGACCAGCTTTGGTGTGTGCAAATGCTCTAAGAGATTAAAATGCGGACTACGTCCCGGGGTAAATCATTGGATAGCTATGCGACTTGTTACAGTCCAATCCCCCTATAGGAGTACCTGCTATAGGAATAATTGCCTGATAAGGGCATGTGTTCTCGGCCCTTATTGAGTCTCGTAGGAATGGTTCTAGGACATAAATCATCGTCGTCGCATCAAAACATACCAAAATTGGCCAAGGGAGGATAGGTTACCCAGCTCTCAGCTCCTTTAGCCAGGCGATGGGGTTATCATTGCTGAAAGATATACTATAAATTAGCTTAAACTTCGAGTTATAATCCATTTCATTGGATATTTCAAGAGGCATGTGCGTATATACTTGGGGTGAAATCAAGAATTGTCCCAAACCGCGCTGGCAACCATGCTATCGCGAGAGGCAATACTTAATTTCACCGTAAGTACACTACTTTGAAATCTTGGATTTTGCCAAGACCTTACACAAATTTGTGGTCTTGGCATATTCTTTGAGGGCACCTGGGTAAGATGCTCTACAATCACTGTCAAAACGACCACTTTAGGATCCTAAGATCCTGAACGGTGTTTGTTATAGTTGGTTTGGATATTACCAGATCTTGGGATTAACGGGTTTCACCGGGAAAGCAACTGAACCTCACAAAAGGATGCCGTGGGCATCAAAACAAAAGATACGAAGCCAGGTATATAGGAGGATTTAGTGTGTTTTTCTCCTAATCAAGAAAAGGAATTATGTTATAAAAAATATAAGCTAAAAGTCGATAAAGCTTACACTCCCAAACCAGGTCAAGGCCCTCTCTATAGCAATACCCTCGATAGATAGAGGTAAACCATGTCAAAGATAGCTGGGAAACATCTAAATAACACTTCTGGCTACTTGTTAATTCTGTAATTGTATATGAATTCAACCTTCTTCAGCAACTTTGGATCATCCAGTTCTCACCCTTGATTGCTTTCCCGGTGACGATCGCTCTCCCGGTGAAACACGTTATATAACTCATTCACCTTATTCTTCATTGATTACGGGTACCAACTAGTAGAAAAATCTTCTCTTGGGGTGTTTTGTTGGTCCGCCTACCGGTATTAAAATCGTGCGCACGCACCGTGCTCGCGACCACATCCCTCACCCCCGCCCCGGGAGCGCCGTAGCACGACCCCAAAGAGTCTACCTCTCAATACAGAGCCCTCTTTCGCTCTTGGCGCTGTCTGTGTTGCTTTGCGATCCCACCCCATAATCGCGTATACGTAATCACAAGAGATCACTCGCGCCAAGACTACGGTAGGGCAAGGGTTGCAATTGCTGGCTCGTGTTCTGAGATCGCGGTGCGCTGGAACCCGAACCCATGTCGTACTTTTTAGCTCGAGGGATGGAAGTGTAAAGATAAAGTTCGTTACTCCCTAAAATCTTTAACCAAGGAAAGAACAGTAAAGTCCGTATTTAAAGTCCCATAACATAGCAAAACATGCAACAGTTGTTCCGTGTCCAACGAATAGAATAGGTAAATAATCTCTCCGTTCATACAATAATTGTACCCCACCGGGTGACTAAGCAAAATACTAAGTAGGAAATCATAACCCAATAGTAAAGTGTGGCGATTGCCATATCAAGACTCCCTCTCAAGAGCCACATGGGGAAAAGAAGAAAAGAAAACATGTTTAACACGATTAAGTCCTTTAGTAAACAGATCCGCCCTATCTTCACCCGTTGGTATATATTCCAATTTAAAACAACCTTCTTACAACCTTTCGCGCACATAGTGATAGTGCATGTCGATGTGTTTCGACTCTATGGGCCAAATTTGAGTCTCAGGATTTTGGGAATGTAAGCACCGTCCACTCGATGATTCCCCGGATCCATCCACCACCTCGGAACGGTGGTGTGCCGAGTGACCGCCGAGACCACGAGGGGGTAGGGTGGTGCAGCAGATATAGTCTCGGCGTACTCGCCGGGGTAGGGTAACTCTACCATGTACTGTACCGACGACCGACATCAAGATGCATATGACTATCCGTTAGTCTGTCAGTAAAATGCTGACCCCCCAAGAAGAAGCAAATTTTGTGTGGCTTTACTAACAGATCCCGTTATCTCCCTTATCAAATAACAGATTTCCCATACAAATTGAATTCCTCTATTATAGGGGGTCAGCATTGACAGACTAAGGGATAATACACGGAGGTGAGTGTTACCCTACCCTTTCGATAAAGTCCAAACATTACGTATATACACCGGAAAATACTTCGTATGGAATATAATCGAGTTACCCTCCATGTTCCCCTAACTAACCCTAGCTCGAATATTCCCTAACTAACTCTAATTCAGATATTCCCTAACTATAACAGATTTGGAATTCCGTAAGTGGCTCCTCATGATCGAGCCTTACCTCCCCCATAGTTCAATACCTGATTCCCCTCACCTTTCAGAACAAGAGGCGATCCGTATCACCACCAAACGACCCTAAACCTAACGTCCAAAGCCCATTCCATTCGTAGACAATTTGTCTCTACCAGGGAGGGGGCAGAGAATCACTATAATTCCCGCCCCGGAAATCAATTTCCTGGCATCATGAGTCTTGGCGTGATAGGTGGGTGGGGCGAGTGGTAATCAGAGGCGCACCAAGGTGCGACCCTTTTCGCACCTCCACTTGCGCCTACCCGAAATATCATAGTGCTTACATTAATCATTCTAAATATTTTCAATCAAGTAATGCACTTCAAACATCAACCAAATCTACTTTCCGAGGCTGCCTTGGTGATATCATGGAGGTTATGGGCGAAAAGCGAGTCAGCTAAGCAAAACGCTAAGGTACATAAATGAGGCGGGAGGAGTGACTAAAATAGTAAGTAAAGATTCTTGTTGGTATGACTTTACCAAGCGGCAAAGAAACTAATAACGTATATTTCTAAAAAGACAAAAAGATTGCACGAAGAAAAAAAGGAAAAGAAAGAAACCTAATACAGCGGTGGGTAATAAGTCATCGGATGCCCTAGCCACAATTTTGCGCATTCTGGTGGCGTTCCGTCCGATGACTTATTAACCACCGCTGTACAAAGCGAGGACGAGGCCTCTGCAAGTATGGCGATAAGTAACCCAATTACCAATCTTATAGAAGCCCGTGGGAACTGAGAAGACTTGTAATAGCCTCACGCAATCGATAACAACTAACACCAGTAACTCATCCTTCTTCACGCCACTATAGCTCAAATGCTGACTAATAACCATAATTAAACCTGCTTTACGCAACGGTAATCTAGGTCTTGTACGCCGTTATAGGCAGCAGGCGGGATGCACGGGGCTGAACAATGATACTTGTTAGTTTTACCCAATATTGGTATTGTTGCGAGGATGGAAGTTGGACATACATCCTTTGTAACAACTAGTATACGCCAGAACGACACCCATACTCCCAATACTTTCAATTGATAACCGAGGTTATAGCACCAGAGACTGCAATCTAGTTTATTCAAAAGGATTTGTAGCATGATCGCTAGAAGGCCCAGGGGCTTCTAGAGGATAAAGACGCAAATATTTATGGAGGATATATTAGTGGTAGCGAAGGAGACAGAAAGAGACTTAAGCCTTGGGGTTGGCAGCTGATCATGTATCTGCAGCAAAGCGAATTAGGATTTAGGTCAGTTGAAGTATTATTTAGAATATCTTACATATTAAGATATTATATTGTATATTCACTCTAATCTCGGTTTTATTGCTGGCCCGTACACTGCCGATTTACCTATGCCGTTGGTAAACGGCTTGTACTGTTTGTGATTATTTACAATTAGGACAATCCGAATATCAACGTTGATAGATAAAGGCAGTTGAGGGAGGGATCAGAGCAGATTGTATAGATTTCATTAAGGTACTGATTAGGTAAAATATCAGATACTAGGAACTGGCGCGTAATTGTGCCATAGTTTGGTACACCAACGTTAACCTAACATCAATAAGGGATCAAAATACACTGTAAAAAAAAAAAAAAAAAAAAAAAAAAGGAGGGGAGAAAAAGAAAAGGAAGAGATGATTAGCTATTCCGTGATTCGCTGCTTTGGCCTTATATTACCCTCATCCACCTGTGATGAAAACCCGGCCCCCGATTGACATCAGAATCCTTAAAAAGGTCGTAGTCTTCACTAAATTGCACAGGAATTTTTGATTGAACGGCGTTCTCTCTGCGCTCTGCGAAGAATGGTAAACGAATGAAGCAAACCCGGGTATCTCCCCCTCCAACCAGACCTTCTTCGACACATTGGAAAAGCAGGTGGAGGCCAGCGCCGTGTGGGGTTCAGGTAACTCAGGCCTCTGCGGGAAAATCATTAAAGTTCAGTTTCTCTGACTCCAGTCTCTATCTCAGAAGGTCTTACACCACCGAAACCAGTTGGCGGACTTTGACGTAGTAGCTCTCGAACGTGTTGTAATCCTTATTGAGTTCCGTGTACGGCTGGGCGGCGTGCTCTTCGAGCACTGTGGAGGAGGTAAGTGTATGAAGTAAACTCGAGGATCCCCCCCGGTCATACCTTTTTCATCACGCCGAAAGGCCCAGTAAAAGCAATTAGAGACTGATTGATTGATTGATTGATACTTCATACATGCATGCAGCCCGAAAGCTATGGCAAAACCTTTCCTCCCACTCTCCGGAGGCAGGGTAAAATTTTCCTCCCCAAAAAAAAACATAGTATCCAATCGCTCTAAAGAAAACCTCCTCAACACTAGCCAACCGGGCGCGCTCGCTGTCTCGAGCCTCATCATTCACCCGGCAAGCCCCCAAAAGAAAAGAAAAGAAAAACCCTTCAATATCCATTCATTTCAATTTCAAATCGTGCTTCTACTCCCCCTTTTCCGTACAGTCTTGTTTCGTCTATCCAATACCGCTGATGTCGTAGGATCCTAAAGTCGAATTCCGCCTCGTCGAATATAAATTTGCCCGCCCGTGTTCCTTTCATGTCGAATTCCTCCAGTTCTGTCTCCCTCGCAAATCTTCCCGGTACCGGCAGGATGAAAAAAGCCGTAGTTTCGCTGTGCTTGAACCATGCCCATTCTTTAACTGTGTATTGCTCTGCCGGATTTGCCGCATTCCATTTATCCTTCCCCTGTTGCATGTACTGCAGTCTAACACTATCCGCTGGTATTACTATGATCTTCGTCTTCTCTACCGGCGCGCGACTCGGGTGAGAGGGGACCGATGTCATGCGTCTTTCAGGAGGGGTTGGAATTGTTTGTAGTCTTATCGGTGGTTGTGGCGGTGGCGTGGGTGGGGTAGGCTCTGTGGCTTGTGAGTGAGGGGGTGGCAATGATGGCGGTGGTTGTGATTCTTCTTCCTGGGCTTCCTCCATGGTGCAATCGGATCCCTGGTATTCTTCTTCGCTTCCTCCTTCTTCTTCCGTCTCCGCGTCGCTTACAATTTCCGTGTCTATGATCGATAAAGGCCTTTCTGCCTCGGCTTGTGGTCTCGTCTCTGTAGGTACCCTTGGAGGAGGGTATTGTTGCAGTCTTCTCACGAGTTCATGAACTTGCCGCGTCAGTTCATTGTTCTTCTTCGCCAAACTACTGATATTCCGCCATAATCTCGTAATCTGCTCGACTTGCTGAATTTGCAAGTCCACCTGACTAGCCATGAGTTTCTGGATACTCATGGCCTTGTTCTCTTTCCAGTTGGTTGACATATGCGCCTTGTAGTTATTCGTCTTCTCGCCTGATCTCATGGTGAAGCCAAAGAGATATCTGAATGGAGTCTTCTGATTGGAGGAAAACTCGAAAGAGGGGTATTTCCTGATGTTGAGGAAAATACGTGTCGACTTCTGATTGGTCGGTCCGTCCTGCACGTTGGTTGTCAAGGGAGAGCTTTAAGCAATTAGAGACTAGCGTCGAGTCAGGTTTAGCTAACTCGGGCTTTTGCTGAAGCCAAGCCTTTGTGTACCCGGAGGAGCCATGAAAATCGAGTTTTTCGAATTGCAGCCTTTGTCTCAAAAGGTCACAAACCTCCGGAACCAGTTGACGAACCTTGACATAGTAACTCTCGAACGTTTCGTACTCGTCACGTAGTTGCACAGAAATACTCGCTTGAGAAGCGCCCCCTCCACCCTTTGAAAACATTTCAAATATGGAGGCAAAACAATCATGAACCTTGTGATCCGTCCTGTCCATTCCAACTTCCCTTGGGAGCTTCTGCTGAAGCCATATCTGGGCATGCTCGGGGAAGCCGTTGAATGCCGGTTTTTTATCTCGCGGCTTCTCCTTCAGAAGATCGTACACATCCGACACCAGGTTGTGAAAGGTTGTTTGAACAAATACATGTCGCTTACGGCGCCTGCTTGGCAGGTCATCCTGCCTGTCCTCGTTAGTCACCACCTCCTCATCTACAAGGTTTCGCGCGGCGCTTCTGTTTTTGGACCCCCTCCGCCATGGCTTTGGAGTCCCCTTTTGTTCTGCGCTTGTAGAAGAGTAAGTACAAGTAACAGGAGGCACTTTCGGGGGACCTACCAAGATACTTTATTTAATCGTTGTATTCATACACGGTATGATACAAAAAGCTTCTAGATTCTGACACACATAATTGTGCACATGCTGGATCAGCGCGTCCTGGAGGTTCTGTGACATAATAGATGTGTTTGGGATATGGTCACCAGTCTGCGTACAGCGGTGGGTAATAAGTCATCGGACGGAACATCACTAGAGTGCGCGTTTGCAGGCAATATTGTGGCTAGGCTATCCGATGACTTATTACCCACCACTGTACAAATAAGAGCATATACAGTAGATTCGGTGTCACATGAGGCGGGGTCGGTTTCGTGTAGTTTCCTTCCTCTGGGAATGAAATAGGCCCTGACGTCGGTTGGGCTTATAGTTGGTGGGACTTTTGGGGCAAAGTCAATTCATACACGATTTACACGAGTGGGGCGCGAGCTTGACATTGCTGTGGGGAGCTAAGGGATCAGGGCAGGGTGACAGTATATATATCTGGCTTAATCAGCACCTCACACAACGCCTCCCCAACTGATATCGCATGACCCTCGGTTCAAACCTTCCCACAAATCACATGATCCTGAGCCCAAGCTTAGGGGGGAGACTCCAACTCCCCTGCGCCGTGCAGCCAGGCAGTTATATACAGTCACAGAAACGCCTTTTTATTTTTTTGTTTTCAAAGGGCATATCAAGCTTCTCATCTCGCCCCATTTCTATTTTACGAGTTCATATGACCCACAGTAGTCTCCATCTGTACAACTTCCTTGTTTTATTCTGGATATAAAACTGTGGGTGCGTGGGGGATTTCTTTTCCTTAGTGTCAGCTCTTAGTATCAGTAACTCTGACCCTGAACCTGCAGCCCCCACCACACATCTGCCAACGGCTAAGCCCTCTGTTATTTGCTCCCTCTCTAGCGGCTGGCGCCGCCAGATCAACTGTAAACAGGGGTTCAACAGCGAGTGAACCATCTCCTTATCTCTCAATCTCTTCATATTATGATCACAATGCTTCCTCCTTGCCTCTCCTTTTCTTTTCTAGTAACTTCTCTTTCATCCACGGTGTTGTTTCGATAGTACCCTAAAGCTTTGGCCTTCACGCTTCCATCTGTTGATATTCTGCCGGTGGATCATTTCCCTTTCTTTTCCTTCTTTCCCTTTTATTATATTATTCTTTTTCACTGTTTTTTCTTTTTTGTTTCTTTCTCTATTTTTCTTTTTCTTTCTTTTTTTTAGGGGTTTTAATTTTACATGTGGAATGTCAGGGGTTATTGGGTGTAACATCATCTCCGGCAGTCCAATTCAATACTTATTCTCCCCATCTAAATCGCTCATTGTTTTCAGGACGTCTTGGGCAGTGTTTCCAACGTTTGTAACCGGTTTGTGTTTTCAGCAAAATTGGACTGAACTGAGCTAAATTGGGTAAAAATGGCCTGTAACTAAATTGTTCTGAGGTCTTGGCACCAGTATAGCAGGAACTATATGCCAAAGGTGATCAGGGTTAGGGTCTCCTCTAAATAGGGTGTTTGTAATTTGTAGGAGGGGATCCAGTTGATACAAGACCAATTTTGCCCTAGTCCAAAACTCAACCCAGCCAAATAGTGACAAGACAAAACTGAGCTGGACTGCTTTGTCAAACGCTTTTATTAAATTGCTTTGAACTGATTATATAGCCTTTTTGAGGGGTGCCCTTAGGCTCAGAATTGCTTTTGTATGGGTGACTATTGTGGGACTTCATTTTACATCAAAAATCATTATGCCAAGGTCGATTTTTGAAATTCTCGAAATAGTGATTTCATTTTCTGTTTTTTCTTGCTGTACAGCCAGGATTTACAGACTCAAAATAAAGAATAGTGCCTGCTCATCCGTAAAACAGAAATTTGCATTTTTCATATTGATACCATACAGGCATAAATACGTAACTCATATTTATCATTAATGACTGTACAGCAAACGTTTTAAAATCTTTGATACTCGGTATGCTACTATATAGTATTTTCCTAATGATTTCCTATATTGAAAGTTACGCTGTACACCTATTCATCGTAAAAACCAAATCCGGACCACCCAACTGTATAGCATCCCTTTATAAATTAAAACGATCAAGCATGCTGCTGTACTGCCATAGCTTCCACAAGCCAAATCACGCTCGTCTGCTTTACAGCTTGACATCCATATCAGCTGTTCCGAATCTTCCCCTGTATTACAAGATCAACGATTTTTCCTATCTTGCAAACGGTGAAGTACAGCATTGTCCATCATTTTCGCTAATCCTTTCATAGCCAGTACATCAAGCCGATACCAAAACAGAAAATATTCGTACCTGCTGTACAGTACACCCTTTTCCTATAGATTATGATATTTTATTACAATCTTATACTGTTTTCTGACCAATGGTATTCTTATATTGAACCATCTACTAAATTCTTTGTTTTTAGTTAGGTTTAGTTAGGGTTAGTGATCAAGTTATATTGATTTATGGGTACAATAGAAACCACAGCTAGGGAAAGCCTAGGCACATGACTACAACTGTAACCGCAGGTACAAAAATGAAACCCCCATCGCTCACAGGAGAGCTCAGCGTAGAAAGCTGCTTTTTGGCCAGTCTTACAAGAAAGAAGACAAGAACAACACTAAGCACGGGTCCTATGCATGCCATCACCCTAATAACAGCAATCCATGCGAGGGAGGAAGGGTCTCCACCCGAACTGATAGCTCAACCCAAGTTAGAGGCACAACCCCCAAGTCGAGTCCAACAAACCAGTCCAGTAGAGACCAAAATCCAACAGCCCTGGCACGATGTGGCTCGATTCCCGCCCCCGGAAATCGAGAACCGCGCTAGCGGGCAGCGACCACCCACCCGACAGCACCTTCCTATTATAGGGCTTACTGATAGGGTGTCTTCAGGGTTAAGGTTAACAGAAAATGGCGAGGTGCTTCGCAATGAGCAAAGGTCAATCCCAAGCGGACTGTACGGCACCTTTTCCTTTGTAGCAAGAGGGTAAGAGTGACCGTACAGTGCTATCTACCTCGTCGTATTATCGTAGAGGGCGTCATGCGGTACGCTAACTCTCTCTACCGGTGTGCATACGACGAGCGTGGCGGCGCAGTCTTGCGCGCCGCGCCGGCTAGAACCGATCCGGTTAGTACGACAGATCATCGATCAATGGCCACCTTACATGAGTGATCACGGTCGCATATCCCATCACGTCATTCTGATCTTCAGCACCCCCACACCGCTTCCATCTACACCTCCATATCTCTAGTATCTCCATACCCGTATATTCCGACACCCATGCTAACGTCTCTATACAGAGTCCTAATTCACGCCCAACCTACGTTCCAAATGACGCCTTGTCCACGGCCAAATCGACGCCCTAAAACGCCTAGGACACGCCCAGATCGACGCCATGGACATGCCCAAATCGACCCCCAAATCACTGCCATGAAAATGCCCGAACCTGTGCCTAAAACACGTCCAAATCGACGCCATGGACCCGCCCTAGGACACACCCAAATCTATGTTTTGCACATTCCCAAATCGACGCCATGGGCATGCCCGAATTGACGCCATGAATACGCCCAAATCACTGCCATGGACACGCCCAAATCACCGCCTAGGGTATGCCCGAATTGACGTCTACCGGTATGTTGCCCGCAACCGCTGCGTATCTCCCTACCCCAGATCCCGACACCTATACTATGCTAATATTTATATAGAGTCCTACACCCAAATCTGCGTCCAAATCCACGCCCAATGCCATGACATGCCTGGGCGTATAGCCAAATCTATCTTATAACACCTTTTTGCAGAATATAAACGCTCACAGGACATGCCCAAATCACCGCCATGGACATGTCCAAGTTGACGCCATGGACACGCCAAATCGACGCCATGGCACGCCCAAATCCAGCTATTGATATGCTCAAAATTGACACCATGGACATTCCCAAATCCACGCCTCGGACACTCCCCCATTATGGACACGCCCAAATCCACGCCATAGATATGTCCAAATTGACGCCATAGACACGCCCAAATCGATGCCATGGACACGCCCTAAAACATCTCCAAATCGCCATAGACACGCCCATATCACTGCCATGGACACCCCCAAATCACCACCATGGGCGTGTCTATTGATATACTCAAAATTGACACCATGGGTACGTTCATAGCACCATGGACACACTCACACTGACGGTCTTTAGAGGGAGGTGGGCAGGCGGTCATGTAGGCATATCTTTGTACATAGTTTTGGAGATAGAAGCGAGGTTTTTAGAGACTAATGACGAAAGGTTTGCCTTTAGAGCCCATGACTATCTTTCTGCGTCGAGACTAGGGCTGTAGGTAATTGATTTTCTACATCTTTTCTGGTGACTAGACCCAACACCATTTTTTGCTGATAGTATAACCGGAAAATGTTTCGTTGTTGGACTCACACCCCGGCCCCACGCATAACCCCGCCAGAACCCCACAACAACCGTACCCACCCTCTGTACCTATCCTCAACCACCGGGCCCACTTCCATGCCCAACCCCATCGCCCGGGACCACACTTCCATATAGCCAAGCATATGAGTTAATACGACACATATACACAAACCACAGAACACTTTCCTGGAAGCCAAGCACCCACCAGGCAGCTCCTACCAACTAGGATAATGAATTCCTTCATTACCGAGCTGGCTGCCACCACCCACCTCTAATATGGCTCCCCCGCTAAACAAGTCCCCATTGAGCTGCATTCCCAGATGGCTTCCCCCACTCCCATTGATCTGGCTTCCACCAAGCTGGATTCTACACTGAGTTAGCTTCCATTGTGCAGTACACTGTCATGGCTCCCACCAGTACTACCACACCCAGCTGTCTCCAGGGATGCCCCTCACCACTGATGTAGTTTCTACCACTAAGACGTCTCCTAGCAGCAGCAAGCTTGATAACTTTTCCCGGCGCAACCCGACACGTATGCTAACGTCTCTATACAATACAGGGTCTTATGCCTTGTCCACACTCAAATCGCCTTTTAGAACACGCCTAAATCAACACCTAGGACACGCCCGAATTGACGCCTAAGACACGCTCACATCAGCAAGTTTACTGACTTTTGCTGGAGCAAACAGGGCGGAGACGCCAAGCTTTAGCACCTGGAGCATCTAGTGAGCACCCCCCCTATTCCTACACTTGGCACTCTCCCGAGAGGCGTCACTCTTAGCGTGATTTCCAGCTCTTCAAATTAACAGCCTCCCACCGTCCTCCACCTCCATGTCCATCTCCAGCTCGAGTATCTCTCTACTCCTATATACCAACGCCAATCCTAACATCTCCATACAGGGTCCTCATTCACGCCTAAACCCACGTCCCAAATGACGCCTTGTCCACGCCCAAATCGCCTCCTAGAACTCGCACAAATTGACGCTCAAAGCCTCACCCAAATCCACGCCATGGACATGTCCAAATTGACGCCGTGGACATTCCCAAATCTACGCCTTGGACACTCCTAGGGTGACGCCATGGACACGCCCTACATCAGCAAGATTTTACAAGTCTCAGGAGATTAAAGAGGTCTCAAGAGACCTAGGAGATTGTCAGGAGACTCAGGAGACTCCAGTCACAAATAGTAAAGCTTGCTGATGTAGGACATGCTCAGCTCACTGCCATAGACACGCCCAAATCGACACCGTGGACGTGTCCAAGTTGACGTCATGGACACGCCCAGGGTGGGTGACGCCATCGACACGCCCAAATCACTACCATGGACATGTCCAAATTGACGCCATGTCCACCTCCACCTCGAGTACATCAGCAAGACTTGATTTGTCTCCTGAGGTCTCCTGAGCCTCAGGAGACCCAAAATGTATCCAGCAGTGTCAGGAGCGCCTCCCGCCGAGATCATGGGAGACTCGCAGTCAAGGTTGAGCTTGACGATCTCTACCCCTATATTCCAACGTCTATGCTAACGTCTCTCTATACAGAATCCTAATTCACGCCCAAACCTACGTTCCAAATGACGTCTTGTTCTTGCCCGGGTGGCCTCCTAGGATACGCCCAAATCGATGCCATAGAGATAGGTGACGGACTAATACAATCACCCCGTGAATGGTACGCTTGCCTAGCAGACTCCCTTCAACGTGAAGGATTTGTCCCAGCCAAATTCGACCCATGTATCTTCATACATAAGAAACACCAACTCTACATATCAGTGTATGTTGACGACATCATGATATTTGTACCCAATTTCCCATTCAAAAACGAAATCAGACAACTACTCAATGCAGATTTCGAATGTACGGATCTTGGTAATGCCAAATTCATACTGGGAATAGAAATAATGGTAACGAAAAACGGTATATTACTATAACAACACCCATACATCAACAAAATCCTCGACAAATTTGGAATGAATAACTGCAAACCAGTTGGGACACCACTCGAACCGAACCTCAACCTACATAAGGGAGAACCGGAAGACCAAGTCGATAACCCCACTGAGTACCAATCAATAATAGGATCCCTCATGTATGCGAGAATAGCTACAAGACCATATATAACCCATACCGTTGCAGCACTCTCTTAGTACTCCTTATGCTCAACAGAGGACCACCTACGAGCAGCTAAGTGAACACTACGGTACTTTAACGGGACCAAGGACTGGACCCTGTTCTACCCAACCGGAAATACCAGAATACTGGATGGTTTCTCAGACAGTTCCTACGCTTCAAATATAGATAACAGAAAATCGTTCTCAGGATACGTTTTCAGACTAGGGAAGTCAGCAATAAGCTGGAAAAGCCGGAAGCAGAAATTAGTCGCAGTCTCAAACACAGAAGCCGATTACATGTCTCTGTTCCTCGCCACTCGACAACTGGTATGGACTCGTAATGCCTTGCACGAACTCCAACAAGAATACCAGTACTTCATACATCAGCAAGACTTGATTTGTCTCCTGAGGTCTCATGAGCCTCAGGAGATCCAAAATGTATCCAATAGTGTCAGGAGACCCTCCTGAGACCTGGGAGACTGTTGGATGACTGCAGTCAGAAGTTGAGCTTGCTGATGTACACGCCGACAATACAGGGTCAATCGAACTCAGTCAGAACCCACGGATCCAGGACCGGTCCAAGCACATCGACATTCACTACCACTACACACGTGAACAACTGGAAGCCGGAACCTTCGACCTCCTCTAAGTCCCAACCGAAGACAATGTTCCAGACATAATGACTAAAGGTCTACCGAAACCAGCACACCAGAAAATGTCGGAATTGATACGATGTGGCAAGTGAAGGGAAGTGTAGATATTAGTCATTGCGACATCAGCTATATATAATAATTACTCATGTACTAGGGATGACTCATAGAAGGAACAAAGGTTTCAGACAAGGCTTAGTGCCAAGGATTAACTAATCAAGGGATCACGTAGTATTAGAATATCTGTATATATAGAGCAACTGGATTCCCACATTGTCGTTGGAACTCCAGCGGCACAATAGTATATTTTCTCACTTTCACAACTTAACCTCTCACAAGGTCACGTGTTCAAACCACACTCAAGTCATCTCCTCCGTACATCAAACTTCATTCCTGCATGGCCCACACAGCGTCTAAGAGCCTCATCCTCAGTTCCCGGATTTCACACCAGAGACGGCGTTGTGATATACATCGCGAGTGGCACATATTAAAAAAGAGCCATCATGTGTAAATGATTGCTAGATACTTCGAGCTTTATTCCAAATTTAACTTGCAGTCGTTCCGGCGCCGAACACGGGCGCGCAAGCAAGCAAGCAAGCAGCACCCTCGCGGTCGCGAGGTGATGTTTCTTTAGTGACCCATAGATGAGCAGGAACAACGCGTCAAAGCCAAGCTTGTGTATTTGCAGTTTTCCGCCTTGCATCTGGTGCTACCATGCAGGTGTGTTCGCATTCCAAAACCTTTATCTGGATCGCTCCATCTTTGGTTGATGATACAGATACTCTCCATTGGCATTTATGGGACCAGCAACAAAAAATAACCCTTACAGTATCCTTCTTTAAGGCCTTGAAGAAAAATTTATCGGCAATTAACCAGTCATCAATTTTTGTCCTCAAGGCTGCGAATGACACAAGAATTCATTCACCCTTCTCTCTAGACCAGTAACAGAATTAGAGTAATCCATTGTGAAAATTGCGGGGTGAAGTCTGTGGAAGGAAGCGAATGAGTTTTATTTTTTATTTTATCTATATCTATTTACTTCCATTATTTCTTCTGTTTAGGACTATTATGTTTCCTATTCAGGGCGAGGGCACTGGAAAGTGCTGCATTGCTCGACGGAAGCTTATCTCAACACCAGAGCCTCCATGATCTGCCTGCAGGAGTGGTGTGGTGGACCCTGGCTGTGTAATTCGGAATACGCTGCGAGAGGACGGCGTGCGGGGTACCGCCATAACTCGAAAAAATTGGCCAGCTTCCAGAGATCAAAATTACTTGTATGGGAAACTTCTGATGCAGATCGATGCCATTCAACCAATCACTCGAGCAATAATCCCTGGCCGGAGATAGCCAACTTTTCGAGTTTTGGCGGTAATTACCCCTCCCACAACAACAACGCGACGCGCTTAGTTTTTTCCCCGCGGCCAGATATCATGTCAACCTACCTATTCCTTTTATCTCGGTATCTACACCAGGAACATACATTCATACCAACCCAGACAGCGCTGCCAGCCCACCGCGTCGAGCGTGTACCCTCACTCTCACAGGGTGCTTGGGTTCAGCAGACGAAAGTGAGGGGTGGAGGAGAGGAGGGGGTTGTCAGAGGGCGATTCCAAGAGGTGTTAACTCACATTTCTCTGAGACAGTTCTGACGCTACAGCTAGCTACTCTATAATCCCCACCTGTGGCTTCTATCCAGGATACCGGAGGTCTCCACATCGCCCCCAACTCCCCCAACCCCCGGGGTTATCTCGAGCCCGTATTTCGGAGGTGGCCGTCGTTAAGACAACAACAGCTTCCACCCCCGTTCTATGTGGGAATCTGGCATTCGGCTAGCTTCTCTACCTTGCCTAGCCCGCAGTGTGTGATGACAAGATTAAGGGTGTGCTGGTATCTGGTTGGCATGCTGGTGGTGCGCTGGCGCCGTGCTGACAGTGGCCGAACTGTCTACTATGGTGATGGATGTCCGGGAACTAAAAGTCATACTACCTACTTAACGTTACAGCTGTGTTATCGGAGCATCGCCCTCCGACAGCCCCCGACAGCCCTCCGACAGCCCTCCGACCCCGACAGCAACATTTTTGGTGTCAGGGAGCCCCAGATACTTCCGCAAAAAGATATCACGAAAAGTCGGCACGATAATGCTCCAGCCCTTCCGGTAGGAAGGCCGGGTACGAGCCTAATGCTACAAATATATTCGATATACAGGACTCATTGCACATAGAAAATCGCAACACATATGCAGGTCCCTCGGGCATGTAGGGTTGAGAGTATGTGGGATTACCAGTGTTTCTGGGTGCTCGGAAGATGGAATTGCTGGAAGAAATTCAATTCTCATTATATATTGTCTACATTCTTTTATTTTTGCCTGATGAGAGGGAAAGAGTTAGCCGGGAAATACGATGCTCGTAAGACAGTGAAAGGCAATCCACACAATATCAGGGTATGGTCGAGAAGGATATATATAGGTTTTATCGCACATATTGAGAAGTAATTTGGTATTTTAGTCGGTGAACTATGTGAGACTGAGGTTTTCTGTTGTGCTCGTATTGTTTAATATAGTGAAAGGATAGAGAGAATAGGGAACGGTTATCCAAGCATGTGTTCATACAAGTTGCCAGTATGTTTTGAAGGCGAGTAATGTCACTGAATGTATCCTGAGCGATGCTGCTGGGTTTTGAAGGAATTCTTTGTATATCATCGATATGTGGGAGGCATTATTCCCGAGATTAGAGCAGGGGGGGAAGGTTGCGACTGGTGATATGCATGTGGTGCCCAAGGAATTAACTTCCAAGGCTGAATAGTCGGTGGATGGAGTGGTGAGGAGTGAACCGATAGGTTGTAGTCCCATGTAAAAGGATGTTAATCTGTCGTGAGCGGGTTATCACTATCACTACATGTATACAGGTGTCATTTCGGATGCATGCAGTTAGACACTACACATACACATTCGCAACACATATAAACTAAACTCGCAATACATAGAATCTCGCAACCCATACAAATTCGCAACTCATGTATTTCACATCCAAACGGGCAACGCATACATATTCGGAACCCATAAAAATTCGCACCTCGGTTGTGGAGTGCTCGGCTAGATCCGAGCCGTTGCGATCGGGACCTGCAGGGGTGATCTGGTATCGGCAGGGGTTGCGATCGGGTTGCGGATGGTTGCGGACGGTTGCGGGAAGTGGTGGACGGTTGTGGAGCAGCGGATTCGTATGATCCAGTAGGCAGGTAGGGAGGTGGAAGGAGAAGGCAGAGAGGCGAGTGAGAATCCCAGACTCTACACCTTCAGAACTATGGTGTTTTGGCGTCCAGATATGCTTTTTTGACGATTAATACTGCGCCTAGGGACGTGCCTGCACCTGCGCCCAAAAGGATGATATTTTGACGTCCAAATATGCTTGCCATACCAGCTGGCGCATGTCGACAACCAAGGTGAAGGACACCATAGCCAAAAACAAGACCAAAATAATTGTACCACAGGGTAGGAGGCTATGATTAACCCTTGCTATAGATTTCATCTTTTGCTATAGCGAGATTGCGATTATGGGTGGGTTGGGGGGCGTTGGGATTCAGCTATGTTATTGCTGCTAGTTGGTATCGGAAAGTGAGTCCATACCCATAACAATAGCTCATGGCCACATACATGTAAGTATTTGTACAGGCGTATTGTGGCTAGTGAGCTCTTATGTCTTTGTCGGATATATTCATTTATTAACATTTAAAACAATGAAAAAATAAATTATAATACATTTTTGTATATTTTCAATTCAACCTCCACTTCACCAAACCTCCCAACCATCTTCTGTACACGGTCGGCCGGCCTTTTTTTCTTTAGTCAAGCGATAACAGCATTTCATCAAATGCCACATATATACCAGTTGCCTCGGGAGTCTGCGTTTCTGACGAGCTCCGAGTCTATTCTTCTCATCATCGGATCGCACTTGGGCTAGGGATCGTTTTGTCCAGGTGGGTGTGACCGGTGCAGCGTGAAGAATTGGTATTCACTGCGATTTTATTGCTGCCACCTTAGCTGTGTCTGTTTCGGTGCCTGTTTTGATGTCTTTCGGGGGTGCCTCTGCCGATGGCTGGAATCCGGAATTCGACCCGGCCTTGTAGTGCCTGAGATTCTGAAGCTATTTTATGATTAAGATATTAGTGCATATCACCAAATGGAGGTTGATCGTCCAACACCTTTGGTGTAGTGGCTGTAGGTATAGTTCTTGGACATAAGTCACCAAAACTCGCCAAAATTGACAACTTTTTTAGTTTTCAGTTCTTTCTCCAGTGACGCATACAGGCGCTGGCGAAGCTTCTGCTGGTGTGGTGGAGCTGTGGTAGGTGTGGTAGAGCTCCAGTGACGTAGGGAGATGCTGGGAAAGCTACAGAGTTGGAGGCAGGCACCGGGGAGGATACTGTAATCTTGGTTGGCTTCTTGGTGTCTGGCGCTTTGGCCACCGTGCGTGTCTTTGCTTTCTACCGGGAGGGTTGTAGTTTGCTTCTTTTAGCTCGTTTGCTCCTGCGTTGGTATTTGGCTTGATCCTGAAAACTACCATCAAAGTCACTGCCCTCTGCTGCATCTGCTTCTTCCTCAATCATCATCTTCCTCCTTCCTGACGCCTCAGTATTCCACTTACTGCCAAACGCTTCCTCTCCTGCTCGCTTCTCGACACTATGGGCATCGAACCACTCAACCAAACTAGCTTCCGGCGCATGCATCTCGCCGGTGCTACGCGTCCAGTGCTCGACCCCATTAGCATCAGGAGGATTTGTAACGTTTTGCGGGTTCTGGTTATGTTTAGGATGTACCGTCGCATCACCGAATCGCCGAGTGGGATCGTATACTCGATTCCAGCAATCCATAACGGGAGGTTGGTACTTTGCGAGGATCCTCCGAGTTAACTCTTCCTTATGTCTTTGCCTGACGCTGAATTGTTCCTCTCTGCTTAGGCACGGATTCATACAATCGCCGCTATAGTGCCCGTTCTGACAGCATCTATAGCATACTCCGGGCGGTCTTGATTCAGCTTGGGGTACACCCGGTCTCCGCGCTTCGTTCGACCATTGTCTCTCATTCTGATACTGACTCTCAGCCGGATACTGCTGTTGGTCTTGGTAGTTTCTTTGCTCAGGATACTGCATGTGATCCGAATACTGCCTTGGCTCGGGGTATTTCCTTTGACCTGCTCCATACGCTTGAGGAAACCGATCTGGCGGAGGAGGACCATAGTTTTGTCCAAACCCCTGTCTGACCTGGTTGTGGCTCGGGCAGTTGCGGCCATGGCTGCCCTGACTGTACTGACCGCCATTAGGTGGCGAGGCTGACGCTTTTGTCGAAAGCGTCGTTCTCAGGCTCATTTTTGCTATTCGCTATGTCCATCATCTTTTTGAACATAGCCTGGAAGTCCTCTTGGTCGATCAGTGCCTTCCCTGACATTCTCTTCTTCTGCTTCCTGTTCTATCTCCTTCTTGCTGAATCTCCACTCTCACTATCACTACTGCTGCTGTCGCTGCTACTGCCCTCGCTCTCACTATCCTCAGTATCAATATCAGATTCACTATCAGATGTATCCCCTCTTCCCCATTCTTCCTCCCATTCTTTCTCTCCTTCTTTCCTTGCTCGGTGGCCCTCAGTAACCGCCTCGTTGTACTTAGGGCTTGAGATAGTGATAGGGTGTATGTCTCTCCCAACTGACCCAGTGCTCTGATTAACATTCTCGTGTTTTCGTCTTTGATTCCTAGGATAGAGCTTTTAGCTACAGCCTCGTCTCATTTCTCTGCTAGGTCATCATTGATGCAAGTTGCTTTTTTGATGTATTGCTTAAGGGCCGACCCCCCTGTTTCATCTTGAGTATGTAGCTGGTTTTCTGAGTCACGCTTTCTTTCGTCATTTCTGTCCGCGCTGTTGTACTTATTCTTTAAGGCTTTGATCAACTCGTTCCATAACGACGTAGTTGTCTTGGTCTGCTGCTTTGCCCCTGATTCTGCCCTTGAGAATTGCCAGTTTTCCTTACTCTTGCTTCTCCACAGTATTATAATATTCAATCTTTGAAGCAAAATTGACTCCAATTGATATGATAAAGGCGTCCACGCAGGGTTCTCAATAATACGTGTCGGTGTAATTGTCTTGCACCCATCTTGCCCCCCGGTGATGTCATTGTGCTGACTACACGCGCGTGAAGCACCTTAGGGCCGCTGCGGACTGGCCGATCTTCGGCTTTATGAACGATGAGGGAAGCGAGTGTGTGTGTGTGTTGGGGGGAAGGTTTAGATAAGCCTATCGAGTGATATTGTATGATTGGACAGAGTGTCGTGCTTGAGATGCATCGTATGGTGCAGGCAGTAGATCGAGGTGGTAGAAAGGTTGTAGTCTGGCATTTATGAAGCGTGCCGTAGGGAAGGCACCCTGGTGCGTGTGTGGTGGTGTCGTGGCGGGGCGGGGATGTATATGCCGGCAGACAGAACGAGTTTATCTTGAGGTGTGATTCAAAGCCGTCGAATATCAGTAGTCTCTATTCTCCGAATGCTCTAAATTAGAGTTAGTTCTGGTGCCAGAATTGGTTTGAGTAAAGAATTTTACCTTGCTGCAGTTTTGGGCCCAAAAGCGTCTTTTGAGATACTCGACGTCACCAAAACGTTTCTTAATTAGCTGCACAGCCTCAACACCCACAGGCGACACACGCATATTATCCGCAGACACCAGCCAGATTGCACGTAGGCTCTGCGCAGTATCATCCCCATGATACCAGGCTGGGCAGTCTCACCTCAATCATGGGTTATCACACGTTCTACAGCCATTGAATGTTGGGGTATTTTCAGCTGTTCAGAATTACTATAGACAGCCTTTTCAAGGGCGTAATTTAAAACCACATCTCATAAAAATACCCGTTCAGGCGTTAAAGTATACATTTAAATATCCGTCCTGCGCACCTCCGCCCTTTTGACATCTACCCCATACTACACTGTACCTGCGCAATCTATTCCCGCTGAAGCAATGTCGGAAAAGTTGATCCCGCTCCCACGCGACCATGGGCAATGGATCCGACTAACTTTACTATAGTTAGAACACGCTAGAGATCACTTAAGTAGAATAGCTACTGAGGATCTCTCCTTCAATACAATCATCAATCATATTCGTAACTTTTTTTTTGTTTAATTCATAATCGCATGCAACCTTGAGGTTATGGCGGCGTACTACAATCTACGGTACAAGTACAGGGTTTCACCCTTATGCCTACTAGTCACTTCGTTCAGCAGGATGTGGAATACCCCAACCGGCTCAAGGCCAGCACTCACACCTAGCCACACTCCATCATCAGTCCGCATGCCCCATTTGGGCGCCGGGTACATGGAAAACTGTCCCTAGGAGCAGAAACAATCCCACATGCCAAGCCAGGAAAGGAAACCACGATTAATATCCCCTGGGTCACCGTCCCTACAGGATTCGAACCTGCAACCTCGCCCACCCTCGGAAAATTTCCTCATCAGGAGAGCTCGGCCACCTGGAAGTCTACCCACTCGGCCATCCAGGGACCTCATATTCGTAACTGAAAGTCACTCCTACCCCCCCCCCCCCCCCCAAATCCTCGACGCAACCTATGACGCCTCACCATGCCGCCCCAGGATCCGAACATTTGATTACAGTAACCCTTCGTCTGTTTCCGGTAATCACAACATATATATTAGGCCCGTGACGGCGTCGTGATGGACAAATCCTAACGAAAAACAGTATACTCTACTACCTTTTAGAGAGATTTTGCGTGACAAGTGGGTCAATCTTGCACCGCCAACGCACATTTGCAGTTAGCTTCTACAATTTGTATGGTGAGCCACCAATACATGTAGCCACATGTCGTACGAAGGGATATCACTCGCGCCAAGACTCACGGCAGGGTGAGGGTTGCAATTGTTGGCTGTGCGACCTGTGCGACCGTGTATGTGTGTATGTATGTATGTATGTACCTGCATCGTGTTGTGTCAGATCTCGCTTGTCTGGCGAGATCGCGGGGTGCGGGAACCCCTGTCGGGCGCGGTGGTGTCTCAGCCTCAGCCTCAGCCAGGAGTGTTCGCAACGGTCAGGTCCGGATTATAGATATCTATAGATAACTTGGGAGTGCCTCCGAAGTGGACGGACTATATGGTCATGGTCCGTCCAGTCCCTGATTTTGCCAGGACTATGGATAAGGCGCCGGACTACAGACCTCTATAGGGTCATGGGCGATCAATCGGTTTTGGCGACTATAGAGAAGTATAAGGGTGGGATAATTGATATATTGAGCTCATATACGAAGGTTGTGTGTGAGAAAAGTACTGACCCTTGCAGACTGTAGATAAGTGATAGGACCGCAGATATTCCTAAAACTCTCTAATGATATAAAAACAACACACCAACACGCAATTTAAAAATAAAAATAAAAAAGCCGAACGCTCATCTCAGCACATTTAAAGAGCAAAATTTCCACCCGTTTTCACCTTCGCATGTGCTCTCAACACCTCCACCGTATGTCGCACAATCTCCTTCATCACAACGACCGCCTGCAGCACATCAAACACCGTCTCAAAGTTCTCCAGCTTATGCGGGACAGCTCTCCACGTTCCTGGCTGCAGGACAAAGACGCCTCTGCTCACAGCACACATGGTCGATATGCGTATGTGGAATCCTGCATGCATCTATCAGTTACTGCCACACGAGGTACGACGAAGTGATAACTCACCAACATGCTGCACACCGACAACCTGGAGCTTCCTTCCCGTCTCATCCCCACACTTCGACATCTTCCATAGCGCCTTCACCATGGCCTTCATAAGCTCCCTCAACCCGTGCCTTTTCCCCGACCCCGGCAGCTCCACTGCCCCTACCTCCGCCGCATCCACCCCCACACCCCCCGCCAAGAAAACGGCATCAAACCTTCGCCCCGGACACCCCACCTTGGACGCAATATCAGTGCGTGACACCGTGAAGTTGTCAAGGTCGTCCAGACAGTGGTCCAAGAGGATGCTCCAGATCTTTGACATATACCACCCCTCGCGGTGACTCTGCGGGGACCCAACGGACTCGTTGGTGGCGCTCTGTTCAATGGTGGAGAGAAGGGAGGCGACGGCAACGTTGACGTATGTGGCGTTGAAGGTGATTCTGCGGTCGTAGGGCGTGTCAGGGGGCGTAGGCTTTGATTCCGAGGTTTCGCGGAGGGCGATGATGCTGGATTTCTGTAGTCCTGTTAGTGTGGCCGGGGAGAGAGGGGGTTAGGTTAAGCCCAGGGATATGTATAGTTCTTGTTCAAAAGTCCCGGGACAACCCAACCGCGAGTTGCTACTGGGCTTGTCCCGGGACTTTTGACATGGAGGTATACCTTATCATACCGGTGACGAGCATACTCAAAGTATTGATCGACCTTCGGAGTGGGCGGTAGCCACGAGCGAAGCTCTTCAAGCTCAGATGTCGAGAACCACCGGCCGACATTGTCGCTTTCCAGGTCGATAACCCAGTCGAGGGCATCCCCGGCGGTGGCTGGATTGGCGGTGACACCTGCGTGTATGAGGTCTTCCAGGAGGCGCTCAGAGCACGTAAAAGTCCGCTTATCAGCTCCCGGCATGGCCGAGAAAGAGTCGAGGAAGGCGTCGAGTCGACAGCTATACGGCGGGGTTGACGTGTTGGCGGGAGGGGTAATTGGGCTGGCGTCGGTATCACAGGTATTTAGGCCATCATGCTTGTCACTGGGGATACTGCTCTCTTCCCGGTCCTCCTCCTCCTCATCCTCATCCTCGTCCTCATCCTCCACCTCCTCATTCTCGTCTTCGTACTCGCCCTCCTCGTCTTCATCATAGAACTGAGATAGTGTACGCTTAGGTGTACGTGTGGGTACGGGACCGAAACGCCGCCTTTTCCCCGTGTGTTCGATCGAGATTTTTCCGCGGGGGATTCTGCTGCCGGTCGTGATGATATGCTGGCCCTTTTCGAACCGCCGGGCTTTGATGGTAGTGCAATATGGGGCTATGTTGACCGTACCATGATTAACGAAACCCTGTTTTTTTATACTCTAGAATAGAACACCCGTCAGTAACACATAAGTCCTGGCACTGGGCCATGATCTGTCACTAAGCCGTCGGGCAAGCACTGGGCCGCTGCTGGCACTGGGCCGCACTGGACGGCAGACCACAATAACAGCCCAGGGAAAGATCAAACAATCGGGGAGGGATGCATACACTCCTCCTTAACCGCTGTTTTACTTGATCGATAAGCAACTGCGCTCTTGCGATAGCCACGCTTGAGGAAGAGGCAGAGGCAACGATTTTCCTCAGAGCAGTGTAGAAGCCAGAGTTGACTTCAGCAGGCTCGAGGGCTGGGTGGCGCTTGAGGATGTTGGCGAGGTAGGACTGGGAGTCCCATTCCGAGGGGTGGCGAGAGAAATATTCGGTGGTCAAGGTGTTGAGATCAGAAGTGATGGGTAGAGGATACATGGAGGAGGAGAAGTAGAAGATACGGGAGTGCAAGTGGAGTATGGTTGTTTGAAGGTTACAATTAGTACGTCCAGAATAAGAGGAGCAAGTGCGTGCAAGATAGGGGAGTTAAATATTCCGGGCCCGTTCGGCGAACCTCAACAAAGATAAAGGCGGTTTGTTTTGTGTGAAGCAACCACCAAAAACGAAACGGATTTCCGCGTTGAAAGGATGTCTCTGGCTCGAAACGGCATTCCCTTATTCGCGAAGCACAAATACTCCTTAATTATCCCAATCTGTAAGCTTAATGCTTGACTTGTGGCGCATGGGTGTGGTTGTCTTTGTCAAAGGGTACGCGAAAGCACTGCAGGTGAATCGCGGGCATGGGAAAGGTTTTCTCCATTGTTAGGGTCCTGCAACCCCGCACTTCATGCAGGTACACCCGCTGATCGATAGATGTAGGTTATGGTAATATATTCTCAGTCTGCGTCTCGTCATTGCCTGGAGTCTGGTCCGGAAGGAATATAAATCACGATCGATCATATGTACGTAGACCAGACAAAATAGAGGAATGTATTGAAGATGCTGTCTCGTGCCGAGCCTCATCACTTCCGTAAGGTTCGTGCCTCTCGCAACGGCTGTGTATGAGATCTGGGTTAAAACAAACCCCGTATGACAACGAAATAAAAATCTGCGAAAAAAGGTCCGGGAAGCACGGAATCTCTTGCGGGGAGTAGTCAGAATTGGTTTTCCAGCTGGTTCCTGCACCTCCTGGGGGGGTGTATTTCGGAATTCGCTTGGGAGACTTCGGGATTTGCTTGGGTACTTAGGAATTTGCGATGTATGCTCCCTGACTCTCCGGACCCAATTGCTTATTCTCCTGATGTTTTTGTTCTTTCGGAAGTTTTCTTTGTTCTTTCGGAGTGGCTTTTCCGAAGCATGCGTTGGCAGCGGCGTTGCCACCCAAATCTCACCCACACAATAGGCCCTTTGCGCAGGAGGCTTCCAGCTTCCCTGTAGCTTGGCATTATAGGGATTTTCGTTGATTTGGGATGGTCAAAAATGGAGCCAGATGTTGCTTGCCACTGATCGACGTTACCCAGTTTTTGGTGAGAGAAGAAACTCAACTCCAAAGTAAATGGATTATTTTCACCATCAACATTGTTGCTAAATTCTTAACGATTTTAGATAAGGTGTATTTACATCTGAATTTTGTCATAAAAAGGTTTCCATCAAAAAAGATATCCATTTGGTGATTCTACAAATGTTAGAAGTAGTGGAGGTCAAACTTCGCGATTAGCCCTCTCTCTGGGAGTCAAATGCAAGGTTGGATCTATAATTCCTTGGCTAATTAATGCCAAGTCTGTCAAAAAGACTCCGGATCCCTCTGCGCAAAGGGCCTATTAGGGTCAGTTATCAACCAGACTTCTTGTGGCACAAATCGCAGCGTAATTGGCAGCCAAACAGAACAAGGCTGGGCACGAGAAAGGTTGCAGGTCTGGAAGAGGCGATTTGGAGCTGGGGGTGAACCGTGTGGTGGTGGTAGAGAAGGTGAAGTCGTAATGAGGGAGGTAAGAGCTGCGGTACTGGTAGCAGTTACGGGTTATGGCAAAGTCGAACCGTGCTGTAGCGGGGCGAACTGGGCGAGGTTCGAACTGGTTGCGCGTCCGAGACGGGAGTGTGTACTTGCCAGATTTTTTATTCTGTCCGATCCCAATCCGGAAAGTGTGCGAAGTTCGTTGAAAAGGAGCCTTTTCCCCAACTCCAATTGGCCAACCGAATGAGGAATCGGACAGAATAAAAAATCTGGCAAGTATGGGTGCCAAGAAGTGTCTGGAAGTTAGGAGGCTTAGCAGGCTTAGTAGACAGTAGTAGCGAGGGGTGTGATCCATGTTGTATGGCTTACCTGAACTAGGAGACTACATACATACATCACTTCCAACCATTTCATCAACAATGTCTGAGAGACTCCGGGCTGGCGCTTACATAATCCGCAATAAATACCGGTCCCTCGTGCTTCATGCCCTAATTGCTGAGTTTGAAAAGGAAGAGGGGTCGGCTGTGGTAGTGGTGGGCCGAGATGAAAGCGTTTATCGCAATCAGCAGATCTGGTAGATTGAACCTATTCGTTACCAGGAGCATAGTAACTCATCTATTATCACCAAAACTGTGGGGGGGGGGGGTGGAGGGTGGGGTCTCCCTAGCCATTGAGAAGAGATGGGGTTTGTATGCTTGTGTCTCTTTATCTCTCCGCACCCCAATCCTGTAGAGTAGAGTACAATACTAATGTGGCCTACCTAGAATATTGCGGATTTCCACAAGTAAGCGAACATTGAGATGGTAATCATACAAACCACCTAACAACATCAAAATTTCAAAGTCGCACTCTCGAACTGATATTCTAGCTGTAGATACTATCACTACCGGAGATTCCATATCTAAGATTCCTTTACTCCATCTCCTTGTGGTTGTGGAGAAATACGCTTTTGAAGTTGCATTCCCATACAAATTTTGGTTGCAACGTGAATGTACGCTTACTAGTGGAAACCCACAATACATATCGGCGCCCTATATCGCTACACCCAAGCCCGTTTCTAGCTCGCATCCCCCCACTATATTTCCCGCAAGTGGTCTTGTACCTTACCCCACTACTAGGCTCGTACCTAGCCTTCCTACCGGGGAGGCTGCAGCATTATCATTCCAAAATTTGGTGAGATCTTTTTGCAAGCTCTCCAACGCCAGAGAAGCTGCTGTTGGAAGCCAGAGGGCTGTCGGAGCTCAATTTACATACAAAAAACAAATTTTTTTTTTCAGTTTCCAGCGTAGCCCTATCAGCAAAAAATCAGGCGCTGATATGTAATTAGCTGTTAACCGGGCGCTAATATCATTAATTCGGCCTCCCTGCGCTCCGTTTCGCTTCGCCTACCCGTGTTTTGATCCTATCAGAGATGACCAGTCATTTTTTGCTAATCTAGCTCGTCTGAAATGTGATATGTCCTGTAGCTAGTCCCGATTAGATAAAGTAGTGGCAAATGACGTCAGATTTGACGCATCACATCTTGAGGATCCCCACCTTCATACCTACCTCCTACCTCCTACCTCACCTCCTACGTCGATACCTACCTCCTACCTGCAGCGATGCCTGGATACCCATTTACCTACCTGTATTTTGACGCCTGTAGTGACACCGCTACAGACTGCTAAATAGCAGCAAATCAACGCCCAAATTGATCATATCGACGCTCAAATGACGTCCAAATGACGCCAAATTGACGCCCATATCGACGCTCAAATGACGTCCAAATGACGCCAAATTGACGCCCATATCGACGCCCAAATCGACGACCAAATTGGAAACCAAGTCAACCACTAAATCGATCGAAGGTAGGTAGGTAGGCAGCCACCAAGGCGGGCAGGTAGTCGGGTGGGCAGGCAGCTGGGTGCGGAGGTAGGCAGCTAAGTGCGCAGGTAGGTAGGCAGGTAGCAGCACGCGAGGGTGTGCGCAGAGGTAACAGGTGGTTGATGTAATTAGCGTAGATAGTATATATAGTAATAAATGACGATTCACGGCATATAAAGAACTAGTGGCATATGATAAAGGACTAGTAGTGGCGAGGTCACGAATGTGACCTGATTTATTTCACATTTGCTCGCGGAGCAGTATTTATTTCATATTTGGCTCGCGGAGGAGAAACAAATAGGGTCGTTCCATGGAGACAAAATTCCTCCGTGTGCTCTGTGGGCTCCGTGGGGTCCATGGAGCCCACCGAGCAAAATTTCTTTTTGCTGATGTTGACCCGATTCTGAAATAAAAGCAATGCAATTACGAAACGGAATGATCTAATCTAATCTAATCTCATCTAATCTCATCTAATACGACAAAACACATCCATTGATATATGCTTGCAAGACAAAGGAAATTCAAAAAATCAAATCGTACAGCACCTCCATCTAGATAGCACTCCATACTGATATTCAAAAACCCATCAACTCATATATGCCCGCAATACATAGGAAATACAAGTTAGGGTTAGTTAGGGTTAGTTAGGGTTAGTTAGGGTTAGGGTTAGTTAGGGTTAGTTAGGGTTAGTTAGGGTT